>JAKSZT010054512.1:35993-546318 GCA_026826555.1 Tolypeutes matacus
ATACATTTGAAGCATACAACAGCAGACTCGAAATGATAGAAGAAAGAATAAGTGATACTGAAGACAGAGCAGCTAAAATTGAAGAGAGAAAAGAACAGAGAGAGAAAAGAATGGAAGAAATTGAGCAGGGGCTCAGAGAGTTGAATGACAACACAAAACGCAACAACATACGTATCATGGGAGTTCCAGAAGGAGAAGAGAAAGGAAAAGGGGCAGAAAGAGTATTTGAGGAAATAATAGCTGAAAATTTCCCAACTCTCACGAAAGAAATGAACTTACATGTCCAAGAAGCACACCATACCCCAATAAGAAAAAATCCAAATAGACCTACGCAAAGACACATACTATTCAAAATGTCAAATGTAAAAGATAAAGAGAAAATTCTCAGAGCAGCAAGAAAGAAGTAAACAATCACATACAAAGGGCGTCCAGTAAGACTTAGTGCAGATTTCTCTTCAGAAACCATGGAGGCAAGAAGACAGTGGTATGATACAATTAAGAAACTGAAAGAGAAAAACTGCCAGCTGAGAATTCTTTATCCAGCAAAACTGTCCTTCAAATATGAAGGTGAATATAAAGTATTCACAAACAAACAGAAATTAAGAGAGTTTGCAAAAAAGAATCCACCTTTGCAGGAAATATTAAAGGAACCCTTAGAACCTGAAAGAAAAAGACAGGAGAGAGAGGCTTGGAGGAGAGTATAGAAGAAAGAAAAGCAGAAAGGATAACCAAAAGAGTAAAAAGAGAGACAAAAATAAGATGACATATGAAAACCAAAGAATAAAATGGAGGAAATAAATAGTGCATTTTCAGTAATATCATTGAATGTGAATGGATTAAATTCCCCAATTATTCTTCTCAAGTGCCCATGGATCTTTCTCCAGGATAGACCACATGTTAGGTCACAATACAGCTCTCAATAAATATAAAAATATTGAAATTATACAAGGCACCTTCTCAGATCATAATGGAATGAAACTAGAAATCAATAACAGACAGGAAAAAAGTAAATCTGCAAATGTGTGGAGACTGAACAACACACAACTAAATATTCAGTGGGTCAAAGAAGAAATTGCAAGTGAAATCAGTAAATATATTGAGACAAATGAAAATGAGAACACAACATATCAAAACTTATGGGATGGGGGGCGGATGTGGCTCAGATGGTTGGGCGTCTGTCTGCCGTGTGGAGGGACCTGGGTTCGATCCCGGGACCTCGTGGTAAAATAAAAATAAAAATAAAAAAATAAATAAATAAAAAACGTATGGGATACAGCAAAGGCAGTCTTGAGAGGGAAATTTATAGCCCTAAATGCCTATATTAAGAAACAAGAAAGAGCTAAACTCAAAGATTTAACTGAACAACTTGAGAAACTAGAAAAAGAACAGCAAACCAATCCCAAAGCAAAAAGAAGGAAAGAAATAATAAAGATTAGAGTGGAAATAAATGAAAATGAGAACAGAAAAGCAATAGAGAAAATCAACAAAACCAAAAGCTGATTCTTTGAGAAGATCAATAAAATTGACAAACCCCTCGTTAGACTAACAAAGAAAAAAAGAGAGAAGATGCAAATAAATACAATCAGAAATGAAAGGGGGGAAATTACAAATGACCTCACAGAAATAAAAAGAATCATAAGAGGATATTATGAGAAACTATATGCCAACAAACTAGACAACCTGGATGAAATGGACAAATTTCTAGAAACTCATAACCAACCTATACTGACACAACAAGAAATACAAGAACTTAACAAACCAATCACAATTAAGGAGATTGAATCCATCATCAAAAATCTCCTAGCAAAGAAAAGTCCAGGACCAGATGGCTTCACAGGTGAATTCTACCAAGCATTTCAAAAAGAATTAACACCAATCCTGTTTAAACTCTTCCAAAAAATTCAAGAGGAGGGAAAATTACCCAACACATATTATGAAGCCAACATCACCCTAATACCAAAGCCAGATAAAGATTCCACAAGAAAAGAAAATTACAGACCAATCTCTCTCATGAACACAGATGCAAAAATTCTCAACAAAATACTTGCAAATTGAATCCAACAGCATATCAAAAGACTTATACATCACGACCAAGTGGGATTTATTCCTGGTATGCAAGGCTGGTTCAACATAAGAAAATCAATCAATGTAATACACCACATTAACAAATTGAAGGAAAAAAAACACATGATCATCTCAATAGATGCAGAAAAGGCATTCGACAAAATCCAACATCCTTTTTTGATAAAAATACTTCAAAAGATAGGAATAAAAGGAAAATTCCTCAATATGATAAAAGGCATATATGAAAAACCCACAGCCAACATCATACTCAATGGGGAAAGGTTGAAAGCTTTCCCCCTAAGATCAGGAACAAGACAAGGATGCCCACTGTCACCATTGTTATTCAACATTTTACTAGATGTTCTAGCTAGGGCAATTAGACAAGACAAAAAAATTAAAGGCGTCCAAATAGGAAAAGAGGAAGGATGACATGATCCTGTATTTAGAAAATCCTGAAGCATCCACAACAAAGCTGCTTGAACTAATAAATGAGTTCAGCAAAGTGGCAGGATACAAGATCAACACGCAAAAAACAGTAATGTATTTGTACACTAGTACTGAACAATCTGAGGAGGAAAATTCCATTTTCAATAGCAACAAAAAGACTCAAATACCTAGGAGTTAATTTAACCAAGGAAATACAGGACTTGTATGCAGAAAACTACAAAACAATGCTAAAAGAAATTTAAAAAGACATAAACAAATGGAAAGACATTCCGTATTCATGGATTGGAAGAATAAATATCATGAAGATGTCAATCTTGCCCAAACTCATTTATAGATTCATTGAAATACCAATCAAAATCCCAACAGCTTACTTTACAGAATTAGAGAAGGCAATTACCAAAATCATCTGGAAGGGTAAGTGCACCTGAATAGCTAAAAGCATTCTAAAAAAGAAGAGCAATGTGTGAGGAATTTCACTGCTTTACCTTGAAACATATTACAAAGCTACAGTGGTCAAAACAGCATGGTAGGGAAGCGGCTGTGGCTCAATCAGTAGGGCTCCCGTTTACCATATGGGAGGCCCGGGTTCGGTTCCCGGGGCCTCCTGGTGAAGGCAAGCCCGCCTGCATGGCGTGGTTAGCTGACCCAGCGAGCACAAGCAGCAAGGGGGGGGGGATAAATGAATAAATAAATTAAAATCTTTAAAAAATTAAAAAAAATATAAATAAATAAATAATAAATAAATAAATCTTTAAAAAAAAAAAAACAGCATGGTACTGGCATAAAGATAGACATATTGATCAGTGGAATAGAATTGAGAATCAAGAAATAAACCCTCACCTATACAGTCAACTGTTTTTTTGTTTGTTTGTTTGTTTTTGGTTTTTTGTTTTTTGTTTTTAAAGATTTTTTATTTATTTATTCATTTATCCCCCCCTTGCTGCTTGTGCTCGCTGGGTCAGCTAACCACGCCATGCGGGTGGGCTTGCCTTCACCAGGAGGCCCTGGGAACCGAACCCGGGGCCTCCCATATGGTAAACGGGAGCCCTACTGATTGAGCCACAGCCGCTTCCCAGTCAACTGGTTTTTGACAAACCTACCAAGCCCATGCTGATGGGAAAAAACAGTCTCTTCAACAAATGGTGTTGGGACAACTGGATATCTATAACCAAAGGAATGAAAGAGGACCCCTATCTCACCCCCTATACAAGAATCAACTCAAAATGGATCAAAGATCTAAATATAAAAGCCAGGACCATAAAACTACTAGAAGAAAATGTAGGGAAACATCTTCAAGACCTTGTAGTAGGTGGTGGTTTCTTGGACCTCACACCCAAAGCACGTGCAACAAAAGAAAAAGTAGATAAATAGGACCTCCTCAACATTAAACACTTTTGCAGCTCACAGGACTTTGTCAGAAGGGTGAAAAGGCAGCCAACTCAATGGGAAAAAATATTTGGAAATCACATATCTGATAAGGGTTTAATATCCAGGATATATAAAGAGATGTTACAACTCAACAATAAAAAGACAAATGACCCAATTAAAAAATGGGCCAAAGACTTGAATAGACATTTCTCCGAAGAAGAAATACAAATGGCAAAAAAACACATGAAGAAATGCTCAACATCACTCATTATTAGGGAAATGCAAATCAAAACTACAATAAGATATCATTTCACACCTATCAGAATGGCCACTATTAAAAAGACAGAGAACTACAAGTGTTGGAGAGAATGTGGAGAGATAGGAACACTTCTTCACTGTTGGTGGGAATGCAGGATGGTACAACCACTATGGAGGACTGTTTGGCAGTTCCTAAAGAAGTTGAATATAGACTTGCCATGTGACCCTGCAATACCACTACTGGGTATATACCCAGAAGAACTGAGAGCAGTGACACGAACAGAGATCTGCACACCGATATTCATAGCCACATTATTCACCATTGCCAAAAGTTGGAAACAACCCAGGTGCCCACCAACAGATGAATGGATAAACAAACTGTGGTCTATTCACACGATGGAATATTATGCAGCTGTAAGAAGAAATGAAGTCGTAAAGCATATGGCAACATGGATGAACCTGGAGGACATTATGTTGAGTGAAGCAAGCCAGACACAAAAGGACAAATACTGTATGAATGCATTAGTATGAATCAAATATATTGTGTAATATATTATTTGATTACAAAAAAAAATTACATGTATCCATTATATTTAATTGAGAAATGCATATATTTATTCATCTGTGTTTACTTTTTAGTTTTTAATTGTTTATGTTTTCAATTATTAAATGTACAAAATAAAGTTTAAAAAAATATCCCAATCCGTTAATTATATTTTAATTTTAGTTCTTTTTTTCTGAGTTTCCTTGTATTTTATCTCTTGCATTTAAGCTTATCATTATTATTTCATTTTCCTATTAATTGTATTTGATTATTATATGGGCTTCATCTTCAAGGAAGGTTTGGGTCACAGAAGGGTTACAATGGGGGTTGCAGGGGATCATTGGTGGGGGATGTCTGGGATGGGTGATTCATGGGAGTAAGTTCATCTGAATATAAATGAAAGATATATAAAATCGTTCAAATGATCGAGGGATGGGGCATGGTCACAGTGGGTAGACAATCACTCAATAAATGAGGGAATACTGAATTCCCAGCCTGGAGAGCTCTGCCACATTCTCCAAGGGAGCAGCAACATTCCCCTGAGTGCAGGAGCAGTGTCTGGCAAAAGAGGATGGCCCACTGTTAGGTTCTTGTTATTGATGACTAGCCTTATGAGTCTATGCTCTTGTAATTGAAACTTGGCCTACTGTTATGGGGTGCCTAAGAGTTGCCACCTGAGAGCCTCCTTGTTGCTCAAATGTGGCCTCTCTCTAAGCCAAACTCAGCATATGAATGCATTACCTTCTCACCAATGTGGGACATGACTCCCGGGGATGAGCCTCCCTGGCCACAAGGGACTAATACCAAGTGCCAACTGGAAACACGACTGGTAAAAAACCTTGACTAAAAGGGGGAAAAGGTAAAGAGAAATGAGTTCATGTGGCTAAGAGACTTTAAAGAGAGTCGGGAGGTCATCTCAGAGGTAACACTTACACACACCTCAGTAGGATCTCATAGAACACCAAAGTGGATATCACCCCACATAGAGGGGCTCCTGAGGGCTCTGGAGACACCCAGGTCCTATATAAGGGGGGATAGCCCCAGAGATTGACCCTTATCAGTGGGCTCTACTTTGGAATCTGTGCTCCTGAGAGTGACAGAGTTGGACTCAAATAAGTCCTCCCTGCACATGGTCCATCAGTCCCTTCTATTCAAACCTATATGTGAGGCTGGGGTTTGTAGATGTACTTCCAGGGACTGGAGCCTCTGGCCTGCCTATGTGCCAGCTGTGCCTGGAATCTCGGTGGAGCTGCAACTCCTACTCTACAGCTCAATGGACTCACCCAAGTCACCTAGTGAGGAGACGACGATGATGGACAATGGCCATCCCAGGGAATGGAGAGAGCCTGCAGCTGAAGGCAGGATAATCCCATTCACTGTATCCATGGGATATAAGCCCACTCTCACTTGGAAGTGGAGTGGACATCACCATTCCAGTCCCCTCAGGATTGGGGGAAGAGCTATGGACTAGAGTGGGCTTAATGGTATTCTGTTATAGACATATTGGGATTCAAGCAATGGAAGAAATTATAACAGTGAGGTGAAACCAGTGGCCACTAGACGCTTTCGGGGTGGAGAGGGAAAGGACAGTTGTAATACAGGGGCTTTTACAGGACTTGGGATTGTCCTGAGTGACATTGTGGCGATGGATATAGGCCATTTTACATCAGCGTATACCATGCAGATCTGTGTGGGAGAGAGTGTGGTCTACGATGTGAACTGTGGTCTATGCTTAGTGGCAAAGCCCCAGGATGTGTATATCCATTGCAGGTGATGTGCCACACTAATGAAAGATGTTTATGTGAGATGTTATGGGAGGTATGGGAGGTGGAGATAATGGGAATCCCTGTAATTTTTGTGTAACATTTATGTAATCTAAGCATCTTTTTAAATATATATGAAAATAAATAAAAAAATAAATAAAAAGTAGGGGAAAAAAAGAAAATGATATTTTTAGGGCACACTCTAGTAAAGGGATAGGCGGCTCATGGCCAGATATAATCACCCAAGGAGTTCTGCCACACCAGGCCCTACAGGGAAGTCCTGAGGATTTACAGTCCCTATAACCGAGCAGGGCACACCTTTGTGCCATGGCACAAGGTTATAGAAGTTCTTCCCTAACCTTCCCATTTTTCCCCTCTGCAGCTCACAGTTTTTCCCTTTTAAACCATTTCTCATTCAGAAGTCATTTCCCCACACCCACCCTCATACCCTGTCCTTGGGATATATGCCCCTTTTGTGGGTAGAATTATGTCCCCCAAAAAGAAAGGTACAAGTCCTAACCCTCAGTATCTATGAATGTGGCTTCATTTGGAAATAGGGTTTTTGCACATGTAATCAAGTTAAGATGAGGTCATACTGGATTAAGTGAGCCCTATATCCAGTATGACTGGTGTCCTCAAAGAAGAGGGAAATTTGGACATAGAGATAGAGACATGGGGGTGAGGGGAGATAGACATGTGAAGACCGAGGCAGAGATTGGAGGTATGCTGCCACATACCAAAGACTGTTTGGGGCCATCTGAAGCTGGATGAGTCAAGGAAGGATTCTTCCCTAGAGCCTTCGGAGGAGCATAGCCTGCTGACACCCTGATTTTGGACTTCTAGTCTCTAGAACTGTGAGAGAATAAATTTCTTTGGTTTCAAGCCAACCAGCTTGTCGTAACTTGTTATAGCATCCCTAGGACACTAAATACAGCCTCTTCCCATAGGATAATGAAGTCCTTCCTTCCCCAATACTTTTTTGAGTCCTTCAAAATAAAAGTTACAGGTTTCCACTGGTTATCAATGGATTTTTCCCATGCCCACTTTTTCCTAGCAGTACAGGGTAGGAGGGATGGGTTTTGTCCCATTGATGAGGATAAGAAAAAACACTGTGTCCTTCTACTCTGTTTTAAAACTTTTTGTTTTTCCCTTGAAATCATCTCAAATCAAACACATCTCCCTGCTGCTTCACAGAGAGAGCCTTTGGAGCACAGCAGCATTCAGATCTCTGAATGAGGTTTATATCTATGTAGCAAACTCCCATGCAGCTTCTGCCTACACTAGGGTTCACATACATACACACATCACACAGCAAGCCAGGGGACAGACTCCACTCAAACCTATAAAGCCCATGACCACAAAAGAACACAGGACACAGCGATACTACATGCTAATACTAAACCCTACCCTTACCCCATGGCCCACCAAACAGGATCCAGTCACAATCTACATCAGAGCCAATACAGGTACCACCAGGAGACAGTCCCCCAATCAGACTGGCCTATGCTTCCATACATGCCAAACATACCATGGACAGCCAGGCCTGAGTCTCGAACCCACATTTTTATTAAAAATAATTTGGCAAGTAGAGGAGAGAGAGGATGCGCCAGCTGCTTGTGGGGAAAAGCACCCGGCTGCAGCAGAATGGGCAGTAGTGGCCAGAGGGTTTCAGGAAAAGTGGATGGCTTCTGGGCGCTGAGGTAGCCAGGTGCGCTCCCTGCACATAGAGGTCTCTCTGGCCAGCTGGAGCATTCTCCACAGCAGTCCGGTGAGACACATTCCATCACTGAGGTGACGGGTGGTGTGAGGGTGATCGACCGGTTTACCTGGGGTTTCTAGGATGCCAGACTTTCAGCTTTCAAACCAGGATAGTCATGGGCAAACCAGGACAGTTGGTCATCCTAGATGGCATTGGGGATGGAGGGTGGGAGCTGTCAGCCTCAACCAGGGCTCCCTTTTGCTGTTGCAAGCCCATCAAGAGGGACCAAATGGGAATATGGACCTGTACCCAGTTCTGATGGAGGGCTGTCTGGAGGTGGCATGGGTCTGGGCTCTTTTCTGGAGGGATTACCCTAAGGTATGCTGAGCATCTGTTCTCAGCTCTGGTTTGGGGAACTGAGCTTGGCAGGTGTTCTGTGAGGGTTAATTCCAGGAAGCTTGGACCTAGCCTGAGCTGTTGTGTCAAAGTTCCTTCCTGGCACTGGTCCCTGGTCAAACATGAAATTTATTGATTAATTTTGTGACTTTGTATCCATGGATCTTAGGAGTTTCAGGCAGTTTGTACTAGAATATCAGCATTGTTTATTTAGTTTATCAATTGATAGTTCATGTAACATAAAATTCATGATTTTACCTATTTTAAAGTGCATAATCAGGTGGTTTTTATTATATTCAGAATTTTATGTACTTCTAGAATATTTCCATCACCCCAAAAAGAAACCCCAAACTTTCCAATTCCTTTGTTTCCCCATCTGGCAACGAATAAATCTACTTTCTGCCCCTATGGATTTGCGTATTCTGGACATTTCATAAAAATGGAATCATAAAATTTATGTGGCCTTTTGCATCTGGTTTCTTTAACTCAGTATAATGTTTTCAAGGTTTATCCATGTTGTAGTATGTATCAGGACTTCATTCCTTTTTGGGGGAGTTTGATTTTTTCATTTTTTATTGTGGTAAAATTAATATAACAAAAATTTAAAATTTAACCATTTTAGACTGTGCAATTTAGTGGCATTTAGTATATTCACAATGCTGTGCAATCATCACAACTATCTAATTCCAAAATAATTTCACCATCCCCAAAGTAAACCCCATACCCATTAAGGGGTCACCCATCATTCTCTTTCCCCCAGCCACTTGCAAGTACTCATCCTTTTTTTTTTTTTTTTTCATTTTAAAAACAATTATTGAGGTAAATCATTCATACATGAGCATATGTAAACAATATGTGTATAGTAAAAGTTGTGAACTTACAAAACAAGCATGCATAACATACAGGGCTCCCATACATCAATCCACCATAAATACCTTGCATTGTTGTGAAATATTTGTAACAAATTAAGAAAGAACATCATCAAAGTATTACTACTAACTATAATCCGTATCTTACATTTTGTGTATTTTCCCCCCCAACCCATCCTATTTTTTTAATTCATAAACCATACAATTTATTTAAAGTGCATAATCAATGGCATTTGGTATAATCACACAGCATTTTCATTACTCAAAAAAAAAAAAAATCAGACAACAGAAAAACAAATCACTATCATACCCATATGTTAGTGCTACTAATTCCAAATCCCATGATGTGCTTTCACCATTTCTGTTCATTTCCAAATATTTCCAAACAGCTTTACCAATTCTGCACAGGTTAAACCTAAACTTTCCATTCTCTAAACACATTCTTTTCTGTGTTGACTTATATTCTAGCTATTAATGCTATGAGTTTGCTCATTATATTTTGTTCATAATAGCGAAGTCATGCAATATTTGACCTTTTGTGCCTGGCTTGCTTCACTCATCATAATGTTTCATCTATGTTGTCATATGCTTCATGACTTCATTTCTTCTTGCAGCTGAATAATATTCCATTGGGTGTATATACCACAGTTTATCCATTCATCAGTTGATGGACACCTGGATTATTTCCGACTTTTGGCAATTGTGAATAATGTCATTATGAACATTATTGTGCAGATGTCTGTTCATGTCAGTGCTCTCAGTTCTTCTGGGTATATACCTAGTAACGGTATTGCCAGGTCACATGGTAGATCTATATCTAACTTCCTTAGGAACTGCCAAAAAGACTTCCACAGTGGCTGTAGCATTCTATGTTCCCACCACCAATGAATAAGCATTCCTCTCTCCACATCCTCTCCAACACTTGTATTTTTTTGTTTTGTTAATAGTAGCCATTCTATTAGGTGTGAAGTGATATCTCATTGTAGCTTTGATTTGCATTTCTGTAATAGCCAGTGATGCTGTATTAGTCAGGGTTCTCTCGGGAAACAGAATCAGCAGGAGATATCTGTGAATAATATGGAACTCTAAAAGAGTTTCTCACGCGACCGTGGGGACGCACAAGTCCAGGTTCCTCAGGCAAGCTGCAAACCAGGGGCTCCGATGAAAGGTCGTTGATGAGTCTCTGGGAGAAGTTGCCTGTCCAACGACGAGCTGGGAAATTCTCTCTGAATGTTGAAATCACTTCCACTTTTAAGTCATTCAACTGATTGGATAAAAGCACCACCCATTGATAATGTAATCTCCCTGATTGATGCAGATGTAATCAGCCATCCACGCAGTAAACTCACTGGTGATTGAAGTCCATAAATGTTCTTGCATTACAATTAGCCCAGTGCTTGCTGGAACAAACACCTGGACACAACTACTTGGCCGAGTTGACACATTAGCCTAACCATCACAGATGCTAAGCATTTTTTCATGTGGTTTCCCGCCATTTGTAGTTCTTCTTTAGAGAAATGTCTATTCAGGTCTTTTGCCCATTTGTAATAGGGTCATTTGTCTTTTTATTGTTGAGTTGTAGGATCTCTTTATATATTAGACCTTGGTCAGTTGTGTGATTTCCAAATATTTTCTCCCATTGAGTAGGCTGTCTTTTTACCCTCTTCACAAAGTCCTTTGAGTTGCAGAAGTGTTTAATTTTGAAGAGGTCCCATTTATCTATTTTTCCATTTGTTGCTCGTGCTTTGGGTACAAGGTTTAAGAGACTTCCACCTAACTACAAGTTCTTGTAGATGTTTCCCTACCTTATCTTGTAGGAGTTTTATGGTCCTGGCTTTTATGTTTGGGTCTTTGATCCATTTTGAGTTGATTCTTGTATAAGGAGTGAGATAGGGGTCCTCTTTCATTCTTCTGGCTATGGATATCCAGTTTTCCCTGCACTATTTGTTAAAGAGACTGTTCTGTCCCAGAAAAGTGGACTTGGTAGGCTTATCAAAAATCAGTAGACCATAAAGGTGAGGATCTATTTCTGAACTCTCAATTCAATTCCATCGATCAATGTATCTATCTTTATGCCAATACCATGTTGTTTTGACCACTTTAGATTTATATTAGGTTTGTGCAAAAGTAATTGCAGTTTTGCATTGTTGAAATTTGCGATTTGATATTGAAATACATTCTTTAATAAATGTGGTTATGTTATACATCTTTTTTTTTTTTACAGGGGAGAATGCGAATGCAGTCCCCCACTACCACAAATTATGCAGTCGAGTTTCCCACATTTGGGGAAATTGCAGGGGTCAGCACATCCGGAGTGCAATGGATAAGCCTCGCCCTGGGAAAACCACCGTCGTGATCATGGTATCTCCCCTGCCAGGTAAGTATTATACATCATTTTAATGTGCATTTCTCGCTTTATATTTTTTGCTAATTACTTATTACTTGCTGTTTATTTTATATTTATTTTGGACTATGAAAATGATGTTAAATAAAAAGCAAATTCGAGCAATTTTCTTGAGTTCAAAATGTGTTGTAAAGCAGCGGAGACAACTGCAACATCAACAATGCATTTGGCCATAAACTGCTAATGAACATAGAGTGTGGTGGTGGTTCAGGAAGTTTTGCAAAGGAGACGAGAGCCTTGAAGATAAGGAGCGTAGTGGCCGGCCATTGGAATTTGACAACGACCAATTGAGAGCAATCATCGAAGCTGATCCACTTACAACTACACGAGAAGTTGCTGAAGCCCTCAACGTCGACCATTCTACAGT
The DNA here is from genome assembly GCA_026826555.1 of Tolypeutes matacus. Taxonomy (NCBI): domain Eukaryota; kingdom Metazoa; phylum Chordata; class Mammalia; order Cingulata; family Chlamyphoridae; genus Tolypeutes; species Tolypeutes matacus. The sequence goes on from JAKSZT010054512.1 coordinate 48,173, forward strand.
GGTTCGACATTTGAAGCAAATTGGAAAGGTGAAAAAGCTCAATAAGTGGGTGCCTCATGAGCTGACCTAAAATTTAAAAAAATGTTGTTTTGCAATGTCATCTTCTCTTATTCTACGCAACAACAACGAACCATTTCTTAATTGGATTGTGATGTGCGATGAAAAGTGGATTTTATACTACAACTGGTGATGACCAGCTCAGTGGTTGGGCTGAGATGTAGCTCCAAAGCACTACCCAAAGCCAAACTTACACCAAAAAAAGGTCATGGTCACTGTTTGGTGGTCTGCTGCCAACCTGATCCACTACATCTTTCTGAATCCTGGCGAAACCATTACATCTGAGAAGTACACTCAGCAAATCAACAAGATGCACCAAAAATTGCAACACCTGCAGCTGGCATTGGTCAATTCTTCTCCATGACAATGCCCAACTGCACGTCGCACAACCAACGCTTCAAAAGTTGAACAAATTGGGCTATGAAGTTTTGCCTCATCTATCATATTCACCTGACATCTTGCCAATCGACTACCACTTCTTCAAGCATCTCGACAACTTTTTGCAGGGAAAATGCTTCCACAACCAGCAAGGTACAGAAAATGCTTTCCAAGAGTTCGTCGAATCCCAAAGCATGGATTTTTATGCTACAGGAATAAACAAATTTATTTCTCACTGGCAAAAATGTGTTGATTGTAATGGTTCCTATTTTGATTAATAAAGATGTGTTTGAGCCTAGTTATAATGATTTGAAATTCACAGTCCAAAACTGCAATTCCTTTTGCACCAACCTAATAATACACTTCAAGTTCAGGGAGTATGTGACTTCCATCTTCACTCTTATATTTTAGGATGTTTTTGGCTATTCTGGACCCCTTTTCCTTCCAAATAAATTTGGTAATTGACTTCCCTATTTCTGTAAAGTAGGCTGTCAGAATTTTTAACAATATATTTTTATTACATACCACACCGTTGTGGAACATTTATTACAGATTATGAGATAATATCATTAGACTATTACCACTAACTATGGTCCATAGCATACATTTGGTGTATTTTTCCCATATCCCTTGTATTAGTCAGCCAAAGGGGGGCTGATGCAAAGTACCAGAAATCTGTTGGCTTTTATAAAGGGTATTTATTTGGGGTAGAAGCTTCCAGTTACAAGGCTGTAAAGAGTAAATTATTTTCCTCATCACAGTCTGTTGCCACATGTCGAGGCAAGATGTCTGCTGATGTCTACAAGGGTTCAGCCTCCCTCTTCCTCTTAAGGCTCTGTGGTCTCAGCTTCTTCCAATATCAGCTGTAGGCTGTGATAAGTCTTATCTCTCTCCTGGGACTCATTTCTTTCTGAGCTCAGCTGCTCTGTTCTCTCCACAAGGTCAGCTGTAGACTCTCAGGCTCTCTAGGCTTTGTCTCTCTCCCCGGGGCTCAATTCTAATTCATAAATTCATAAACAATATCAAACTGCCACATCCCCTATTTTTTTTTTATTAATTTTTTAAAAGAAGCTTTAGATTACATAAATGTTACATAAGAAATATAGGGGACTCCCATATACCCCTCTCGCTCCCCTGTCCCACCTTCCCACATTAACAACATCCTTCATTAGTGTTAGAGTCAGGGTTCTCTCGGGAAACAGAATCAACAGGAGATATCTGTCAATAATAAGAGATTTTATAAGAGTCTCTCATGTGACCGTGGGGATGCACAAGTCCAGGTTCCACAGGCAGGCTGCAAGCCAGGGGCTCTGATGAAGGTCCGATGAAAGGTCCTTGATGAGTTTCTGGGAGAAGCTGGCTGTCCAAAGACGAGCTGGGAAATTCTCTCTGAATGTTGAAATCACTTCCCCTTTTAAGGCATTCGACTGCTTGGATAAAAGCATCATCCATTGCTGATGCAATCTCCCTAATTGATGCAGATGTAATCAGCCATCCATGCAGTAAACTCACTGGTGATTGAAGTCCATAAATGCTCTTGTGTTACAATTAGCCCAGTGCTTGCTGGACCTAACACCTAGACACAATTACCTGGCCAAATTGACACATTAGCCTAACCAACACAATTAGTGTGGTACATTTTTTACAATTAATGAACTGAAGCATTGCCACCAACCATGGAGTATAGTTTACACTCTGTCCCACAAAATTTTGTAGGTTATGACAAAATATATAATGGCCTGTATCCATCTCTGCAATATCATGCAGGACAACTCCAATGTCTCAAAAATGCCCCCATATTACACCCATTCTTCCCTTTCCCTACCCCCAGAACCTCTAGTGGCCCTCACCTTTATATCATTGACAAGTTACACCATTGCTAGAATCATAAGTCTATAATTGAATAATCATAAGTCTACTTTAGTTGATTGTTCATTCCCCTATTATTAACACATTAACTCTTTGGCACTGATACAAGAATATTAAAGTATTGCTGTTAACTATAGTTCATAGGTTACATTAATTGTATTTTCTCAGGCTTCTCTACATTCCCATCACTCTGCAATAGTGATATACATTCATTCTAGTTCACAGGACATTCCTGCATTTGTACTATTAACCACAATCCTCATGCACTACTGGATTCACTATGTTATTCAGTCCCTGTATTATTCTCTAGCTTTCTTTCAATTGACATTTACATCCCTAGACTACACTTTTCAGCCACGTTCCCATTTATAAACCAGATGCTACTCACTATAATGGGTTACCATCACTCTATCCATTTCTATATATTTACAGTTAATTAAAAGTTCTACAAAAATTAAGGATCAATGCTTCTTCACAGCCCTCCTCTTATCTCCTAATAACCTATGCTCTAGGTTTAACTCCATGCATTTATTCTTTGTATTTAGTTCATATTAGTGAGACCATGCAATATTTGTCCTTTTGTATCTGGCTTATTTCACTTAGCATAATGTCTTCAAGATTCATTCATGTTATCATATGTATCTCAATTTCATTTCTTCTTACTTCAGCATAGTTTTCCATCATATGTATATACCACATTTTGTTTATCCATTCACTGGTTGATGGACATTTGGGTTGTTTACATCTTATGGTAATTGTGAACACTGCTGTTAGGAACATTGGTGTGCAGATGTCTGTTTGTGTCACAGTTTTCAGTTCTTCTGGATATATTCCTAGTAGAGGAATTGCTGGATCATATGGCAGTTCTATATTTAGCTTCCTGAGGAACTGCCAAATTGTCTTCCACAGAGGCTGCACCATTTTACAAACCTACCAACAGTGTGCGATATTTCTCCACATTCTCTCCAGCACTTATTGCTTTCAGTTTTTTAAATAATGGACATTCTATGTGGTGTGAGATGATATCTCACTATTGTTTTGATTTGCATTTCCCTAACAGCTAGTGATATGGAACATTCTTTCATGTTATTTTATTTTATTTTATTTTATTTTATTTTATTTTATTATTTTATTTTAAAAGATGCTTAGATTACATAAATGTCAAACAAAAATTACAGGGATTTCCATGTTCCCCATCTCCCACACCTCCCATAACATCCCACATAAACATCTTTCATTAGTGTGGCACATCACCTGCAATGGATATACAGATCCTGGGGCTTTGCCACTAAGCATGGACCATAGTTCACATTGTAGACCACACTCTCTCCCACACAGTTCTGCATGTTATATGCTGATGTAAAATGGCCTATATCTGTTGTTGAAATGTCACTCAGGATAATCCCCAAGTCCTGAAAAAGCACCTGTATTACAATTGCTTTTCCCTTCCCTGCCCTAAAAGTGTCCAGTGGCCACTGGCTCACCCTCACTGTTGTAATTTTTTCCATTGCTTGAATCACATTATGTTTACAACAGAATACCATTAAGTCCACTCTAGTCCATAGCTCTTCCCCCAATCCTGAGGAGTCTGGGATGGTGATGTCCACTCCACCTCCAAGTGAGAGGGGGCTTATACCCCATGGATACGGTGGATGGGATTATCCTGCCTGCAGCTGCAGGCTCTCTCCATTCCTTAGGACGGCCGTTGTCCATCATCGTCTCCTCACCAGGTGACTTGGGTGAGTCCATTGAGCTGTAGAGTAGGAGTTGCAGCTCCACCGAGATTCCAGGCACAGCTGGCACATGGGCAGGCCAAAGGCTCCAGTCTCTGGAAGTATACCTACAAACTCTAGCATCACATATAGGTTTGAATAGAAGGGACTGATGGACCATGTTTAGGGAGGACTTATTTGAGTCCTACTCTGTCACTCTCAGGAGCACAGATTCCAAAGTAGAGCCCACTGATAAGGCATCAATCTCTGGAGCTATCCCCCCTTATATAGGACCTGGGTGTCTCCAGAGCCCTCAGGAGCCCCTCTGTGTGGGGTGATATCCACTTTGGTGTTCTATGAGATCCTACTGAGGTGTGCATAAGCGTTACCTCTGGGATGACCTCCTGACACTCTTTGAAGTCTCTTAGCCACATGAACTAATTTGTCTTTACCTTTTCCCCCTTTTATTCAAGCTCTTTTTCCAGTCGTATTGCCAGTTGGCACTTGTTATTAATCCTTCATTGCCAGGGAAGCTCATCCCCAGGAGTCATGTCCCATGCTGGGGGGACGGTGATGCATTCATATGCTGAGTTTGGCTTAGAGAGAGGCCACATTTGAGCAACAAGGAGGCTCTCAGGTGGCAACCCTTAGGCACCCTGTAACAATAGGCTAAGTTTCAATTACAAAAGCAAAGACTCATAAGGCTAATCATCAATAACAAGAACGCATCAGTGGACCCTCCTCCTTTGCATTTGTATATCCTCTTTGGAGAAATATCTGTTTCAGTCTTTTGCCCATTATTTAATTGCATTGCTTGCTCTTTTATTGTTGAGTTGTATGATCTCTTTATATAGAATGGAATATGTGGTTTTCCAAATATTTTCTCCCATTGAGTGGGCTGCCTTTTTATTATCTTGATGAAGTCTTTTTAATCACAAAAGTGTTTAAGTTTGAAGAGGCCCATTTATTCATGTTTTCTGTCATTGCTCATGGTTTTGGTGTAAGGTTTAAGGATGCACCAACTACCTCCAGGTCTTGTAGATAAATATCCTACATTTTCTTCTAGCAGCTTTATGGTTCTTGCTTATATATTTAGTTTTGTTTTTTTTTAATCTATTTTGAGTTAATTTTTGTTTAAGGTGTGAGATAGGGGTCCTCTTTCTTTCTTTTGGCTATGGATATCCAGTTCTCCCAGCACCATTTGTTGAATAGAATCTTCTTACCCAGCTGGGTGGGTTTGACAGCCTTGTCAAAAATCACTTGACCATAGATGTGAGGGTCTGTTTCTGAACCATCAATTTGGTTCCATTGGTTTATGTGTCTATCTGTATGCCAGTACCATGCTGTTTTTACCACTGTAGCTAGGTAATATGGTTAAAATCTGGAAGTGAAAGTTTTCCAATTTCGTTTTTTTGTTTTTAAGATGTTTCTGGATATTCAGGGCCCCTTATAAATTTAATAATTGTATTTTCCATTTGTTTAAAAAATGCTGGTAGAATTTTTATCGAGATTGCTTTGAATCTGTATATCAATTTGGGTTGAATTGACACCATAATGTTAGTTAATCTTCCAATCCATCAGCATGAAATGTTTTTCCAATCATTTAGGTCTTTGTAAAATTTCTTTTATCAATGCGTTGTAGTTTTCTCAATACAAGTGCTTTACATCCTTGGTTAAGTTTATTCCTAAATATTTGATTCTTTTAATCGCTATTGTAGATGGAGTTTTTTTTCCTGACTTCCTCCTCAGATTGCGTATTACTAGTGTATAAAAACATCACTGATTTTTGTATATTGATTTTTTTTTAATGGTACCGAACTGGGGAATGAGCCTGAGACTTCATATGTGGGAAGCTGGCACTCAACCACTGAGCTACGTTGGCTCCCCTGATTTGGTTTTTTCATTTGTTTTGTTTGTTGTTTGTTTTTTTGTTTTAAGGAGGCACGGGGGATCGAACCCAAGACCTCCCTTGTGGGAAGCAGGCTCTCAACTGCTTGGGCCATATCCACTTCCTACATACTGATCTTGTATCCTGACACTCTACTAAAATCGTTTAATAGCTCTAACAGTTTTTTAAAATATATTTTTTATTGAAGTATATCATTCATACATGAACATACATAAACAATAAGTGTATAGTAAAAGTTGTGAACTTACAAAACAATCATGCACATGTGTATAATTCCTATACAACACCCTTCACCAACACACCACACTGTGGTGGAATATTTGTTACAGATTATTAGAAAATATCATCAGATGATTACTGCCAACCATGGTCCATAGCATACATTTGGTACACTTTTTCCATACTCCCCCATTATCAACACAGTATATCTTTGGCATTGATGCAGGAATATTACAGTATTGCTATTAGCCACAGTCCATAGGTCACACCAATTATATTTTTCCCATGCTTCTCCTCATTCCCACCACCCTGCAATAGTGACATACATCCGCTCTAGTACACAGCAGGACACTCTTGCATCTGTACCATCAACCACAATACTCATCTACCTCTGGCTTCACTGTGTTATTCAGTCCCTAGATTATTATCTAGCTTTCTTTCAATTGACATTTACTTCCCCAGGCTACCCTTTTCAGCCACAATCCCATTTATTTATTTATTTATTTATTTTTATTATGGGTAAAAATCAAAATTCTCACAATACATACAAACATTTGCAAAATGATATATAAATATATATGCATATATGTGTATTTGCTTACAAAAATGTGTTATATATATATATATATATATATACATATATTTTAAGAGATGCTTAGATTACCCAAAATATTACACGGAACCCACTGGGATTCCCATGTTGCCCACCTCCCACACCTCCCACCACATCCCACACAAACATCTCCCACAGTGTGGCCCACCACCCTCAATGAACTTACACATCCTGGAGCCTTGCCACCAACCATAGACCACAGTTCACACTGTAGACCACACTCTCTCCCACTCAGTTCTGAGTGGTGTGTGCTGATTTAAAATGGCCTACATCCGTTGCCACAACAGTACTCAGGATAACAATCCCATTTATAAACCAGCTGCTACTCACTATAATGTTTTACCATCAACTCTGTATATTTTCACACTTTTACAGTCAAGTTAATTAAAACGTCTACATACATTAAAAATCAGTAGTGCTTCTCAGCCCTCCTTTTATCTCCTAATAGCTTACACTCTAGGTTTTAACTCCAAGCATTTATCCTTCATATTTAGTTCATATTAATGAGACCACGCAATATTTGTCCTTTTGTGTCTGGCTTACTTCACTTAACATAATGTCTTCAAGATTCATCCATGTTATTATGTGAGTCCCAATTTCATTTCTTCTTACCGCAGCATAGTTTTCCATCATATGTATATACCATATTTTGTTTATCCATTCATTGGTTGATGGACATTTGGATTGTTTCCATCTTTTGGCAACTGTAAATAACACTGCTATGAACATCAGTGTGAAGATGTCTGTTCATGTCACAGTTTTTAGTTCTTCTGGATATATTCCTAGTAGAGGAATTGCTGGATTATATGGCAGTTCTATATTTCACTTCCTGAGGAACTGCCAAACTGTCTTCCACAGAGGTTGCTCCATTTTACAATCCCACCAACAGTGAAGGAGTGTTCCTATTTCTCCACATCCTCTCCAACACTTATAGTTTTTCTGGGTTTTTTTTTTTTTTTCTTTTGTAATTTTTTTTTATTCCCCCTGCCCCGAGGTGGCTCACTTGTCAGTCTGCTTGTTGTCTGCTCATCTTCTTTAGGAGGACGAGGAACTGAACCTGGGACCTCCCATGTGGGAGACAGGTGCCCAATTGGTTAAGCCACATCCGCTCCCCTCTAGTTTTTTTTTTTTTTTTTTTAATAATGGCCAATCTATAAGGTGTTAGATGATAGCTCACTGTCGTTTTGATTTACATTTCCCTAATAGCTAGTGATACGGAACATTTTTTTCATGTGCTTTTTGGCCATTTGTTTTTCCTCTTTGGAGAAATGTCTAGTTAAATCTTTCACCCATTTTTTTTTTGTAATTTTTTTTAGTTTTTCACCCATTTTTAAATTGGATTACTTGCTCTTTTATTGTTGAGTTGTATGATCTCTTTATATAGAATGGAAATCAAAACCTTATCAGATATATGGTTTCCAAATATTTTCTCCCATTGAGTGGTCTGCCTTTTCACCTTCTTGATGAAGTCCTTTGAATCACAGAAGTGTTTAAGCTTGAGGAGGTCCCATTTATCCATGTTTTCTTTCATTGCTTGTGCTTTTGGTATAATGTTTAAGAATCCACCACCTACCACCAGGTCTTGAAGATGTTTTCCTACATTTTCTTCTAGAAGCTTTATGGTTCTTGCTTTTATATTTAGGTCTTTGATCTATTTTGAGTTAATTTTTGTATAAGGTGTGAGATAGTTGTCCTCTTTCTTTCTTTTGGCTATGGATATCCAGTTCTCCCAGAACCATTTGTTGAACGGACTGTTCTGCCCCAGCTGGGTGGGTTTGACAGTCTTGTCAAAAATCACTTGACCATAGATGTGAGGGTCTCTTTCTGAATCATTAGTTTGGTTCCATTGGTCTATGTGTCTGTCTTTATGCCAGTAACATGCTGTTTTTACCATTGTAGGTAAGTAATATGATTTAAAGTCCAGAAGTGAGAATCCTCCAACTTGGCTTTTCATTTTTAAGATGTTTCTGGCCTTCAGGACCCCCTATCCTTCCAAAGAAATTTGATAATTTTGTTTTCCATTTATTTAAAAAATGCTTGTGGAATTCTAACAGAATTGCATTGAATCTGTATATCAATTTGGGTAGAATTGATATCTTAATTATATTTAGTCTTCCAATCCATCAGCATTGAATGTTCTGACAATTATTTAGGTCTTTTTAAAGTTTCCTTTAGCAATGCATTGTAGTTTTATAAATACAAGTGCTTTATAGCCTTGGTTAAGTTTATTCCTAAATATTTGATTTGTTTACTTGCTATTGTAAATAGAACTTTTTCCTGACTTCCTCCTCAATTGCACATTACAGTTGTATATCTACACCACTGATTTTTGCGTATTGATCTTGTATCCTGACCCTCTGAAATAATTTATTAGCTCTAGCAGCTTTGATGTAGATATTTCAGGACTTTCTAGATATTGGATCATATCATCTGCAAATAGTGAAAGTTTTACTTCTTCCTTTCCAATTTGGATGCCTTTTATTTCTTTTTCTTGCCTGATTGCTCTAGCTAGAACCTCTAGCACTATATTGAACAACAGTGATGATAGCGGGCATCCTTGTATTGTCTCTGATCTCAACAGGAAAGATTTCAGTCTTTCACCATTGAGTACAATGTTAGCTGTGGGTTTTTCATTTATGGCCTTTATCATGGTGAGAAATTTTCCTTCAATTCCTATCTTTTGCACTGTTTTTATTGAGAAAAGGTGCTATATTTTGATAAATGCCTTTTATGTGTCAATCAAGAGGATCGTGTGATTTTTCTTCTTTGATTTATCAATGTGTTATATTACAATGATTGATTTTCTTGTGTTGAACTACCCTTGCACGCCTGGTATAAAACCCACTTGATCATGATGAATAATTCTTTTAATGTGTTGTAGGATTCAATTTGCAAGTATTTTGTTGAGGATTTTTGCATCCATATTCATTAGGAAAATGGGTCTTAATTTTCTTTTTTCATAATATCTGTGGCAGTTTGATATTATTTATGAATTCCAAAAAGAGATATTGATTGTGCTTGTAAACTGATCTCTTCCTCTGGGCATGCTACCCTTTGATTGTATTAGATTCAGCTTAGATATCTTTGATTAAATTATGTTAAGATTAGGGTTTTGATTTGACCATATCATTAGGGTGACTCACTTTCAGTCCCCTCCCCCTTGGTGGACTATAGAAACAGACACTCACTCAAGGAGAACACAGAAGTAGATACACAGAGAAGATACACAGAGGAAGAGAGACAACTCCATAGTCATGGCAGAGGCCCCAGGAAAAGAGATGAGCCATTTGCCTGATAATTTACAGCTGACCTTGTGAAGAGAACAGAGCAGGTGAGCCTGGAAAGATCCGAGTCCCAAGAAGAGAGATGAACCTCATGCCAGCCTACAGCTGAGGTCAGAAAAAGCTGGACCCATGGAGCCTTAAGAGGGAAGAGGAAGGCTGAACCCTCACAGACATTGCCCACTAACTTGCTTCAACACATGGCAACAGACTTTAGTAAGGAAGTAAACTTGAGTTGGACTCTTTAGGGCCTTGTAACTGTAAGCTTTTACCCCAAATAATGCCCTTTATAAAAGCCAACCGATTTCTGGTACTTTACATCAGCACCCCTTTGGCTGACTAATACAGTATCTTTACCTGGCTTTGGTGTTAGGGTGATATTGGTTTCAAACCAATATTACCCTAGTGTTCCTTCTTGTTCAATTTTTTGGAAGAGGTTGAGTAAGATTGGTATTAAATCTTTTTTGAATGGTTGGTAGAACTCACCTGTGAAACCATCTGGTTCTGGGCTTTACATTTTGGGTAGTTGTTTGATGACTGTTTCAATCTCTTTACTCGCAATTGATTTATTGAAGTCTTCTATTTCTTCTAAGGTCAGTGTAGGTTGGTTGTACATTTCTAGGAATTTTTACATCTCATCTACGTTGTCTGGTTTTTGGTGTACAGCTGTTCATAGTGTCCTCTTATGATCTCTTTTATTTCTTTGGGGTCAGTAGTAATGTCCCCATTTTCATTTTTTTTTATTTTATCTATTTGCATCTTCTTTTTTTCTTTGTCAGTCTAGCTAAGGGTTTATTGATTTTGTTGATCTTCTCGAAGAACCAACTTTTTATTTTTTTAATTCGTTCTATTGTGGTTTTTTGTTCTCAATTTCATATTCTGCTCTGATCTTTGATATTTCATTCCTTCTATTTGCTTTGGGAATAGTTTGCTGTTCATTTTCTAATTCCTCCAAGTGTATAGTTAGGTCATTGATTTTAGCTCTTTATTTTTTTTTAATGTAAGCACTGAGGGCTATAAATTTCCCTCTCAGCACTGCCATCCCTGTATCCTGTATCTTCTGATATGTTGTGTTCTTGTTTTCATTCATCTCGTGATACTTATTGATTTCTCTCACAATTTCTTCTTTCACCCACTGATTATTTAAGAGTGTGTTGTTAAATCTCCATATATTTGTGACTTTTCCCTTTTTCCACCACTTGTTGATTTCCAACTTTATTCCATTACAGTCAGAGAAAGTGCTTTGTATAATTTCAATCTTGTCGAAATTATTGAGATCTGCTTTGTGACCCAACATATAGTCTAACCTGGAGATAGATCCCATGAGCACTTGAGAAGAATGTATATCTTGTTGTTTTGGGGTGGAATGTTATGTATATGTCTATTAGATTTTGTCCATTTATCATATTTTTAAGCTTTCTCTTTCTTTGTTGATTCTCTGCCCAGATGGTCTATCCAGTGCTGAGAGTGGTGTATTTAAGTCTCCAAATATTATTGTAGAGAAATCTATGTCTCCCTTCAGTTTTGCCAGTGTTTGCCTCCGGTATCTTGGGGCATCCTGGTTCAGTGCATATACATTAATGATTGTTATTTCTTCCTGGTGAATTGCCCCTTTTATTAATATATAATGCCCTTCCTTGTCTCTAATAACAGCTTTACTTTTAAAGTCTATTTCAGCCAATATAAGTAGAGCAACTGTATTAGTCAGCCCAAGGGGTACTGATGCAAAGTACCAGAAATCTGTTGGGTTTTATAAAGAGTATTTATTTGGGTTAGAAGCTTACAGCTACCAGGCCCTAAAGAGTCCAACTTAAGGTACCATAAGAGGTACTTTCTCACCCAAAGTCATTTGCCATGTGTTGAACAAGATGGTGGGTGATGTCTGTGAGAGTTCAGCCTTCCTCTTCTTAAGGCTCTGTGGTCCCAGCTTCTTCTTATATCATCTGTAGGCTGGGATAAGTCCCATATCTCTCTTGGGGCTTGTTTCTCTCCAGGCTCAGCTGCTCTGTTCTCTTCACAATGCCAGCTGTAGAATATAAGGATATCTCTCTTCCCAGGGCCTCTGCCATGTCTATGGAGCTGTCTTTATTCCTCTGTGTTCTTCTCCTGTGTGTTTACTTCCCAGTGCTCCAGCATCAAAACTCCAACTCTCTCCTCTGCCATGTCGTTTTCTCTGTGAGTCCCCACCCATCAACAGGATGGAGACTCAACATCCTACTAGCTGAATCAAAGCCTTAATCATAATTTAATCAATAAAGATGAAACCTCTGAATCTAATACAATCTAATATGCCCAGAGGATCAATCAGTTTACAAACATAAACCAATATCTATTTTTGGAATTCATAAACAATACCAAACTGCTACAGTAACTCCAGCTTTGTTTTTTGTTTGTTTGTGTTTTTTTTTGTTGTTGTTTTTTTGTTTTTTTGGTTACTACATGCATGGAATATCTTTTTCCAGCCTTTCACTTTCAGTATGTTTGTATCCTTGAGTCTAAGGTGAGTCTCTTGTAGACAGCATATAGATGGCTCATATTTTCTTATCCATTCTGCCAGTCTGTGTCTTTTGATTGGAGAGTTTAATCCATTAATATTCAATGTTATTACTGTAAAGGCTGATCTTATTTCACCCATTTTGACCTTTGGGTTTTATATGTCAAATTTTATGTTCAACACTCTTTTGAGACTTTTAGTTACTTTTACTGATATTATCTTCATTTCTAGACTCTCTTCCAAGCCTCTCTCCTGTTTTTTCTTTTCTGGCTATAGCACTCCCTGTAGTATTTCCTGCAAAGCTGGTCTCTTGGTTACAAACTGTCTCATTTTCTGTTTATCTGTGAATATTCTAAACTCGCTCTCATTTTTGAAAGTCAGTCTTGTCAGATATAAGAATTTTGGCTGGCAGTTTTTCTCTTGCAGTATCTTAAATATATCATACCACTGTCTTCTTGCCTCCATGGTTTCTGATGAGAAATTGGCACTTAATCTTATTGGGTATCACTTATATGCAATGCTTTGCTTTTCTCTTGCTGCTCTCATAATTCTTGTCTTTGGCATTTGACATTCTGATTGCTATGTGTTTCGGAGTTGGTCTATTAAGAATTAATCGGATGGGAGTACATTGTGCTTCTTGGACACAGATATCTATGTCCTTCAATAGGGTTGGGAAATTTTCTACCATTATTTCTTCAAATATTCCTTTTGCCTCTTTCCCTTCTTGCACATCTCTTGCTGTCATTCAGTTCTCTGAGACCTTGTTCAATTTTTTCCATTCTTTTCTTCATCTGTTCTTTTCTATGTTTGCTTTCAGAGGCCATGTCTTCAAGCTCACCAGTCCTTTCTTCTGCCTCTTCAAATCTGCTGATAGATGCCTCCAGTGTATTTTTTATTTCATTTATTGTGCTTTTCATTCCCATAAGAGCTGCTATTTTTCTACATATTCTTTCAAAATCTTCTTTGTGCTCACCCAATGTTTTCTTAATATCCTTAATCTCCTTAGCCATCTCATTGAATTTATTAAGGACATTTGTTTGAACATCCATGACTAGTTTTCTCAACTCCTATATATCATCTGGAGGCTTATATTGTTCCTTTGCTTGGGCCATATTTTCCTGTTTCTTGGTATGGATTGTAATTTTTTGTTGGTGTCTTGGCATCTGGCTTACTAGATATATTTATTCTTAGGGTAGTTTCTCTCTTTATTTTAGGGATTTCTTGCTCTTTCTCCCTTGATGGTTGTGCAGTAAAAGCTGAGGATGTAGTTGGTACTGTAAGCTGTGGAGACTGAAGCTCCCTTTGTTACCCCAGGGACCAATGAAGCTTCTCCCAGCTTTCTCTTCTGTCAGTGGTAGGGACAGAGCTGGAGTTATGTGTAATAATCCAAATTGTGCAGGCCAAGACCATCTGTAATTGCCCAGAGAGACTGATAAAGTTTCACACCCCTTCCTCCCCTGCCTGGGGCAGGGATGGAGCTATATAGGTGTGGGCAACAATTTATGCCATGTGGGTTCAAAATGACTGCAGTTGCCCAGGTAGACTAATGTAACACCTGCCCCCCTCTTCCCCTGCCAGTGGAGGAGATGGACCCTCTGGAATGCCCACAATCTAATCTGTGTGGGCTGAATGCATTTGCAGTTGCCCTCAGAGGCTGAAGGAGTACTATCCCTTCTGCCCTTTAGGGGTTAGGCATGGACCCCCAGGTGCCCAACGGTTCAGTCAGTGTAGGCCAAAATTGACTGCCATTGCCTGGAGAGGCTGAGAAAACACCAGCCCCCTCCTATCATATTAGGAGGTGGATCCACAGGCACCCAACAGTCCAGTCCAAGCTGGCCAAAAGTGCTTTCCATTGCCTGGAAATGCTGAGGAAACACCAGCCCCCTCCTATCATATTAGGGGGTGAGGGTGGTTCCACAGACACCCAACAGTCCCATCTCTGAAGCCAAAAGTGGTTGCCATTGCCCAGAAAGGCTGAGGAAACACAATTACACTCCTATCCTACTTGGGGGTGAGGATGGAGCCACATTTGTCCAACTCTTCAGTCTGTGTGATCCAAAATCACCTGCAGTTACCCAGAGAGGCTGGGGCAACACTGCCTCCCTCTTGTCCTATTGGTGGCAAGATAGGCTGAGGAAACACCGTCCCCCTCCTATCCTATGGTGGGACGAGGGTGGGGATGGAATCGAAGATGCTCAAGAAACCAGTTTGTGCAGACTGAAAGTGCCTACAGTTGCCCAGAGAGTCTGAGGAAACACAGCTCCTCTCATATCCTATTGGGGTGTGGGGATGGAGCCCCCAGGTGTCTGACTATTCAGTCTGTGCCAGCCAAAAGCACCTGCCATTACCCAGAGAGTCTGGTGCAGATACCGCCAGCTTCCTCTCTGCCAGAGGTGGAGTGGGAGCCTAGGCTAGGGCTGCAATCCACTCTGGGTGGAAAGAAGCCAGTCCCTACCGTCGCTGTGATTTTCAAACAGTCCTGCTTCACCTCATGCCAGGGGCAAAGTTAAATGGCAGCTACCGACCCTTTCTGACTTGGACAGGTTCAAAATTTAGTGTTCTTAGGATTATACTTTAGCAAGCTGAATTTACTAATCAGTAGCTAAAGTCAGTGGCCAACCGTCTTTCCTCCCTCATTTTTCAGAAATGGAACTTCCAACTCCAGCCATGGACTAGATCTCGAGGAGGGTTTTGCCACCAGTTGAGGACTGGCACTAGCCTCTACAATGTGGAGTGCTCTTCTCATGCAACTTCACTGCATATGGGCAGTCTCCTCCTTCCATTCTTTCAAAGATGTTGCAGGATGCTCTTCTGGTCTCCTGAGCCCACCAAACAGGTGTTTTAGATAGCTCTGTGGGATTACTATCTGCCCTGTAGGATGAGCTGACTGCTGAGGCTCCTTATTCAGCCACCATCTTATTCCTCCCTCAGCAGTTGGAAATTTTTTTTAAAGATTTATTTTATTTATTTGTTTATCCCCCCACCTCATTGTTTGCACTCGCTGTCTGCTCTCTGTGTCCATTCACTATGTGCTTTTTGAGTCTGCTCGTCTTCTCTTTAGATGAGAAGAGCAATCTTGCCTAATTGCTCTAGGTAGAACTTCTAGACTGGGGCCCGAACCTGGGACTTCCCATGTGGGAGAGTGGTGCTCAATCATTTGAGCCACCTCTGCTCCCTGCTTTTTGTCTCTCTCATTGTGTTTCCTCTTTGTGTCTCCTTATTGCATCATCTTGTTGCATCAGCTCACCATGCCAGCCAGTTGTGCCAGCTCACTGTCTTACTTGTCTTCTCCAAGAGACACCGGGAACCAAACCTGGGACCTCCCATGTGGTAGGCGGGAGCTCAATCACTTGAGCCACATCCACTTCCCTGGCTGTTGGAATTTTGATTGGTATTTCATTGAATCTATAAATCAGTTTGTGTAGAATTGACATCTTCACGATATTTAGTCTTCCAATCCATGATCATGGAATGTCCTTCCATTTGTTTAGGTTTTCTTTGATTTTTTTAAGCAGTGTTTTGTAGTTTTCTGAATACAGATCCTTTACATTCCTGGTTAAATTAATTCCTAGATATTTGCATCTTTTTGTTGCTATTGTAAATGGAATTTTTTTCTTGCTTTCCTCTTCAGTTTGCTTATTAGTAGTGTATAGAAATGCTACTGATTTTTTTGGTGTTGATCTTGTATCCTGCCACTTTGCTGAACTCATTTATTTGCTCATATAGCTTTGTTGTAGATATTTTCAGAATTTCTAAATGTAGGATCATGTCATCTGCTAATAGTGAGAATTTTACTTCCTCTTTTCCAATTTGGATGCCTTTTATTTCTTTTTCTTGCCTAATTGCTCTAGGTAGAACTTCTAGCACAATGTTGAATAACAGTGGTGACAGTGGGCATCCTTGTCTTTTTTCTGGTCTTAGAGGGAAAGCTTTCAACCTTTCCCCCTTGAATACAATGTTGGCTGTAGGATTTTCATATATGCCCATTATTATGCTGAGGAACTTTCCTTCTATACCTATCTTTAGAGGTTTTTTTAATCAAGAAAAGATGTTGGATTTTGTCAAATGCCTTTTCTGCATCAGTCAAGATGATCATGTGGTTTTTTCCCCTTCAATTTGTTAATGTGGTATATTATATTAATTGATATTTTGATGCTGAAACACGCTTGCATACCAGAAATAAAACCCACTTGATTGTGATGTATAATTGCTTTTATATGCCGTTAAATTCAATTTGCAAGTATTTTGTTGAGAATTTTTGCATCTTTGTTCATTAGAGAGATTGGTCTGTAATTTTCTTTTCTTGTAGTAGTTTAATAGCACTTCGTGTTATCATTCAACCCCCTAAACTTCTGCTCATTTTTTTCCATTCTTTTCTTTCTCTGTTCTTCTCTCTCTTCAATTACAGTTGTTCTTTCCTCTATGTTGTTCATTCTTTCTTCCATGATTCCAAAACTGCTGTTCTGTCTCTATTGTATTTTCAATCTTGCTTATTGTGTCTTTCATTCCCATAAGCTTTGTTATTTTTCAGTCCAGGATTTCAAAAATTTTTGTGTGCTCACTCAGTGTCTTCTTAATGTCTTTTATTTCTTTAGCCATGTTGTCCTTCAACTCCATGATTTGACTTAAAAAATTTGCATGAACCTCACTGATTAGTTGTTTCAAGTCCTGTGTCTCATCTGGAGTTTTGATTTGTTCCTTTGCCTGACTCATATCTCCCCTTTTCTTTGTATGGTTTGTAATATTTTAATAATGTCTAGACATCTGATTCTGATGCTGATTTTATTCTGATGTTCAGTTTCACTCTCTTGCCTAGGTATTTACCATTAATAGCTGTGTGCTACCTTTGTTCTTTGACTCTTGGTTCAACTTGTTCTAAATGTGTAGGATTGCCCACTTAACTGCTCAAACCAAGGCTAAGGACCCAGTAATGAGGTGCAGGCCAGTTTCCAAGGGCCTTGTAGAAGGTGCCAGTTAATGCATTCACTTGCTTCATTCATTCATTCATTCATTCATTTATTCATTATTTTTCCCTTTTCATGCACTTTTGTGGACTGGCCAGCTGATGGCAATCTTTGGCAGACCACTCAGCTCAGACCCCAGATACTAGGTGGAAATGCAGTCAGTACCTCCTCAGGTGGGTGGGTGGTACAGTAGCAATGTCTTCAGGACTGGCTAAGCCTCACAAACTTTCTCAGAGGCTGTTCTCCACCCTTGGCTAGCCACACCCTTCCTCCCTCTGCCTCTTCAGGAACCAGCCTGGGACAGTAGGGAGGGTGTTTGGGAAGGCAAATTATTTTTAGCTCCCTGCTCTCAAGGCACTTTTGCAGCCCCACCTGGTTTAGAAGTTTGAGTCCCCTCCAATGTAGCAGACCAACTTCACTGGCCAAACTCTGAATTTGCTGTAGGCTGTGTCCCTCCCTCTCCTCTTTCTTGGGGAAAAGGATCCCTGCAACCCCCTCAGTCCACAGCCACTGCAGTCCACAGCCACTGCAGTTGCAGACTGCTATTTGCTCCATAGATGGGAAGAAGGGCATCCCTTACTGCTTTTGCAGCTCTACCCATGGGATTTTTCAGCCAGCTTAGACTTCTTTTCTTTGCCCCTCCTCTTCTGGGTAGTGTCTCACCTTCCCCTGGTGTCTTGAGCCCCAGAGCAGCCCTCCAGACAGTCTCCATCTGTCCTCTAGCTATTTTTTTCTGGGAGAGAAGTGATCCCTCCACCTCTATAAACCTCTATCTTCCCAGAAGTCCACATATCCATTTTTTATCTCTGAATTTGCCTATTCTGGATCTTTAGTATAAATGGAATCATACAATAAGTGACCTTTTGTGCCTGGTTTCTTTCATTTAGCATAATGTTTCAAGGTCCATCCATATTGTACCATGCATCAGTAGCTGATTCTTTTTATGGTTGACTAGTTCACATTGTATGGATATACCACATTTTATTTATCCATTCAGCTATTGATGAGCATTTGGGTTGTTTCCATTTTTGTGCTATCATGAATAATGTTGCTATGAACATTCATGGACAAGTTTTTGGGTGAACATATATTTCTATTTCCTTGGGTACATACCTAGGAGTGGAATTGCTGGGTAATATGGTAATTATATATTAAACTTTTAGAGGAACAGCCAAACTATTTTCCACAGAGGCTGAACATTGCACTCCCACAAACAATGTATGAAGGGTCCAATTCCTCCATATCCTTGCCAATACTTACTTTCCTTTTTAAAATTTATTTATTTATTTTTTATTATTTTTTTTTTATTATGGGTAAAAATCAAAATTCTCACAATACATACAAACATTTGCAAAATGATATATAAATATATATGCATATATGTGTATTTGCTTACAAAAATATTGTTTATATATATATATATATATATACATATATTTTAAGAGGTGCTTAGATTACCCAAAATATTACACGGAACCCACTGGGATTCCCATGTTGCCCACCTCCCACACCTCCCATCACATCACACACAAACATCTCCCACAGTGTGGCCCACCACCCTCAATGAACTTACACATCCTGGAGCCTTGCCACCAACCATAGACCACAGTTCACACTGTAGACCACACTCTCTCCCACTCAGTTCTGAGTGGTGTGTGCTGATTTAAAATGGCCTACATCCGTTATTTATTTATTTTAAAAGACACTTTAGATTACATAAATGTTACATCAAAAATATAGGGGATTGGGGAGCAGATGTGGCCCAGAGGTTGAGCACCTGCACCTGCTTCCCATGTATGAGGTCCTGGGTTCAATCCCAGTACCTCCTTTAAAATATATACATATATATATATGTATATATGTATGGGATTCCCTTATATCCCACCACACCCCTCCCACACTTTACCCCATTAACAACATCTTCCATTAGCATGGTACATTTGTTAAAATTGATGAATACATATTGAAGTATCGCTACTAAGCATGGACTATGGTTTACATTGTAGTTTATACTTTGCCCTGCACAATTTTATAGGTTTTGGCAAAATGTATAATGCCTATATCCATCATTGCAATGTCATGCAAGACAATTCCAACGTCCCAAAAAATGCCCCCATGTTACACCTATTATTCCCTCTCCCTCCCCTCAGAACCTCTGGTGGCCACTGCCTTTATATCAATGATACAAGTTCTTCCATTGCTAAAATAATTATAACCATCATATCAAACATGTGGTGGTATTTCTTGTGGTTTTGATTTCCATTTCCCTGCCTAATAATATTAAGCATCTTTTCATGTACTTATTGGCTATTTATATATTTTCTTTGGAGAAATATCTGTTCAAGTCTGTGGTAGTTTGAGGTTTTTGTGGACCCCAGAAAAGATCATGTGCTTAGAGCTAATCCATTTCTGTGGGTGTGAAACTATTGTAGGCGGGATGCTTTGATTAGATTACTTTTGCCAAGGGCATTTGATTAGATTTATTCAGTTAAGGACCTTTGGTTAGATTACCCAGAGTGGGTCTTGATCCTCATACTGGAACCTTTTATAAAGGGGATGAATTTGGAGAGACAAACAGATAGAAAATACCAATGAACTTGAAAGGAACCCACAGAAGCTGAGAGAGAAAGCCATGAGAGCAAGATGCTGAAATCAATAGAACCTGGGAGAGAGAAAGTCACAGAAGGCACAGGCAGAAGCTGAAAGAAAAGGAGCCTGGAGGGGAAGGCAGAGACCGGCAGCCACCTGCCATTGTGCCACCATATAACAGGAGTCCAGGATTCCTGGCAGCTGTGTCTTCATGGAGAGAGCTTTGCCTGATGCCTTGACTTGGACATTTTTCTCAGCCTCAGAACAGTAAGCTTATAAGTTAATAAATCTCCACTGGAAAAGCCAGCCTATCTCTGGTATATTGCCTTGGCACCTGTATTAGTCAGGGTTCTCTAGGGAAACAGAATCAACAGGACATATCTGTAAATAGTATGAGAATTTAAAAGAGTCTCTCACATGACCGTGGGAATGTACAAGTCCAGGTTCTGCAGGCAGGCTGCAAACCAGGGGCTCTGATGAAAGTCTGATGAAGGTTCTTGATAGGTTTCCAGGAGACTTTGGCTGTCCAAAGATGAGCTGGGAAATTCTCTCTGAATGCTGAAATCACTTCCCCTTTTAAGGCATTCAACTGGTTGGATAAAGCATCACTTATTGCTGACGGCAATCTCCCTGATTGATGTAGATGTAATCAGCTATCTATGCAGTAAACTCACTGGTGACTAAAGTCCATAAATGTCCTTGTATTACAGTTACCCCAGTGCTTGCTTGACCAAACAATTGGGCACAGTTACCTGGCCTAACCATCACAGCATCCTTTAGAAAACTAAAAGAGAGTCCTTTGCTCATTTTTAAATTGGATTATTTGTCTTTTTATTGTTGGATTTTAATAGTTCTTGATATATTCTGAATATTAGAGTATTTTTTTTTTGTTTATTAGTCAGTCAGTGTAGCTCAATAGTTGAGTACCTGCTTTGCATGTACGAGGTCCCAAATTCAATCCATGGTAATTCCTAAATAAATAAATAAATAATAAAAATAGAGAAGTTGTGGGTTTACAGAACAATCCTGCTTATAATACTAGATTCTTATATACCATCCTATTATTAACAACTTGCATTGGTATGGAACATTTGTTACAACTGATGAAAGCACATTTTTATAATTGTAATATTAAGTAAAGTCCATGGTTTAACTTAGGGTTCACTATATAGTGCAGTTTTATGGATTTTTTTGAAAAAAAATTATTGTTACCATATATACATAAAGCATTGTTTTGTTTTTTATAATAGTGATATTAATGATTTGCACCTAGTCTTGATGAGATCACACCCCAAGTTGAACTTTGGGGCTTTCTCATCTAAGGGAGAAAGTGCATCCTGCCATAGCCCTTAGAGAGAAGGACAACAGGAGCTTGCACCTGACCTCTCCAGACTCCATACTGTAAGAAAGCCTTTGCCTATGATACGTATCCTTACTTTCATGCTGTATATTGTATCCTTCTCCTGTAATGTACTATATATTCATAAGCACTGTCATGTTGGTCATCTAGGTCTTCATTAGCAATCCAACCCTGTTTAACCAAAGGTACCTTAAAGCAGAGGAGGTGTGCCTTCTTTTCTGGAGATTTCTGGAATCAAAAACTGAGGAACTGGATGAAGGGCAAGATGGTGGCAGAGTAAGGAGCGCCAAGAGTCAGCTCATCCTACAGGGCAGTTAATAATCACCCAAAGCTATCTAAAGCACCTGTTTGGGGGCCCCAGGAGACCAGAAGAGCAACTTGCAACATGCTTGAAAGAGTGGAAGGAGGAGACTGCCCACCACCAGTGAAGATTTGTGAGTTAGAGGACTCCACACCGCAGAGGGTCACGCCCATCCCCAGCTGGCAATGCAAAATGCCTTGGGAACTATTCCCTTCTTGGAGTTGGAATCTCCATTTCCCAAAAACAGGGGAGAAAGAGATGGTCAGGCACTGTCTTTGGCTACTGATTAGTAACTTTGGCTGGCTAAAGTCTAATCTTAAGAACAGCTAAAGTTTGAACCTGTCCAAGTCAGAAAGAGGCCGGTAGCCTCCATTTTAACTCTGCCCCCAGCACGAGGGGAAGTGGGGCTGATTGAAAATCACAGTGAAGTTAGTGACTGGCTTCTTTCCACCCAAGTCCTATCCCTAGCCTAAGCACCAGCTCCACCTTTGGCAAGGAGGAAGCTGCACCAGCCTCTTCAGGCAACCATAGTCACTTTCATCCCACACGGACTAGATTGTTGGACACCTGTGGCTCCATCCCCACCCCCTCCCCACAGGATAGGAGGAGGCTGATGTTTCCCTAGCCTCTCTGGGCAATTGCAGGTACTTTTGGCCCACAAGGACTGGATTATTGAAGACTCCTGTGGTTCCATCTCTGCCCCTGAAAGGGCAGAAGGGATAGTGCTCCCTCAGCATCTCCAGGCAACTGCAGCCACTTTGGGCCTTCATGGACTAGACTGTTGGACACATCTCTGGCTCCATCCTCACCCCTTACAAAGCAAGAGGAACGGTGTTCCACCAGCCTGTCCAGGCAACAGCAGCTGCTTTCAGCCCACATGGACTAGACTGTTGGACACATCTATGGCTCCATCCCTGCCATGACAGGGAGAAGGGGGGTCTTTCTGGGTAAATGCAGTCACTTCTGGCCCACACAGACTAGATCAGTGGGAAAACCAGTGGCTCCATACCCACCCCTGAGAGAGCAGGAGGAGGGACTGTGCTCCCTTAGCTTCTCTGGGCAACTGAAGTGACTTTTGGCCCGCACGGACTAGATCGTTGGGCACACCTGAGGCTCCACCCCCACCCGTGGCAGGGGAGCAGAGGGGTTGGTGCTTAATCAGTTTATCTGGGCAACTGTGATCACTTCTGACCTGCACAGCTTAGTTTGCTACCCACTCCTATGGCTCCATCCCCACCCCAGGCAGGGGAGGAAGGGGCATGGAGCTCCCTCATCTCTCTGGGCAACTACAGATGGTCTTGGTCTGCATGGCTTGGATTACTGCACACTGTGGCTCCATCATACCCCTAGCAGGGGAGAAAGGTGGCATAAGCTTCATCAGTTTCTGGGGAAACACGGGCAGTATCAACCTCCACAGCTTACAATACCAACTGTATCCTCCACCAGCAAGGGAGAAAGGTCAAGAAACAGATGAAAAAGAGCTGAAAAAAGATCCAGAATAATTTGAACCTAGTATCAAAGAGGGACTGTAGCACAAAGCCAATCAAATAGCCTAGACTAAAGAGAAGAACAGAGCCCAGAATAAATATATCAAATGAATCAGGTGCCCAGATACCAACAAACAATTGCCAGTAATACCGAGAAACAGAAAGATATGGCCCAGTCAATGGAACAAGATAAGCCTCCAGATGACATAAAGGTGTTGAGAAAACTAATAATAGATGTTCAAACAAATATCCTTAATAAATTCAATGAGATGGCTAAAGAGATTACGAATATTAAGAAGACACTTGGTTAGCACACAGAAGAATTTGAAAGCATACATAGAAAAATAGCAGATCCCTGCAATAAAAATAGCAGATTTTATTGTGAAAAGCACAATAAAAGAAATTAAAAATATACTGGGACAACCAGCAAGATGGCAGCAGAGTAAGGAGCTCCTAAAGTCAGCTTGTGCTACAGGGCATTTAGTAATTACCCAGAGCTATCTAACGCACCTATTTGGGGGCTCCAGGAGACCAGAAGAACATCCTGCAACATCCTTGAAGGAATGGAAGGAGAAGACTGCCCATCTGCAGAGAAGATTCGTAAGTCAGAAAGAGGCTGATAGCTGCCATTTTAACTCTGCCCCTGGTATGAGGGGAAGCAGGGTGAACTGAAAATCACAGTGCTGGTAAGAAACAGCTTCTTTCCGTCCAGATCAGATTGCAAGTCTAGCAAAAGCCCCAGCCCCACCTCTGGCCGGGAGGAAGCTGGGGGTACTGCACCAGCCTCTCAGGGAAAATACAGGCCATGCCGCAGAGGCAGGTGATCATCCTACTCTGGTGGTGCAAGCTGCCCCGGGAGCTGTTCTGTGGCTGGAATTGGAAGTTTCATTTCCTAAAAACAGGGGAGAGAGAAATAGTTGGCCACCAGCTTCAGCTACTGATTAGTAAATTTGGCTAGCTAAAGTATAACCCTAAGAACAGCTAAAGTTGGACCTGTCCAAGTTGGAAAGAGGTTGGTAACCACCATTTTGACTCTGTCCCCGGCATAAGGGGAAGTGGGGCTGACTGAAAATCACAGTGACTGTAGAGACCCATTTTTTTCACCCAGATCAGAATGCAGCCCCTAATCTAGGCTTCAGTCCCACCTCAAGCAGGGAGGAAGCTGGTGAGACCTGCACCTGCATTTCTGGGTAACTACAGGAATATTTGGCTGGCACAGACTGAATACTCAGAAATCTACTAGGGCAACTGCAGTCATTTTGGACCCGTATGGCATAGATTGCTGCCCACACCTGCTGCTCCATCCCTGCCCCAGGTAGGGGAGAAAGGGGCGTGAAGCTTCATCAGTCTCTCTGGGCAACTGCAGTCTAGACCTGCACAACTTGGATTATTACATACAGCTGTGACTCTGTCCTTACCCCTGGCAAAGGAGAAAGTTTGGAGAAGCTTCGTCAGTCCCTGGGACAATGAGGGCAGCTTGAGCCTCCACAGCTTGCAGCACCAACTACATCCTTGGTTCTTACTACACAACCAACAAGAAAGAAAGGTCAAGAAAGCCCTAAATTAAAGAGAGAAATTGCACCCAGAATAAATACATCTAGTAAACCAGATGCCAAGACACCAATAAAAAATTACAATCCACACCAAGAAACACAGTAAACCCAGAGGTGGATGAGAATTGTGGTTGATGATAAAGAAGCAAGAGTGTCCTTTGTGTGCTATAGCAGATATTCATCACTATTGCAGGGTGGTGTGAATGTGGAGAAGCATGGGAAAAAATACAACTGGAGTGACCTATAGACTGTGGTTAACAGTAATAATGTAATATTCATGCATCTATGCTGAGATGTACTGTGTTGATAATAGGGAAGTATGGAAAAAGTGTTCCAAATATATGCTATGGACCTGGTAATAGTCTGATGATATTATCTCATGATGTGTAGCAAATGTTCTACCATGGTGTGGTGTGTTGATAAAGGGGTATTGTATGGGAATTCTGCACCTGTGCATGATTGTTTTGTAAGTTTACAACTTCTGTCATCAAAATATATTTTAAAAATAATAATAGGTTGAGTTGGGATGAAATACACCAAATGTAAGATAAGGGCTATAGTTAGCAGTAAGATTTTGACAATATTTTTTCATAATTTGTAACAAATGTCTACAACAATGTAAGGTGTTGGTGGTGGGTAGATATATGGAACCCCTGTATGATGTTATGCATGTTTGCTTTGTAAGTTCACAACTTTTGCTATACACTTTTTGTTTATGTATGTTCATGTATAAATGATATAGTAATGATAATAATAATAATCAGCTGGGTTTGGGGAAAAATACACCAAATGTAAGATACTTTGGTTAGTAGTAATATTTTGAGGATGCTCTTTAATCATTAGTTAAAAATGTTTTACAGCAATGTAAGGTATTGGTGGTAAGGTGAGGTGCAGTATGAGAGCCCTGTATGATGTTATGTATGTTTGTGTTATAAGTTCACAACTATTACTATATACTTATTGTTTACATATGTTTATGTATGAGTGATATACTTCAATAAATTAAAAACAATCATTCTTGTGAGGAAAAAATATATACTGGAAGGGAGCAAATGTAGCTCAACCTGTTGAGAGCCTGCTTCCCATTTACGAAGTCCTGGGTTCGATCCCCTGTACCCCATTAAAACAAACAAATGAAAAAACTCATTGGGGAGTGGATGTAGCTCAGTGGATGAATGCCTGCTTCCCTTGTATGAGGTCCTGGGTTCAATCCCCAGTATTTCCTAAAAACAATACACTGGAGGCCTATAACAGCAGATTTGAAGAGGCAGAAGAAAGGATTAGTGAGTTTGAAGACATAGCCTCCAAAAGCAAACATACAAAAGAACATATAAAGAAAAGAATTGGAAAAATTGAACAGAGTCTTAGGGAACTAAATGATGGAAAAAGACATGCAAACATACATGTCATGGGTACCCCACAAGAAGAAAATAAGGGAAAAGGTGAAGAAGAAATATTTGAGGAAATAACAATAGAAAATTTCCTAACCCTATTGAAAGACATAGATATCTATGTCCTAGAAGTGCAACATATTCCCACCCTAATAAATACAAATACACCTAGTCCAAGAAACATACTAATCAGAATGTCAAATGACAAAGATAAAGAGAAGGAAGAGAAAATCAATGCATCAGATACAAGTGATACCCAACAAGATTAAGTGCTAATTTCTCATCACAAGCCATGGAGGCAACTGAAGGCATTGGTATATTTAAGATACTGAAAGAGAAAAACCTGCTAGTCAAGAATCTTATATCCAGCAAGATTAACTTTCAAAAATGAGGGTGAGTTTAGAATATTCACAGATAAACAGAAGCTGAGTTTTTAACCAAGAGACCAGCTGTGCAGGCAATATTTAAAGGAATGCTACAGCCTGAAAGGAAAAGACAGGAGAGAGAGGCTTGAAAGAGAATCTAGAAATGAAGATTATATAAGTAAAAGTAAATAAAGTGTAAAAAGCATGGTGAAAATAAGATATGACAGATAAAACCCAAAGGTCAAAATGGGTGAAGAAAGACCTGCTTTTACAGTAAAAACATTGACTGTTAATGGATTCAACTCCCCAATCAAAAGACGCAGATGGGTAAATTGGATAAGAAAATATGAGCTATTTATATGCTCAAGAGAGTAAATTTAGGCCCATGGATACAAACATACTGAAAGTGAAAGGCTGGAAAAAGCTATTCCACACATGCAGTAACCAAAAAAAGCTGGACTAGCTATACTTGTATTGGATGAAATAGACTTTAAAAGCAAAACTGCTATTAGAGTCAAGGAAGGACATCATATATTAATAAAAAAGGGCTATTCAGCAGGAATAAATAAAAATCATAAATGTATATACACCTAACCAGGATGCCCCAAATTACATGAGGCAAATACTTGCAAAACAGAAGGGAGACATGGATGTCTCTACAATAATAGTTGAAGACTTCAACACACCACTCTCAGCATTGGATAGAACATCTTGGCAGAGGATCAATAAAGAAACAGAGAGCTTGAATAATATGATAAATGAACTAAACCTAATAGACATATAAGGAACATTGTACCCAAAAAAGCAGGGTATACATTCTCCTAAGTGCTCATGGATCTTTCTCCCGGATAGACCATGTGTTGAGTCACAAAATATTTCACAATCAACTTAAAAAGATTGATATTATATAAAGTACTTTCTCTGATCATAATGGAATGAAGCTGGAAATCAACAGTAGGCAGAAAAAGTTAAAATACACAAATATATGGAGATTAAACTAATCAGTGTATAAAAGAAGAAATTCCAAGAAAAATCTGTAAATATCTCAAGATGAAAGAAAATGAGAAAACAACATGTCAAAACCTATGGGATTTTGGTATAGTCAAACTGTTGTGCATTCTTCACCACAAAAATTTTAGAACAGTTTCATTACTTAAAATAAAATAAACCTAAGGGGCAGTGCTGAAAGAGAAATTTATAGCCCTCAATGCTTATATTAAAAAAGAAGAGCTAAAATCAAAGACCTAACTACACAGCTGGAGGAACTAGAAAAAGAACAGCAAACAAAACCCAGAGCAAGGAGAAGGAATTAAATAACAAGACCAGAACAGAAATAAGTGAAATTGAGAAAAGAAAAATAGAGGGAATCAACAAAACCAAAAGTTAGTTCTTTGAGAAGATCAACAAACCTGACAAACCCTTATCTAGACTGACAAAGAAAAAAAGAGAGATGATGCAAATAAAATCAGAAATGAAAATGGAAGCTTTACTTACTGACCCCACAGAAATAAGAGATCATAGGAGGTTTATATGAACAACTGTATGCCCACAAACTAGACAATATAGATGAAATGGAAAAATTCCTAGGAACATACAAACAACCTACATTGACCCTAGAAAAAATAGAAGATCTCAACAAACCAATCATAAGGAAAGAGATTGAAATAGTCATCAAACAACTACCCAAAATGAAAACCCAGGACCAGATGGTCTCACAGATGAATTCTATAAAGTGTTCAAAGAATATTTAATACCTGTCTTATTCAAACTCTTCTAAAAAATTGAACAGGAAAGAATGCTACCAAAATCATTCTATGAAGACAACATCACCCTAATACCAAAGCCTGATAAAGATGTTATGAAAAAAGAAAATTACAGACCCATTTGCCTAATGAATACAGATGCAAAAATCCTCAACAAAATACTTGTTAATTGAACCCAGCAACACATTAAAAGAAGTATTCATCATGATCAAGTGAGTTTTATAGTAGATATGTAAAGGTGGTTGAACACAAGAAAATCAGTGTAATAGAACACATTAATAAATCAAAGAAGAAAAATCATATGATCGTGGTCATCTTGATTGATACAAAAAAGGCATTTGACAAAATACAGCATCCTTTCTTGATAAAAACACTCCAAAAAGATAGGAATTGCAGGAAACGTTTTCAACATGATAAAGGGCATATATGAAAAACCCACATCTAGCATTGTACTCAATGGTGAAGGACTGAATGCTTTTGCATTGAGATCGGGAACAAGATAAGGATGCCCTCTGTCACCACTGTTGTTCAATGTACTGCTAGACAGGGATCGGATATAGCTCAAATGGTTGAACGCTTGCTTCCCATGTACAAGGTCCTGGGTTCAATCCCCAGTGCCTTCTTAAAATACAAAAAATATATATATATTAAAAATGAAAAAAAAACAAATATATATATATAGCTTTAGGTTCTAGCTAGAGCAGTCAGGCAAGAAAAAGGAATAAAAGGCATGCAAATTGGAAAGGAAGCAGTAAAACTTTTGCTATTTGCAGATGATATGATCGTATACCTAGAAAGTCCTGAAAAACTAAAACAAAGCTACTAGAGCTAATAAACTAATTCAGCAAAGTAGCAGGATACAAGATTAATATGCAAAAATCAGTAGTGTTTCTACAGACTATTAATGAGCAATCTGAGGAGGAAATCAGGGGAAAAAATTCCATTTACAGTAGTGACTAAAAGAATCAAATATTTATGGATAAACTTAACCAAGGACATAAAGCACTGGTATTCAGAAAACTACAATGCATTGCTAAAAGAAATCAAAGACCTAAATAAATGGAAGAACATTCTGTGTTCATGAATTGGAAGACTAAATATCGTTAAGATGTCAATTCTACCCAAGTTGATATACAGATTCAATGCAATCCTGATAAAATTTCTAACACCTTTTTTTAAAAAAGGAAAACATAATTATCAAATTTATTTGGAAATATAAGGGGCCCAAAATAGCCAGAAATATCTTAAAAAGGAAAAACAAAGTTGGAGGACTCTCACTTCCAGAATTTAAGTCATATTACCTAGCTAAAGTGGGAAAAACAGCATGGTACTGCCGTAAAGATAGACATATAGAGCAATGGAACAAAATTGATTATTCAGAAACTGACCCTCATATCTATGTTCAAGTGATTTTTTTTGCATTTAAAAAATTATTGAAGTATAACATTCATACATGAACATACATAAACAATAAGTGTATAGTAATAGTTGTGAACTTACAAAACAAACACACATAACATCATACAGGGCTCTCATACCTCACCCTAGCACCAATACCTAACATTGCTGTGAAACATTTTTAACAATTTAAGACATCCTAAAAACATTACTACTAACCAAAGTACCTTGCATTTGGTGTATTTTCCCCCAACCCACCTTATTATTATTATTACTATATCTTTTATACATGAACATACATAAACAATAAGTGTATAGTAAAAGTTGTGAACTTACAAAGCAAGCATGCATAACATCATACAGGGGTCCCAGACATCAACCTACCACCAATACCTTGCATTGTCATGAGACATTTTTTACAAATTATGAAAGAATATCATCAAAATCTTACTAACTACAGTCCATATCTTACATTTGGCATACTTTTCTCCCAATCCTCCCTATTATTACTATTTTTTAAATATATTTTTATTACATAAGTTGTGAACTTACAAAACAATCATGCACATGTGCAGAATTCCCGTACAACAGTCCTCTATCAGCACAAGAAACCATGGTGGAATATTTATTACAGATTATGAGATAATATCATCAGACTATTACCACTAACCATGGTCCATACCGTGTATTTGGCACAGTTTTCCCATACTCCCCCATTATCAACACAGTACATCTTTGACATAGCTGCAAGAATATTACAGTACTGTTGTTAACCACAGTCTATAGGTCACTCCAGTTGTAGTTTTCCCATGCTTCTCCATGTTCCCACCACCCTGCAATAGTGACATACATCTGCTCTAGCTCACAAATGACACTCTTGCATCTGTACCATCAAAAATTCTCATCCACCTCTGAGTTTACTGTGCTATTCAGTCCCTAGATTATTCTCTAGCTCTCTTTCAATTGACATTTACATCCCTAGACTACCCTTTCCAGCCACATTCCCATTTATAAACCAGCTCTTACTCACTATAATGTGTTACCATCAACCCTATACACTTCCACACTTTTATAGTAAAGTTAATTAAAACTTCTACATACATTAAGCATCAGTAGTCCATCTCAGTCCTCCTATCTTCTTTAAGAATCCACTACCTATCACCAAGTCTTGAAGATGTTTTCCTACATTTTCTTCTAGAAGCTTTATTGTTCTTGATTTTATATTTAGGTGATTTTTTTAATCCATTTTGAGTTAATTTTTGTATAAGGTGTGAGATAGGGGTCCTCTTTCTTTCTCTTGGCTATGGATATCCAGTTCTCCCAGTGCCATTTGTTGAATGTATTGTTCTGCCTGAGCTGGGTGGGTTTGACAGCTTTGTCAAAAATCACTTGACCATAGATATGAGGGTCTGTTTCTGAACCATCAATTCAGTTCCATTGGTCTATGTGTCTGTATTTATGCCAATACCATGCTGTTTTTGCCACTGTAGCTAGATAATATGATTTAAAGTCCGGAAGTGAGAGTCCTCCAACTTGGCTTTTCCTTTTTAAGATGTTTCTGGCTATTCGGGACCCCTTACCCTTTCAAATAAATTTGATAATCAAATTTTCCATTTATTGAAAAAATGCTGGTGGAATTTTTATCAGGATGGCATTGAATCTGTATATCAATTTGGGTAGAATTGACATCTTAATGATATTTAGTCTTCCAATCTGTGGGCATGGAATGTTCTTCCAATTATTTAGGTCTTTTTTAAATTTCTTTTAATAGTGCATTGTAGTTTTCTGAATACAAGAACTTTACACCGTTGGTTAAGTTTATTCCTAAATATTTTCTTTTAGTTGTTACTGTAAATGGAACTTTTTCCCTGACTTCCTCCTCAGATTGCACATTACTAGTGTCTTTTTTTTTTTTTTTTAATCAGGAAGTCCCAGGGATCGAACCCATGTCCCTCCATATGGGAGATGGACACCCAACCATTTGAGCTACATCCGCCCCTCTACTAGTGTGTTTTAAAGTCTATTTCATAAGGGTATATTATGAGGATAGCTACTCTGCCTTTTTTTTTGGTTACTGAATGCATGGAATATCTTTTTCCATCTTTTCACTTTCAAACTATTGGTATCCTTGGGTCTAGGGTGAGTCTCTTGCAGACTGCATATATGTGGCTCATATTTTCTTATCCATTCTGCCAGTCTGTGTCTTTTGATTGGGGAGTTTAATCCATTAACATTCAATGTTATTACTGTAAAGGCAGTTCTTATTTCACCCATTTTGACAACTGAGTTGGACCTGCTATATTTTATTTTCACCATTATTTTGAGACTTTAATTACTTTTACTGATATAATTTTCATTTCTAGACTCTCTTCCAAACCTCTCTCTCCTGTCTTTTCTTTTCAGACTGTAGCACACCCTTAGTATTTCTTGCAAAGCCAGTCTCTTAGTTACAAATGTTCTCAGTTTCTGTTTACCTGTGAATATACTAAACTCACCCACATTTTTGAAAGACAATCTTGCCGGATATAAGATTCTTGGCTGGAAGTTGTTTTCTTGCAGTATCTTAAGATATATCATACCACTATCTTCTTGCTTCCATGATTTCTGATGAGAAATTGGCACTTAATCTTATTGGGTATCCCTTATATGTTATGCATTGCTCTTCTCTTGCTGCTCTCAGATTCTCTCTTTGTCTTTGGTATTTAACATTCTGACTAGTATGTATGGTCTATTTGGATTTAATCAGAAGGGAGTACGTTGTGCTTCTTGGACATGAATATCCATGTCCTTCAGTAGGATTGGGAAATTTTCTACCATTATTTCTTCAGATATTCCTTCTGCCCCTTTCCCTTCTCTTCTCCTTCTGGGACACCCCTGACATGTATGTTTGCATGTCTCTTGCTGTCATTTAATTCCCTGAGAATTTGTTCAATATTTTCCATTCTTTTCTTCATCTATTCTTTTGTATGTTTGCTTTCTGAGGCCATTTCTTCAAGTTCACTGACCCTTTTTTCTGCCTTCTCAAATCTGCAGTTAGATGATTCCAATGTATTTTTAATTTCATCTATTGTGCTTTGCATTCCCATAAAATCTACTATTTTTCCATGTATGCTTTCAAATCTTTGTGCTCATCCAATGTCTTCTTAATATCCTTAATCTCTAACCATCTCACTGATTTTATTAAGGAGATTTGTTTGAACATCTATAAGTTGTGTCAACTCCCTTATGTCATCTGGAGGTTTATCTTGTTCCTTTATCTTGGTCATATCTCCCTGTTTCTTGGTATGGATTGTAATTTTTTATTCGTGTCTTGGCATCTGGCTTACTAGATGTATTTATTTCTGGGTGCAATTTTTATCTTTAGTTTAGGGCTTTCTTGCCCCTTCTTCCTTGCTGGTTGTGTAGTAAGAGCCGAGGATGTAGTTGGTGCTGTAAGCTGTGGAGTCTGGAGCTGTCCACATTGCCACAAGGACTGATGAAGCTTCTCCCACCTTTCTCCTTTGCTAGGGGTAGGGACAGAGCCACAACCGTGTGTAATAATCCAAGTAGTGCCGGCCTAGACTCTAGTTACACAGAGAGACTGATGAAGCTTCTTGCCCCTTCCTCCCCTGCCTGGGGTGGGGATGGAGCTGCAGGTGTGGGCAGCAACCTGTGCTGTGCAGGTCCAAAATGGCCACAGTTGCCCCAGTAGACTTCTGACTATTCAATATGTGCCAGCAGAATGTACCTGCAATTACCCAGATAGGCTGGTTCAGGTCCTGTCAGCTTCCTCCATGCCGGAGTTGGGGCTGAAGCCTAGGCTAGGGCTACAGTCTGATCTGGGTGGAAAGAATCAGGTTCCCTACCAGCACTGTGATTTTCAGTCAGCTTTGCTTCCCCTCATGTAGGGGGTGGAAGTAACATGGCAGCTACCGGCCTCTTTCTCTCTTGGTCAGGTTCAAACTTTAGCTGCTCTTAGTATAATACTTTAGCATGCCGAATTTACTAATCAGTAGCTGAAGTTGATGCCCAACCATCCCTTCCTCCCTCATTTTGGGGAAGTGGAGCTTCCAATTCCAGCCATGGAATAACTCCTGAGGCGGCTTGTGCTGCCAGTGGAGGATGGGTACCATCCTCCATGGCATGGAGTACTCAACTCATGAATCTTCTCTGCAGATGGGCAGTCTCCTCCTTCCATTCTTTCAAAAATCTTGTAGGATGCTCTTCTGATCTCCTGGAGGCCCCAGATAGCTCTGGTGATTACTAACTGCCCTGTAGCACGAGCTGACTCTAGGAGCTCCTTACTCTGCCCCCATCTTGCTGGTTGTCCTCCTGTTCAAGTGATTTTTGACAAGGCTGTCAAGCCACAAAGCTGGGGCAGAACAGTTTATTGAACACATGGTGCTGGGAGAACTGGATATCTCTATCCAAAATAAAGAATGAGGACCGGTATCTCACACATTATTAAAAAATTAACTCAAAATGGATCGAGGACATAAATATAAAACCTACAGCCATAAAATTCTTAGAAGAAAATATAAGGAAACATTTTCAGTACTTTGTGGTAGGCTGTGGTTTCTTAAACCTTACACTCAAAGCACAATCAATGAATGAAAAAAATAGTTAAATGGGACCTCCTCAAAATTCAATACTTTTTTCTTCAAAAGAATTTTTCTTCAAAAGAATTTTTCAAGACAATAAAAAGGCAGCCTATTCAATGGGATAAAACAATTGGAAACCACATATCCAATAAAAAGGTTTGATATCCACTTTATATAAAGAGATCATACAATTCAATGATAAAAAGACAAAAAGCCTAATTTAAAGATGGGTAAAAGGGTAAGCAGATGTGGCTCAAGTGATTGGGCTCCTGCATACCATGTGGGAGATCCAGGGTTCGGTTCCCATTGCCTCCTGGAGAGGACGAGCAAAGACAGCGAGCTAGCGCGATGGGCAGGCATAGCGAGATGATGCAAGGAAGAGTCACAAAAATGAAGGACAGTGATAGACACAACAAAACCAGGGAGCTGAGGTGGCTTAAGCAATTGAGTGCCTCTCTTCAACATGAGAAGTCCCAGGTTCGATTCCCGGTGCCTCCTAAAGAGATGAACAGACACAGAGAGAAGACAGCCCACGCAAACAACAGGGGGCGGGGGAGGAATAAATAAATAAAAGAAGTCTGAAAAAAAATGGGCAAAAGACTTGAATAGACTTTATTCCAAAGAGGAAATACAAGTGGCCAAACGGCACAGGGAGAAATGTTCAACATCACTAGCTGTTAGGGAATTGCAGATGAAAACTACAATGAGTTTTGGCATTATGTCTTTCATCACTGTAAGATCTGTTGTCTTGTATGTACAGTGACATTTTCTTCCATTTATTCCCCCAGTGTCTTTTTTTTATTTTATTTTATCTTCAAAGAAGCTTTAAGTTACGGAAAAGTCATGTACAGAATATAGGAGATTCCCATATACCCAACATCCTCCTCCTTTCCCCCTTTCCCCTATTAATAACATTTTACATTTGGATGGTATATTTGTTACAATTGATGTACCAATATTGAAGCATTGCTACTAACCATGGTCAATGATTTACATTATGGTTTACATTTATTTTTTATTTTATTTTCAAATTCTTTTCAATTTTTTGTGTTTTATTTGTCATTTTAACAATACCACTATTATTTTCATTTTCTTATTAATTTTATTCAGTTATTTTGTTGGCTTCAGTTTTGAAGAAGTTTTGGATCACAGAAAGGTTACAACTGTGGCAGGGGAGGACCATTGGTGTGAGGTGGCAATGATGGGGATGCATGAGAGGAGGTTCACTGGAGGAATATGAATAAAGCATATGAAAGAGTTCAAGTGTTCATGTGGCATAGTCACTGTAGCTGGAGATCCACACAAAACCTGAAAGAATATCCAATTCCCATCCTGGGGAGTTCTGCCACATTCTCTAATGGGACAGCAAGAATCCCCCAAGTACAGGGGCAATGACTAGTGAAGGAGGGTGGACCACTGATGGGCCCTTGATATTGATGATTGTACTTATGAACCTTTTCTTTTGAAATTGAAACTTAGCCTAGTACTATAGGTGGCCTAAGAGTTACTTCCTGAGAGCCTCCTTGTTGCTCAAATGTGGCCTCTATCTAAGCCAAACTCAGCATATAAATGCATTCTCTTCCCCTACCCCCTGGCATGGGGATGAGCCTCCCTGGCACCAAGGGGTTACTACCAAGCACCAACTAGCAACACAACTGGAAAAAGACCTTGACCAAAAGGGGAAAAAGGTAAGAGACTTCAAAGTGAGTCAGAAGGTCATTCCACAGGTTACACTTTTGCATGTCTCAGCATGATCTCATTGACTGCCACAGTAAATATTGCCTCAAATACTGGGGCTCCTGAGGGCTGTGGAGACATCCAGACACTACAGGCAGGGTTGACAGCTCAGGATTTTGGTGCCCTGCCAGTGGTCCCTACTTTGGAATTTATGATCCCTGGTGTGACAGAGTTGAACTCAGTTTTGGTTTCTCTACACATGGCTCTTCTGCCCCTTATATTTGAACCCATAGTTAGTACTAGAGTTGATAGGTTTATGCCCAAGAGACTTAAGTCTTTGGGCTTTCCATGTGCCATTCGAGCCCTGAATCTCAACAGAGTTGCAACATTTACTTTCCAGTTCATTGGACTCATCCAGGACAACTAACAAGGAGATGATGATGGACAACGACCATCCAAAGGAACAGAGAGAGTCTACAACTGCAAGAAAGATAGTCCCATCCATCTGCCCCATGGGATCTAAGCCCCTTCTCAATTAGAGGTGGAGTGGGCATCACCATCCCAGAATCCTCAGGATTGGGGAATGAATTATGGACTAGAGTATACTTACTATTATTCTACTATAGACTTATTTTTATTCTAACAATGGAAGAGCTTTTATGGAGGCATTCTGAGGGGAGGGAGAGGGGACATTTTTGGAACATTGGAATTGTTCTCAATGACATTGCAATGACATATACAGGCTATTATATATCTTGTCATAACTTACAAAATTGTGTGGGAGAGAGTTTAAACTATAATGTAAACTATAATCCAAACTTAGTGGCAATGCTCCAATATGTGTTCAATTGCAACAAATGTACCACACAAATTAAGGATGTTAATGTGGAAAAGTGTGGGAGGGGTAGGGAGTGGGGCATATGGAAATCCCCCACGTTTGTTACATAAGTATCTTTAAAAAAATAAAAATAAAAATAAAACTACAATGAGATGCCATTTCACATTTATAGAATGGTCATTATTTTTTTAAAAAAACACAGAAACCCAGAAGTGCTGAAAAGGATGTGGAGAAATAGGAACACTCCTTCACTATTGGTGGGAATATAGAATGATGCAGCCCCTGTAGAAGACAGTTTGACAGTACCTCAAGAAGCTGAATATAGAATTGTCATATGATTCAGCAATCTCATTATCAGGAATATACTTGGAAGAACTAAAAGCAAGGATGTGAACTGACATTTTTTTTTTTTCTGTGTAATATCTAGGTAATCTAACGAACTGACATTTGCAGACTGGTGTTCACAGCACCATTCCTCACAAATGCTAAAATATAGAACCAGCCCAAGTGTCCATCAAACAATGAATGGATTTTAAAAATTGTGGTATATACATAAAATGGGATATGATTCAACTGTGAGAAGAAATGAAATCACTATGAATATGAAAACATGGATGAACGTAGGCGATATTATGTTGTGTGAAATAAATGAGACACAAAAGGACAAATATTGTATGGCCCCTCTAAGATGAACTAAATACAATGAGTAAACTCACAGAGGTAAACTCTAGAGTATAGGTTACTAGAAAATAGAATGTGGGTTGAGAATGGGAGCTGATGCTTAATGTATGTAGCATTGTTAATAAGGTTAATTGTAATAGTGTGGAAATGAATAGAGTCTATAGTAACACATTATAGTGAGTATAACCACTATAATGTGATGTATAAACGTGATTGTGGAGAAAGGGGTAGTTGGTAGATGTAAATATTAATTGATAGGAAACTAGAGAATAATCTAGGGAATGTATATCATAGTGATTTTGGTGGGAGAAGAAGATTGTGGTTAATAATATAAATATAAGAATGTTCTTTTACAAAGTGTTACAAATATGGTGATACATGGGGAAATTACAACTAATGTAACTTATGGACTATAGTTAATAGTAATATTATAATATTTTGCAGCAAAAGCAAGCAGATATTATTTCAATTCTAAGGGACAACAATAGGGGGCATAAGGGGATATGGTGGTTTTCCTTTTGGAGTAATGAAAATGTTCTAAAATTGACTGAGGTAATGACAGCACAACTCTGTGATGAAAATGAGAGCCACTGAGTGTACACTTTGAATGGATTGTACAAAGCATGGAACTGTAGAACACAGAGAATCCAGTGGTGGAAGATGAACTGTGGTTCATAGGACAAATATGAGTATGTCCTTTCATAAATGTATATTAATACAATGTGTTAATAATCGGGTGGGTTGGGGGGAAAATACAAAATATAAGCTATGAAATATAGATGGTGGTAATATTATGATGCTGTTATTTCATCATTTGTAACAAATGTATCACAACAATGTAAGGTGTTGTTGGTGGGGTGATATACAGGAATCCTATGGACCACAGTTAGTGGTAATAGTCTGATGATGTTCTTTGATAATCTGTAACAAATATTCCACAACAGTGCAAGATGTTGGAGGGGTGATGTATGGGAGTGCTTTACATTATGCATGATTGTTTTGTAAACTCACAACTTCTCTAATATATATATATAAATTGAGGAACTAAACCACATCAGCATGGTACTATAAAACTATAGTGACACATCTAAACATGAGAGAGGCCCGAGATCTATCTGATTTCAAGTCCATGTTTTTTATCTCTTCTCTTCTGCTTTTCTATCTCTTCCTTAGGGGTTCCTGTCATAAAATAATTCTTCCCATTTTATAGCCTTAGCTCTCTTTCTAAGAACTCAGGCTTGGCATATTTTTTTCCCCTTCTTACCTCTCTCCCTCAGTCCCTTCACCTTCTCCCCTCTTGTGACTTCCTTCTCCCCTCCCTCCCTCCCTCCTCCTTCCTTCCTTCCTTCCTTTTTCTTTCCTTCCTTTCTTTTTTTTTTTAACTTTTTATTTTGAAATAATTTCAAACTTACAGGACAGTTACAAAAATGAGAACTCCAACATACCCACCAATCAGATACCCCAAACCATCAGCTTTTAACATTGTGCCACATTTGTCATGTCCTTCCTTCCATCCATTCTTTCTGTCATTCTATTTATCTACCTATAATTTTCTAAACATTTGAGAGTAGGTTGTATATATCACATTCCTTGAACACTTGATAATTTTATTGTACATTTCCTAAGAACAGGGATATTCAGTTATGTAACCACCTTAAGTACAGTTATCAAGTAAAAGAAATTTAATATTGATCTAAAGTTTATAGTTCATCTTTCATTTTTTTCATATGTCCCAGTAATGTCCTTTTGAGCCTTT
Source organism: Tolypeutes matacus (assembly GCA_026826555.1). Taxonomy (NCBI): domain Eukaryota; kingdom Metazoa; phylum Chordata; class Mammalia; order Cingulata; family Chlamyphoridae; genus Tolypeutes; species Tolypeutes matacus. The sequence continues at coordinate 87,408 of JAKSZT010054512.1, forward strand.
TGTCTTCCACTATTAGATCCCACCCAGGATCATGTATTGCACTTAATTGCTATTGTTTTTTTTCCTTTAAGCTGACAAGTTTATTTTATTTGTATATGCTATAATTATTGAGATGTATATATCTATACCTTTTTTACATTTTATTGTAGCAGTTTGATATTATTTGTGAATTCCAAAATAGATATTGGATTATGTTTGTAAACTAGTCTTTTCCTCTGGGCATATTAGATTGTATTGGATTTAGAGGTTTTACTTTTACTTGATTAAATTATGATTAGGGCTTTGATTGGGCCACGTCAGTAGGACGTTGAGCCCCACCCACCAGGGGGTGGAGACTCACAGAGAAAATGACACACCAGAGGAGTTAGTAGGAGTTTTTGTCCTGGAGCCCCCAGAATTAAACACACAGGAAAAGAACACAGAGGAATAGAGATGGCTCCATAGACACGGCAGAGGCCCCAGGAAGAGAGAGAGCCTGATAGTCTATAGCTGACCTTGTGGAGAGAACAGAGCAGCTGAGCCCAGAGAGAAATGAGCCCTGGAAGAGAGACGAGACTTATCCCAACCTACAGCTGATATTGGAAGAAGCTGGGAACATGAAGCCTTAAGTGGAAGAGGGAGCCTGAACCCTGGCAGATGTCGGCAGCCATCTTGCTCCAACACATAGCCACAAACTTTGGTGAGGGACATAACTTATGCTTTATGACCTGGTAACTGTAAGCTTCTAAATACCCTTTATAAATGCCAACAGATTTCTGGTATTTTGCATCGGCATCCCTTTGGCTGACGAAGACACATATATACAAATCAAATTTTTCCATTTTGATCACTTTCGAGTTACAATTCAGTGGTATTAATTAAAAATTTGGGGCTACCATCATGAAAATCCATTATGTCAACTATTTCATCACCTCAAACAGAAACTCTGCACCCATTAAGCAATAACTCTCCCTTCCCTTGCCCCTACCCCTAGGCCCTGGTAACCTCTAATCTACTATTTGTCTCTATGAATTTGTTTATTCTAGGTATTTCATGTGAGTGATAGTATACAATATTTGTCATTTTGAGTCTGGCTTATGTCACTCAACATGATGTCTTTAGATTCATCCATGTTGTAGCATGTGTCAGAACTTCATTCTTTTTTATGGCTAAATAATATTTCATCATATATATATATATACTATGTTTTGTTTATCCATTCACCTTTTTTTTCTTCTTTTATCCATTCATCTTTTGATGGACATTTGGGTTGCTTCACCTTTTGGTGGTTGTGAATAATGCTGCTATGAACATTGCCAATTCCCTGCTTTCAACATTCTTTTATGTATATACCTACTAGTGGGATTGCTGGATCATGTGGTAGTTCTATGTTTAACTTTGTGAGGAACTGCCAAACTGTTTTCTACAGTGGCTGCACCATTTTACATTCCCACAAACAATGCATGAAGGTTCTTATTTCTCACATCCTTGTCAACACTTGTTATTCTCCATTTAAAAAAAAAATATTCTAGTAGGTGTGAAGTAGTATCTCATTGTGGTTTTGATTTGCATTTCTCTAATGGCTAATAACTTTGAGCATCTTCTCATGTGCTTATCAGCCATTTGTAGACATTTTCTTTATAAAAATTTCTATTCAGGTCTTTTTCCTATTTTTTAAAAATTGGATTATTGTCTTTTTTGTTGTTGAGTTGTAGACATTCTTCATATATTCTAGATATTAGGTCATTATTCGATAATTGGTTTCCAAATATTTTCTTCCATTCTGTAGGTTGTCTTTTTACTTTCTTGATAAAGATTTTTGATGCACAAAATTTTTAATTTCAATAAAGTCCCATCTATCTATTTTTGTTGTTATTGCTCATGCTTTTGGTATAAAGTCTAAGAAACCATGGTGTAATACAAGGTCCTGAAGATGCTTTCTTATGTTTTCTTCAAGAAATTTTTTGATTTGGTTCTTACATTTAGGCCTTTGATCCATTTTGAGTTAAATTTTGTATATGTTGTGATGTAGGTCCACCTTCATTCTTTTGTATATGGCCATCCACTTCTCTCAGAACAATTTCTTTATTTCTTTTTTTTAAAGATTTATTTATCTATTATTCACCACCACCACCCCCCCATTGTTTTTGTGCTGGCTGTCTGCTCTGTGTCCATTCGCTGTGTGTTCTTCTGTGTCTGCTTGTCTTCTCTTTAGGCAGCACCGGGAACTGATCCTGGGACCTTCCAGAGTGGGAGAGAGGCGCTCAATCTCTTGTGCCACCTCAGCTCCCTGGTCTGCTGCATCTCTTATTGTCTCTCCTCTGTGTCTCCTTTTGTTGCATCATCCTGCTGCACCAGCTCTCCATGTGGGCCAGCACTCCTGCATGGGCCAGCACTCCACATGGGCCAGCTCTCCACTTGGGCCAACTCGCCACGCAGGTCAGCTTGCCTTCACCAGGAGGCCCCAGGAAACAAACCCTGGGCCTCCTATATGGTGGATGGAAGCCCAATGCTTGAGTCACATCCGCTACTCTCTTATTTCTTTTACTCCTAGTTTCACAGCATCATCCATGGTCTTGGTGTCTTTCAGTGACTAGATGGTAAAATTGGCTTGTTCCATGATAAAAAACTGTTGGGTGATATTGTTCCACTGCTGCTCATACATTCATTATTACTTTAAAACCTGAAAGGCTTTCTGTTTGACCCTATTATTTGCAGGACTCTCTCTCATCTCATTGATCTAATCCTTATACTTCACTAGCTCAGCACCCAGCCAATAAATCTTTTTGTCAATGGATGCTGTCCTGCTATCCACTGTGCCTTGCACTCAGTAAGACTGGGTGGCAGAGCCTTGTGTTTTGTTTTCTCAATGAATTGGTTCATCTTGCAAGGCCTCCAAAAAGCCAAACACTGGAGAAAAATGCAAAACAGAAGTAGAGTCACCTCAGGTTCCACCTTGACTATCAGCCCCTCCATGTACAAGCACCTATAATAAGTTTTAAATCAGCAAGTGTGAGTCTTCCAATTTTGTTCTTTTTCAAGATGGTTTTGGTTATTTGTGGCCCCTTACACTTCCATATAAATTTGATGATTGGCTTTTCCATTTCCACAGAAGGCTGTTGGAATTTTGATTGGAGTTGAATTGAATCTAAATTGCTTTGGGTAGAATTGATATCTTAACAATATTTAGTCTTCCAATCTATGAATACCAAATGTCCTTCCATTTATTTAGGTCTTCTCCAATTTCTTTTAGCCATATATTTTTCCATGTGCAAGTTCTTTACATCCTTGGTTGAATTTATTCCTAGATATTTGATTCTTTTAGTTACTATTGTAAATGGAATTCTTTTCTTATTTCCTCTTTGGATTGTTCATTACTAATGCATAGAAACACCACTGATCTTGTACCCTGCCACTTTGCTGAATTCATTGATTAGCTCTAGGAGCTTTGTTGTGGATTTTTCAGGATTTTCTATATATAGGATCATGTCATCTGCAAATATGGAAAGTTTTACTTCTTCCTTTCCAATTTGGATGCCTTTATCTCTTTTTCTTGCCTAATTGTTCTGGCTAGAATTTCTAGTACAATGTTGAATAACAGTAGTCACAGTGGGCATTCTTGTCTTGTTCCTGATACTACGGTGAAAGCTTTCAGTCTTTCACTATTAATGTTAGCTGTGAGATTTTCAAATATGACCTTTATCATGTTAAGGATGTTTTCTTCTATTCCTTGTTTTCTGAGTGCTTTTATCAGGAAGGGGTGCTTGATTTTGTCAAATGCCTTTTCTGCATCAATTGAGATGATCATGTGGTTTTTTCCTTCATTCTATTATAGTGGTTGTAGCTGTTGGGCAATTTGATGTAATTATGAATTCCAAAAATATAATTGTATCATGCTTGTAAACTGATCTGTTAATCTGGGCATGATTAAGTTATAATTAGGGTGTTGACTTGGCCACATCAGTAGGGCATTGAGCCCCACCCCTTGGTGGGTGGGGGAAGAAAATATAAAAGGCATCACAAAGAACAGAGTTGCAGCAGTTTTTGAGAAGCAGTTTTGATGTTGAAGTTTTGATGTTGGACAGAAGGCCCCAGGAGAAGAGAAGCGAGTAGTTCACCTGATAGTCTACAGCTGACCTTGTGGAGGAAACAGAGGAGCTAAGCCCGGAGAGAAACACAGCCCCGAGAAGAGAGGAACCCAAGAAGCCTGAACCCTGGCAAACGTCGGCAGCTGTCTTGCTCCAACACATGGCAATGGACTTTGGTGAGAGAAGAAACTTACACTTTATGGCCTGGTAACTGTGGACTTCTACCCCAAATAAATACCCTTTATAAATACCAACCCATTTCTGGTATTTCACTTTAGCGCCCCTTTGGCTGAATAATACAGAATTTGGTACTGGGAGTGCAGTAGTGCTTTTGCATATACCAAAATGTTGGAATGGTTTTATAAATGGGTAAGGGGTATTTTTTGGAGGAATTGTGAAATGCTTGATGGAAAAGGCCTAGATCACTTTGAAGAGGCTGTTGATACTAATATGGACGCTAAAGAGACTTCTATGATGCTGTGGCAGTTTGATGTAATTATGAATTCCAAAAATATAATTGAATCATGCTTGTAAACTGATCTGTTAATCTGGGCATGATTAGGTTAGGATTAGGGCGTTGAGCCCCACCCCTTGGTGGGTGGGGAATTGAATATAAAAGGCAAGGCAAAGGACAGTTGAAGCAGTCTTTTGAGAAGAAGTTTTGATGTTGGAAAGAAGGCCCCAGGAGAAGAGAAGCAAGCCGTTTGCCTGATTGTCTACAGCTGACCTTGTGGAGGAACCAGGAGCTAAGCCCAGAGAGAAATGCAGCCCTGGGAAGAGAGGAACCCCAGAAGCCTGAACCCTGGCAAACGCCGGCAGCTGTCTTGCTCTAACACGTGGCAATGGACTGTGGTGAGAGAAGAAACTTAACGCTTTATGGCCTGGTATCTGTGGACTTCTACCCCCAATAAATACCCTTTATAAAGACCAACCCATTTTTGGTATTTTACATTAGCACCCCTTTGGCTGACTATACAGATGCCTTAGAAGTAAATGATGAAACTATTATTGGAAACTGGAGGAAAGGCAATCTATGTTTTAAAGTTGCAGAAAACTTAGAAAGATTAATTCATGGTGTTATATGGAAAACAGAATTTGAAAATGGTGAGCCTGAGCATTTAGCTGAAGTACTTTCCAAAGTAAATTCGGAGAATGTGACTTGGCTTCTCCTTGCAACTTATAGCAAAATACTAGATGAGTGAAATACACTAAGGACTGAACTTTTGGGCACAAAGAAAACAGAAACTGATTCCGGAACTTCCAAGTTTCTGGAAATCAAATTCCCAGATGAAAATGCCCTATTTGAACACTTTACTAAACTTGGAACTCGTAACTCAGAATTGAAGATGCAACTATCTCAGAAAGACTTGTGAAAAGCCTTACTGTCTGATGGCTTGGACCCCTGATTCTTGCATGCTAAACCAACAATGTTTTTGAGAGTGCTATATGAACAAAACCACTGTCAGCTTGGACAAAAGAGGACATGGAAAGGAAAGACTGAAGGAGTAAAAGCTTTAAGAAGAAAATCATGGAAGCTGAGATCTGGAATTAGGACATCACCTTGGGCCAAGAGAGGAGCCCCACTCATGTGTACAGAGAGGGTGAGTTTGCCCCAGGAGTTGAAGAGGGTGGATATCCCCACCCAATGTTCAGGAAGAGTTTTGCTGCCCCAGGGTTCAGGGAGGGTGGAGTACATTCCTCAAGGATTAGGGTGGTTAAGGTCAGCACCCCATAGGTCTGAGAGGGGTGCTCCTGTCCCCCATGGATTAGAGAAGGCCAGGTGGTCAAACCATTGCTCTGAGAGGGTTGAATCTGTATGCCAAAGGTTAGGGGGAATGTTGTCTTCACCTCACTGTACTAGGGGAGCTAAGACTCCAACCCAAAGGTTGGGTAAGGTGTGGCAATCACCCCAACACTCTTGGAGGGTGAGGTCTGAAGCTGGTTGAAACCCAGATGCTTGATGAGGATGGAACCAAGAAAATGGCCATTGGGCAAGCCTGTGGAAAGGGTGGGTTCCCATGTGGCCCCAAGAAGAAACCTTCGTCTTAAGATTGACTCAGATTTTGAAATCGAATCAAGGATGCCCTGCAGGTTTACTGAACTGTAGAGGATCCATGACTCATGTTTAACTTTCTCCTTATGATAATGAAAATGTTTATCCTTTGTCTTTCCATTTGGGTATTGGAAGCAGTTAAATGGTTTTGTAACAGAGGTCTACAGCAGACGGGATTTTGGCTGAAGACAAATTGTATTTCTTTAAACTGCCTATGGTATGATTTTGTACTTGAATTGTTACTGATTTAAGTTTTTTTTTAATATTATAATGTATTTTTGGAATTCAGAGGGTGGAGTGTAGCCGTTGGGCAATTTGATGTAATTATGAATTCCAAAAATATAATTGGATCATGCTTGTAAACTGATCTGTTAATCTGGGCATGATTAAGTTATGATTAGGGCGTTGGCTGGGGCCACGTCAGTAGGGCTTTGAGCCCCACCCCTTGGTGGGTGGGGGAAGAAAATATAAAAGGCATCACAAAGAACAGAGTTGCAGCAGTTTTTGAGAAGCAGTTTTGATGTTGAAGTTTTGATGTTGGACAGAAGGCCCCAGGAGAAGAGAAGCGAGTAGTTCACCTGATAGTCTACAGCTGACCTTGTGGAGGAAACAGAGGAGCTAAGCCCGGAGAGAAACGCAGCCCCGAGAAGAGAGGAACCCAAGAAGCCTGAACCCTGGCAAACGTCGGCAGCTGTCTTGCTCCAACACGTGGCAATGGACTTTGGTGAGAGAAGAAACTTACACTTTATGGCCTGGTAACTGTGGACTTCTACCCCAAATAAATGCCCTTTATAAAGACCAACCCATTTGTGGTATTTCGCATTAGCACCCCTTTGGCTGACTAATACAGTGGTGTATTACATAAATTGCTTTTCTTATACTGAACTACCCTTGCATACCTGGATGAATCCCACTTGATCATGTGTATAGTTCTTTTAATGTGCTGTTGGATTCACTTTGCTAGTGTTTTGTTGAGGATTTTTGCATCAATTTTCACGAGGAAAATTGGACTCTAATTTTCTTGTGATATTTTTATCTAACTTTGGTATTAGGGTGAGGCTAGCCTCATAGAATGAGTTGAGAAATGGTCTCTTCAAATTTTTGGAAGAGTTTGAGTAGGATTGGTATTTATTCTTCTTTGAATGTTTGGCAAAATTCGCCAGTGAAGCTGTCTGGTCCTGGGCTTTTCTTTGTTGGGATTTTTTTTCAGTCTCTTTAATTTTTATTGGTCTTTTGAGATCTTCTATTTCTTCTTGAGTCAGAGTAAGTAGTTTGTGTGCTTCTAGGCATCTGTGCAGTTCATTTAGGTTATCTAATCTGTTGGCATACAATTGATCATATGTTCTCCTATGATCCTTTTTATTTCTGTCGGGGGTCAGTAGTAATATCTCCCCTTTCATTTCTGGTTTTGGTTATTTGCATACTCTCTTTTTTCTTTATCAGTCAACCTAAAGGATTGCCAATTTTACTGATCTTCTCAAAAACCAACCTTTGGTTCCATTAGTTCTCTCTTGTTTTTTCCTCTATTTCATTTATCCCCACTTTAATCTTTGTTATGTCCTTCCTTCTGCTCACTTTAGGTTTAGTTTGCACTTCTTTTGCTAGTCCTCCAATTGTGAGTTTAGGTCTCTGATCTGGGATCTTTCTTCGTTTTTAATGTAGGCATTTAGAGCTATAAATTCCCCTCCCAGCTCTGCCTTCACTGCATCCCATAAGTTTTGGTATGTTGTGTTTTCATTTTTATTTGCCTCAAGATGTTTCCTAATTTCCATTGTGATTTCTTCTTTGTCCCATTGGTTGTTTAACAGTGTAGATTAATTTCTACATATTTGTGAATTTTCCATTTCTCCCTCTGTTACTGATTTCTAGCTTCATTCCATTGTGGCACAAAAAATACATTGCATGAGTTCAATATTTTTTAATTTATTGAGACTTGCTTTGTGACATAACATATGGTCTATCCTGGAGAATGATCCATGTGCAGCCAAGAAAAAATGTGTATTCTGCTGCTGATGGGTGAAGTGTTATATATAGGTCTGCTAGGTCTAGTTGTTTATAGTATCATCTTTTCTTCCTTATTGATCTTCTCTCTAGATGTTCTCTCCATTATTGAAAGTGGCATATTGAAGTCTCTACTATAATTCTAGAACCATCTATTTTTTTTTCCTTCAAATCTATCAATATATGTTTCATGTATTTTGAAATTATGCTGTTAGGTGTATATATATTTATAATTGTTAGGTCTTCTTGTTGAATTGACCCATTTATCCATATATAGTGGCCTTCTTTGTCCCTCATAACAGTTTTTCACTTAAAGTCTGTTTTATCTGATATTAGTATACCTACCTCAGATCTGTTTTGGTTACTATTTTCATGGCATATTTTTTCCAACCTTTCACTTTCAACCTACCTGTGTCTTTGGATTTTAAGTGAGTCTTTTGTAAACAACATATAGTTGGGTCATGCTTTTTTTTTATGAGTTACTGAGGATTGAACAGAGGACCTCATACACAGGAAGCAGACGCTCAGCCATTGAGCTACATCTGCTCCCCAATGAGAGTTGGTTTTTTTTTCATTTTGTTTGTTTCTTTGTTTGTTTTAGTTTTTAGGAGGTACTGGGGATCAAACCCAGAACCTTGTACATGGGAAGGAGGCGCTCATCCACTTGAACTACATCTGCTCCCCTGGGTCATGCTTTTTGATGCATTCTGTTATTCTCTGCCTTTTGGTTAGAGAATCTAATCAATCTATATTTAAAGTTACTACAGATAATGCAGGATATTCTTCTGTCACTTTGCTATTTGGTCTTTGTAAGTCTTACACCTTTTGTGACCCTCAATTCTTCCATTATTGCCTACTTTCCTATTTATTTAATTTTTTGTATTGTACCATTTTGAGTCCCTTCTCATTTCTTTCTGATTATATTCTCCATATATTTTCTTTGTGGTTACCATGGGGCTTAAGTTTAACATCCTAAATCTGTAACAATCATGTTTGATTTGATACCAACGCAAATTCAATAGCACACACATACACTGTTCCTATACCCCTCCATCCCCTCACCTTTTGTTGTAGGTTAACTCCTAGATTTCTATGGTCTGTATCATGTGGGCTCCATTGCCCTCTGGCTTAGTTTGGCCAGTGGTAGGAACTAACAGGAGATTGGAGGATTAGAGGCAAGAGAAGTCAGTGTATTTATTCTCTCTGCTCCCTTCCTGCCAGGCCATACTTCTGGAAGGGGAAGCATTCAATTGCCACAACTGCCACAACTGCTATTAGATAGGCCTCTTCCATGGCTCCATCTCTCCCCAAGCTCTGGTATTATTTTCTTCTCCTTGCTTCTTCTGGGCTAATGATGGTAATGACCTCCCTCTGTTACTAGTCCCTGAGGAATTTACCTTCCCTTATTGTTTCTCTTAACCCTGCCCACAACTTCATTCAGCTTACCTGAATTAGCTCTTTAAGCACGCCATCTGTTTCCTGTCAGAACTCTGCCTCATACAAAGAGGCCATGGCGCTACCCTGGGACTGGGGCCAGGACAGTGCCATATCATTTGAGCTTGGGATTCTCCTCCCCATCAAATGAGAGTATTTTTGTCAGACCAATGGGCTTGAGTCCTAGAAAAATAGGCAAATACAAACCTGAATTAGGTATGCAAGACACATTTATTCTTTCCTACAAGGCTCTGGGGACTTTTTGCTTAAAAATGAGGTGATAAGGCCAGGCTTTGCTAGGAATACCAGACCCCAAACGAAGAGGATGGTACAGAATCACTATCCACTCCTGCTTGCCTTTTACTCACTGGGTTGTCAGAGGGGGACTCAGGTGTTTTTATTTTTTCAAGATTTATTTACCCCCCCCCCGTTGTTTTTGCACTTGCTGTCTCCTCTCTGTGTCCATTCACTGTATGTTCTTCTGTTCTGCTTGTCTTCTATTTAGGCAGCACTGGGAGCCCATCTTGGGACCTTCCGGAGTTGGAGAGAGGCACTCAATCTCTTGTGCCACCTCAGCTCCCTGATCTGCTGCATCTCTTATTGTCTCTCCTCTGTGTCTCTTTTTGGTGTGTCATCTTGCTGCACCAGCTCTCTGCTCGGGCCAGCACTCCTGCACAGGGCAGCACTCCTGCACGGGGCAGCACTCCACGTGGGCCAGCTCTCCACTCAGGCCAGCTCGCCTCGTGGGCCAGCTTGCTTTCACCAGGAGGCCCCAGGATTCAAACCCTGGACCTCCTATATGGTAGATGAGAGGGCAATCACTTGAGCCACATCTGCTTCCCTTAGGTGTTTTCAAGTCTTAACTTGATGGGAATGAACAGTCTTATCCAAATTAGAGAGAGGGATAAACCCAGATGCCATTTTTTTACCTTACTAGGGCAGTGTAAGTACTGGTTGCCTTTGGACATGGCACAGGCCCTGCATTGTTCCCAAGCCCACTATATGGCATCCTCCACGACCTCTTGGAATGATGGTAATCATCCAAGAAAATGACTATTGTAGGTCTCCTGGGTTGTGTTAATTTTTCCTGTGGCTGGAATTCAGCCATGTCTGGGCATGTCTGGAAGGGCAAGCAACTCAAAGACATTTATTTACATGAATATCAAATTGCACACGGCACCTACGTAAAGGAGGTTTGCATGGGCACCTGGGGAGAGATGAAAATAAAGATGGTAATTATTTTTCTTGGGTATTAATTTCCCTCAGAGACACATATTTGAGCCCAATGGAAAGAGAGGCTAATAGCAGAAGTTGATTGTGTACATTGAATTATGTACCCCCAAAAAAGGCATGTTCTTACTCTTAATCTCCATCCCTGTGGGTGTGAAACCACTGTAGTTAAGATCTTTTAAAGGTGTTATTTTTAGTTAAGGTGTGGCCCAACTGAATCAGGGTGAACCTAATTGTATTATTGGAGGCCTTATAAAGAGAAGTCAGAGAAGGCCAAAGGAAGAAGCCAGAAGTCAGTGGAAACTAGAAGAGCAGACACAAGAAGAGACATTGCATGTGACAGGAGGCAGAGATGCAAGCCAAGGAACCCCAAGAATTGCAGCAAGCCAGCACCAGAATGCTTGGGGAAGAAGCATGACCTTGCTGATGCCTTGATTTTGGATTTCTATCCTTCCAATCCATGCAATTTATTCCTGTTATTTAATTCAACTCATTGTGTGGTAAACTAAGACACTGATGGATCTGGTTCCCAGTTGAAGTGTGATAGAGTAGGAGGAAGTGTTCCCCTGACACTGCATATGAAAACATATATATATATTTGCTTATCTTTACAAAAAGAAATACTGTACAAATAAGCCAGAAAACAACAAGATTCATTACCTACCTGAGGGAGGGAAGAGAGATGGTACTGAATGGGTATGGGAAGGAATGACACTTCTGAGTATATATTGTTGTAAAGTTTTGATTTCTGTAAGCATGTGAATGGTCTATATATTCAAAAAATAAAACTAAATCAATAAGGATGGGAAGGGAAAAAATAAACTGAAAACAAACTAAACCAAATGTATTTCAAATTAATACCATAATGTATTTATTTGAAATAATAAATCATTCAAATAATTTCAAATTAACTGTATTTCAAGTTAATACCATAACTGCACTGTAGCAGTTTGAATTTCAAAATAAATACTGGATTAGGCTTGTAAATTGGTCGGTTCCTCTGGGTGTGTTCCCCTTTAATTGTATTAAATTCAGAGGTTTCACTTTTACTTGATTAAATTATGATTACGGCTTTGATTGGGCCAGGTCAGTAGGATGTTGAGTTCCCACCCCGGGCAGGGAGAGAGTTGGAGTTTTGAGGCTGGAACCCTGGGAAGTAAACACACAGGGAAGAAGAACACAGAGAAGTAGATACATGAGGAAAGAGAGAAGGCTCATTAGACACGGCAGAGGCCCTGGGGAAGAGATGAGCCATTAGCCTGATAGTTTACAGCTGACCTTGTAGAGAAAGCAGAGCAGCTGAGCCCAGAGAGAAATGAGCCATGGGGAGAGAGATGAGCCCTCTAACCTACAGCTGAGGATGGAAGGAGCTGGGACCACAGAGCCTTAGGAGGAAGAGGAAGACTGAACCCTTGCAGAGACTGGCAGCCATCTTGCTCCAAAGCATGGCAACAAACTTTGGTGAGGGAAGTAACCTACCCTTCATGGCCTTGTGACTGTAAGCTTCTACCCCAAATAAATACCCTTATAAAAACCAACAGAATTCTGGTACTTTGTTCAGCACCCCTTAAGCTGACTAATACATACACTTAAAGAAAGAAAGGACTAATCCAAGTAACTTATGAGCTCTCAATTTCAGGCAGAGTTGGGTTATAAGGCCAGGAGAACTGCAAACAAATCTTGAAGTCTTTTTTATTTTTTTAAACTTTATTTTGTACATTTAATAATTGAAAACATAAGCAATTAAAAACTAAAAAGTAAACACAGATGAATAAATATATACATTTCTCAATTAAATGTAATGGATACTGTGTTGATATAGCTGGAAGTCAGGGTTTTCACTGTGAAAGAAGGGACATACAAATATGAAATGAGAAAGGCAAGAAAGAACCCGGGAGGGATGGATTGAAATAGGAAGTATTAGTGTGAACTCATGATTTTAAAAATATGTATTCAGGGAAGCAGCTGTGGCTCAATTGGTAGGGCTCCCGTTTACCATATGGGAGGCCCCAGGTTCGATTCCTGGGGCCTCCTGGTGAAGACAAGCCAGCAGCAGTGCAGTGAGCTGATGCAACAAAGGGAGACCAGCAGACACAGAAAAACACAAAAGCAAATGGACACAGCAAGCACAAGCAGCAAGGGGGAGGATAAATAAAAAAATAAATAAATGAAAAAAAAATTAATCTTTAAAAAATATATATATATATGTATTCATGTATGTATATGCATGTTTATGTGCTCATGTATATACATGTGCATGTGCATGTGTGTGTGTATACATGCATGCATTTATTTTTTTGTTCTGTCTGCTAAAAAGGCCAAGAGGCAGACACTCCAGTAGCAATAAATGTACTTAGTGTCCAAATCTTGGTCTCTAATGCTGTTTCCCCAGGGGTCCTCAGAGTAATGATTTATTCCAGCGCTAGGGCAGGGTAGGGATAAGTTAAACTTGGAACATCTTGATTTGCCAGAAAGTTAGGATGTGCTTTTAAAAAAACAATGGGGGGAAGCGGCTGTGGCTCAATCAGTAGGGCTCCCGTTTACCATATGGGAGGCCCCAGGTTCGGTTCCGGGGCCTCCTGGTGAAGGCAAGCCCGCCCGCACGGCGCGGTTAGCTGACCCAGCGAGCACAAGCAGCAAAGGGGGGGTGATAAATGAATAAATAAATAAAATCTTTAAAAAAAAAAACAAAAAAAACAATGGGAACATTTCATAAATATGCAGGAGCCAGCTTGATGGGGTTCCCATTGGCCAAGTTTGGCAATATTTGAGCACCAAAATAATTAAGTATGGTGTTGAATTATAAATCTTTGAAAAACAGAAATTCATGAATCTGTATGGACTCAATCAATCAATCAATCAAACAAGGGAAAGGGAGGGCTCTTGTTTAAAGTAGAATGTCAAGCACCAACTAGTTCACATAGAGGTAATTTCAAGAGTAGGAAAATCAGCATTTTTAACTATCTTTGTAAAGATTAAATCAGGTAAGAATCATCTAAGGACACTAAATTCAGGGGGGATTTTTTATGAAGAACTGGATATTTGCATTGTCTTAAGGTGTCTCCCCACAGAATTGCTTATTAGTTTCAAGGGAGAGAAAAATAGTAATTTTATAGAAGAGAAATAGTACAACCCCTTGAACAGGTGATCAAAATTAACATCACCAGTGAAGGACAGGTGGACATCATATGCCTCCAGATGTGAAACCCTGAGAAGGACACATCACTTATGCAAGATTCTAATAAAGGATACATAAACTTGATCTAATCATAAGGAACCATTAGACAAACACAAAATGAGATATGTTTTATTTTATTTAAAAGGAGGGAATGTATTCTTTAAAAATGTCAGTGTCATTAAAAAAAGAAAGGCTGCGAAAATGTTCCAGATTAAAAGAAGCTTAAGAGACATGACAACTAAATGTAATAGCTGATTTTAGATTGAATCTTGAACTAGAGCAGGAAAATGCTCTAAAGGACACTATTAGATCAGATGCTAAAACTGGGATATGGAATGACAAATTAGATAAAAGTATGGTATAAATGTAAATTTCTAAAGTTTATAACTATGCTGTGGTTACATAAGAGTATCCCTTTTCTTAGGAAAAACACACTATTTCTCTTTGTAATAGGGATGAAAGACCATAATATATATTAACCTCAAATAGTTCAGAAAAAATGCCATTGATCTATCTAGATCTACATCTACATCTACATCTATTATACATATAGAAAGAAAGAGAGAAAATCTGGGTAAAGAGGCCATACAAGAGTCCTTTATACTATTTTTATTCTAGCACTCTTTCTGTAATTTTGAAATTATTCCCAAATAAAAAGTTAAAAAGTTAAAAAAAATGTTAAAAACACAAAAATACTTTTAATAAAGTACTCATCATACTATATTGTGATTGCAACTCCACAAATCTGTGAGCAATGACAGGCATAGACTGTGTCTTATTCATCATTGCCAGGTCCTGGAGGTGGAAAGATGCCATCACTGGACAGGACAAATAGTAAGTGCACTATGCACATTTGTCCATTAATTAACCATGAGTATCCACATATAAATGCTCTGCAAAGGGTATACTAATGAGGGTTATTTCCAGGATGATGTGTTAGCTAGAGGTTCAAGTAAGTTAAGGAACCTCTGCTGGTACTACCAAGGTGTAAACTGTAACGTAAATTATAGGCCATGATTAGTAGCAATGCTTCAATATGTGTTCATCAATTGTAACAAATGGACCACATTAATGAAAGATGTTGTTAATGGGGGAAAGTGTGGGAGGGGGAAGAGATGGGGAATATGGGAATCTCTTATATTTTTTATGTAATATTTATGTAATCTAAAGATTCTTTTAAGAAAAAAAAATTTTAAGCATTTGTAGGTTACTTGATATTAATTGGTTCTTCCATTCAGGGATTCATTTGATTTTTACAGACACGCCTCTGCAAATCATGTTATAGAGTCCTCAGCTCTGAATATGTTAAGGCTTTCCTAAAGTAAAGTGCCAATAATTTTGTGCAGACTATGCATATCTCCTGCTATCTCTAAAGTTGAGCAGACATGCTGAAAAATTTGTAAACACTCCCACATAACCTTCACAGAAAGATATTGTATGCCACAAAGAGGTCATACGATTTACAAAAGAAAATATCCAAACAAGTGCCTGCCTCATTATATCTGCCTCTAATTAAGAAAATGACTCATTAGTTATCCATAACAGTTAATTTATTCCCCCCTGCATTTGCCTTTTTTTCCAAGGGGCCTTTATTTATTCATCATTCATTCATTCATTAAAACAAAAAATATTTATTATCTACTCTATGAGGGGCATTGTACTTGTCACTGAGGATACAGTGAACAAAAACAAATATGGCCTTGTTCTTATGAAGTTTATAGTCTAGTAGGGGAGACAGACATTAGACAAGTAAGCACATCTGAGATTACCTTTGTAAAACTCAACATTTCAAAAAAGATAAAATAGATTCTCTGGCTTAAGGCTCAATGCTCATATATAAGATTTCTTTAGCAATTATGGATGTATACATTTTGTAGCTTTACAAAAGTATTAGTTAAAGAGCCTTCCTATATATCTCTGGTTTGGATGGAAAGTTAATATTGACTTCTCATTAATAGAAGTTTGCCTTCAGGAATTTTCTCAGTAATCATAATACAAGATTGAGCCCTGAATCAGTTAATGCTCAGCAGGAACAAATGACACACTCACATTTTTAGAGGCACATTTAATAAAGCAACTATTTACACAATTGTGGTTTAGAGAATCCACAAGTGATTGCAGAACCCAGGACTAGTAAAGTACGAGGGTGTTAGCATCTCTAATCCTGAGGCAGCAAAAGGAGGCAGTGGTTACTTGAACCTGGGTGGAGGGAGAGCAAGTGCTTGATAGGAGACACTAAGGAAAACAACCAGCCAACCTATAGAAACCCCTTAAGGAAAAAGCCAGAGAAATAAGTACCCCAACTTCCTTCTCCTCCATCCCTACAATTTCTTGCCAGCCCGCCCCCCAGACTGGCCAAACCCAACTGGAAGCCAGAAGTTAAGGGAGGTCACTGATGTAATGTATACAGATCAACCTCCCAGAGTACAAAGCATAATGGACAGTGGATCTAGATCTAGAGGAACAAAGCAATAAAGGGTATGCAGCACAGATCCTTATTACTGTTTTCTCATATCAGCCTTTGTTTTGAATTGTTTGCCTCAACCTATCTTACGTGATTTTTTTCCTGACCAGTTTCTGACTTTAACAGCACTTAACTCCTTTATTAATTATCTTATGTAAAACTGAAGAGCATCCTTGGAAGCTAATGCTTGTCACTCCTTCTTACTTCTGATTTCTGGCTTCCTTCCTCTCTCATTCCTTTGACCATGATGTTTTCATCTGCTCTGGATAACTTTACCCATTCAGCATGCAGTCTGAAACACTATTTGAGCAAAGACCCTCATTAAAAAGTGCCCCTGCTATATTTGCTTTGGCCCTGAGAATGGCAACTGGATGTGACAAAGTGAGATGGGAAGCACTTATTTGTGACAGACAATAACTCAGTCACCACACCAGTTCTATTTCCCTCCACCACCCGTCACTTACCTGTCAACCACGCCCATGAATAGATTAGGATCTCTGAGAACAAAGACTCTGGACTCCAAACAACCAGGTTCAAAGGATACCTCATCAGAAGAGGGATGAAAATGATTGGAGAGAATATATGAACCTGAAGAACTAGTATTTTTTGCCCATGCTTGATAATGAAATTTTAAAAAGAGAAAAAAAGGCAGGCTAGTAAAGAGTTTTGGCACACATGGGAAAAATAAACTTCATTTTTAGTATAGTTGTTATTTCTGGAGAGGGAAAGAAAAGAGATCCAGAAGAAGTACAGAGGGAGCTTCACCTAGGGCTATACTTTATTTCTTAATAAATGAAATTTTAAAGCAAATATGGGAAAATGCTAGAAATCAATAAATGTGAATGGTGGAGTGTTATTTATGAAATTCTTTGTGCTTTTCTGTGAGTCAAGAGTACAATTGAGGAAAGAGACTAGATGGGCCTACATCACAAACATGACCAAGGAAGCAGACAGGATGTAAAGAATGGTGCAATTATCTGTCTTCAATGATACAAATGGTGTTCTGAGAGCATATTGCTTCAGTCCAGTCACAGACTGAGGTCTCATGGAGCTCTGGAATCATAATGAGACTTGCAGTTTGGAAGCCCTATAAATTATGCATTCCTAGCTCAGCTCTACAAAGGAGATGGTTCCATGTAGTATTTAGGAACCATTCTGTAGAGCCAGCCTGCCTGGATTAAGATCTTGGTTTTGGCACTTACTGGCTATGTGATCTTGGGCAAGTCACTCTACTTCTCTGTACCTCAGTTTTCTCAGTTGTAAAATGAATGAGAATGGTAGTACCAATGTCAATGGGTTGTTGTGAAGATTAAATTAATTAATGTATGTGAAGTATTTAAAACATTACTTGAGTTTTCCATTTCCAGTATGGCTAAGTTCCTGCCAAGCACAACACTCCCACAGATAACAACTATAAACACTAAGCAAAACAAAAAACAAAAACAAAAAATCTGAAGGAAGATCCTGGAGGAAAGTTGAAACTCGAAAGAAAGGACTAGTAAAGGATAAATTTCCAGTTTTTACACCTTTCAGCCTGAGAACTGACTGAACTTGGCACAGCAAGCAATGCCAAAACCCCAATAGAAAACTTAGCATCTTTCTGTCTTGAAGAACCACGGAACAGAGTTCAGGGTGACCAAAGCCACTTGAAAGTGAGAATGGAATCCAAGAAAGGAGAGAGCCACAGAAGGGTGGTCCCAAATTCTGTGTATAAACTCTGCCAAAATCTCTAGCTGATCCCTGAAATGCACATCAATGGAACATACTGCCAGCAGCCCAGCTAAAGATGAAAGAACTGAATGTGATTTGAATTGCCAACCAGGAGAAAAAGTACACCGTTTGAATTCAACTAATCAGTTGCCTGTTATTTAAAACAAAAGCATCAACACTCTTCAGAGGAATATAACAGATTCTTAGTCTCCACATCATAATATTCATAATGTCCAGGATACAATAAAAATTATTCAGCCTATGAAGAACCATGAAAATATGACCCAGTCACAAGAGAAATAAAAACAATCAGTTGAGACAAATCCCAAGATGACCAAGATATTGGAATTAGCAGATAATAATTTTGTGATTAATGAGCTAAAGGAAAATGTGCTAACAATGAAGGAAAAGATAGAAAATCTAAGTAGAGAAATACAAACTATAAAAGGAACCAAATGGAAATTCTTAAATTGAAAATAAGAAACCTGAAATTAAAAATTCATGGGGGACGGATGTGGCTCAAATGGTTGGGTGTCTGTCTCCCATATGGAGGAACCCAGGTTCGTTCCCTGGGACCTCCTGGTAAAAAAAAAAAAAAAAAAAAAAAAAAAATTCATCAGGTATTACCACTAGACTGGCTCTACTCTCTGCTAAAGAGAGTTCTTCAGGTTGAAAGGAAAGGACACTATATCAAAGCTGCATGAAGAAATAAGGATCTCCAGTAAGGGTAATGACATGGGTTAATATAAATGGCAGTGCTATGGTATTTTTTTGTTTGTAACTCCACTTTTTACTTCCTATTGAATCTAAAGGGCATATGCAACAATGGGTACTGCGGGGGATTATTGGGGGGAGGGTGTCTGGGGGGGGTTTCGTGGGGATTGGTTCAACCGAATATACATGAAAGATATACAAAATCATTCAAAGGATCAGGGGATGGGGCATGGTCACGATGGGTGGATAATCACACAATAAATGAGGGAATCTGAATTCCTAGCCTGGAGAGCTCGGCCACAAACTCCAAGGGAGCAGCAATAGTCCTCTGAGTGTAGGGACAGTCCCTGTCAAGATAGGATGACCCACTGATGTTTTTTTTTGTTGTTGTTTTGTTTTTTGTTTTTTTTTATTGATGACTACCCTTGTAAGTCTTTGCTCTTGTAAATGAGACTTAGCTTGCAGTTGTGGGGTGCCTAAGGGTTGCCACCTGTGAGCCTCCTTGTTGCTCAAATGTGGCCTCTCTCTAAGCCAAACTCAGCATATGATTGCATTACCTTCCCCCCAACGTGGGACATGACTCCCGGGGATGAGCCTCCCTGGCAACGAGGGATTAATACCAAGTGCCAACTGGCAGCTTTTGCACAGTGGCAGTATCGTAGCCAATGAGGTTTATCCGAGGCACGATTAATGCTAATTGAAAACTTTTCCCAAGTGCCAGCTGGCAACACAACTGGAAAAAGACCTTGAATAAAAGGGGGAAATGGTAAAGACAAATGAGTTCAAGTGGCTAAGAGACTTCAAAGAGAGTCGGGAGGTCATCCCAGAGGTAACTCTTACGCACACCTCAGTAGGAGCTCATAGAACATCTAAGTGCCTATCACCCCACTCAGTGGGGATCCTGAGAGCTCTCGAGACACCCTGGTCCTATATAAGGGGGAATAGCTCCAGAGACTGATGCCTTATCAGTGGGTTCTATTTTGGAATCTGTGCTCCTGAGAGTGACAGAATTAGACTCAAATAAGTCCTCTCTGCACATGGTTCACCAGTCCCTTCTATTCAAACCTACATGTGATGCTGGAGTTTCTTAGGTATACTTCCAGAGACTGGAGCCTCCCGCCTACCTATGTGCCAGGTGTGCATGAAATCTCAGTGGAGCTGCAACTCCTACCCTACAGCTCAATGGACTCATCCAAGTCACCTGGTGAGGAGAAAATGATGGGCAATGGCCATCCCAGGGAATGGAGAGGGCCTGCATCTGCAGGCAGGATCATCCCACCCACCATATCCATGGGATATAAGCCCTCTCTCACTTGGAGTTGGAGTGGACATCACCATCTCAGTCGCCTCTGGATTGGGGGAAGAACTATGGACTAAAGTGGACTTGATGGTATTCTCTTGCTCACATATGGTGATTCTTGCAATGCAAGAAATTATAACAATGAGGTGGAGCCAGTGGCCACTTGACAGTTTTTGGGTAGGGAGGGGATGAGCAGTTGAAATACAGGGGCTTCTTTGGGAGTTGGAGGTTGTCCTGAGTACTGTTGTGGCAATGGATGCAGGCCATTTTAAATCAGCACACACCACTCATAACTGAGTGGGAGAGAGTGTGGTCTACAGTGTGAACTGTGGTCTATGGTTGGTGGCAAGGCTCCAGGATGTGTAAGTTCATTGAGGTTGGTGGGCCACACTGTGGGAGATGTTTGTGTTGGATGTGGTGGGAGGTGTGGGAGGTGGGCAACATGGGAATCCCAGTGGGTTCCGTGTAATATTTTAGGTAATCTAAGCACCTCTTAAAATATATGTGTATATATATATATATAAATAACATTTTTGTAAGCAAATACACATATATGCATATATATTTACATATCATTTTGCAAATGTTTGTATGTATTGTGAGAATTTTGATTTTTACCCATAATAAAAAAATAAATAAATAAATAAATAAATAAATAAATAAATAAATAAAGGGCATATGCATAAAATGTAATGATAAATTAGTGGTGTTGAGCTCATAATATATATATACATGTGATTTGAGACAAGAACTACATACGTTTTTATGGTAAAAGTACATGCATATCTATACATGACATTCATTTACAACATTACATTTTCAACTCATGACTTTCACAGGTTAAAAATAATGCTATATGGGGGGGGCGGATATGGCTCAAATGGTTAGACATCTGTCTCCCATATGGAAGGACCTGGGTTCGATCCCCGGGACCTCCCAGTAAAATAAAACTAAAAAAAATAATAATAATGTTATATGTTTGTTTTGTAAGTTCACAACTTTTACTATACACTTATTGTTTACATATGTTCACATATGAATACGTCAATAAAATTTTAAAAATGTATAATGCTATGCTCCAGAGCAAAAACAAAGGAATGCAATTATACTCATCACCAGATAATGTTATTTGAGTTTATGAGCAGTCATTTTCATCGCACAGTCCCATTCTTCTTTAGTCTAAGGAGTATTCGTTTGTGTTTCATTTTGAGGTGTTTCATAAACAATTTTAACTTCATAATTTAATAAGTACCAAAATAAGGAGAGCTTAGAAACAGTGAAAGTACTACCAGAAGCCTATAATTACAATGGAAACAAAAATTGTGATTTTATTAAAAACAAATTGAAAGTGGCAAGAAAATAATACATCTTATAAGAATACCCAGAATAAATCGTTCAACAACAGGGTCAATTCTGATGAACAAAAAGTAAATAATGCAACTTGTGAAAAGTGCTATCTATATACCTTGCAATAAAAACAATCAGGAAGAGATGAGGAAAAACCTTAAAGAACTAAAAAGACTTGAATACTTAACAACAACAAGAGCATCAGGCAAAGGGTAGGTTTTTTTTTGACATCTTAAACTTAAACCCAGTCAAGGTCTTGATTGTAAAAATTTTGTCATGGATGAAATAGTTCCACAGGTTCCAGGTATATTCAAATGTCTATCATTAAACCAAGCAGCAGGGTGACAATGCTAATATATCTGGAATTAGCTTTCTCTGACCCTCGTAGAGAACATCAGTACATAAATAAGGTAGGGTAGAGGAAGCGTAATGGACTTCCCTCATCTACTCCACAGATCTTAAGTAGATGAAACTAGTTTATTTTGGAAAACAATGCCCAATTTTACATATTTTATAGACACACACTTTATATTTCTATAAACTATATATTTGTATCTATATTTTTAAAGGATTTTTTTCCAAATTGCTATCTTCTTGATGTTAAAATTTTAATATGCTTGAGGCAAAAGACCTACATAAATCTTCTTAAAATAATGTTAATTGGGAGTAAATTTCCTAGAACTGAATGTTTTTTACAGTCATTTCTGTTACTAAAATTCTTTGATTTTCTATTTAGGAACATAAAAACAAACAATTTCAATATGGCTATTCTAAGAAATTATGTATTTTAGGTAAGTGGTACTTTAAAATATTTACCAACTGTGTTAGTACTCTGACATCAAAAGAATGACTAGTTGCATGAGCATTTCCTCTAGAAGTTTTTTCCTATCTTTCGAATAGGTCACAATCTTCATCTTTAACTTGTCTATTAATCAAATAAACACCATTTTCTATTTGCTTGGCCCAGCATGTAAGTCCATTCTTTGTATTTTTCTCCAGACGATAGCTGACAGAAGTAGTAGAAACTGGGATGTGAATATTAACATGAATTTTACACTCTAAAGAAAGCCATGAAGTTGATAGTCCATTTTTTTAGAAGGTACCGGGGATTATACATGGGAAGCAGGTGCTCAGCCACTGAGATACACCCAATCCCTGATAGTCTATTTTGATACTTCCAATCTGATGGTCTTGCTAAAACCTTTGGATCATGGATATCATAAGTTCGACAACATTTTTTTTTTTTTTTGTAGAAGAGCAAATGTGAAGTAGCACTCATTCTGAGACTTCCTCCTCTGTTAAATTTCATAGTCTCTTTTTATTCACAGACTTTCCCAAAGCAAATATTAGTCTGCCCAGGGCATTTTGAAAATCTTTCCACCAGCTCTAAAGTTGTAATAATAAATACCCTAAGAATTAAAAGTTCCCCTGGTAGCATTCTGGATACATGGTTGGTATGCTCCATGACCCATTCTTTATCCAAGATATCTGACTTAGGCTTGGGATGTTGGAGGTTCTCCTTTTGTTCCTCTTTGGGTGGTGTTCTAGTGGCAAGAATCATATAATCCTTTTGTGAAGAACACTTCCCTATTAAAAGACCAGAGACAAAGGTCTTCCCTTGGAGATTAATATTTGAAAGATACTGGCCAAAGCCTCTTCTACAATGTCAGCTCTTCCCAGGAATGAGAGCAAATTCAATCTCCTGTACTCAGAATGTGTATACGTGGCATATAAATTCTTTGAACTGTCAGTTAGTTGAGAAAGAGGGTTTAGGGAGTTAGATTCCCCTCCGATTTCAATTCTACAGCCAATGAATTAATCAAAAAGTAACCCACTTCCCCACACCTCACTTTCCATTCTAAACCTGAAGTCTTAGGAGTCAGGTCTGTGTATACTATTGAAATCGAGTTGGTGTCTAAGAAAACAAGATTGGTAGAGATTTAGGATGTTAAATTTAAGCCCCATCATAACTACAAAGAAAATATCAGGGAATATGCAAGCATAAAGAGACAGAAAGTAGAGTACAGGATGCCAAGTGCAGGGAGCAGGGGGAATAGGTAGATAATGCATAATGGGTATAGAGTTTATGTTTGGAGAGTTCGGGAAGTTTTGTTGTTGTTTTTTATTAAAGATTTATTTTTATTTATTTATTTATCCCCCCCTTGCTGCTTGTGCTTGCTGTGTCCATTTGCTTTTGCGTTTTTCTGTGTCTGCTTGTCTCCCTTTGTTGAGTCATCTTGCTGCATCGGCTCACCGTGCCGCGCGGGCCGGCTTGCCTTCACCAGGAGGCCCCGGGAATCGAACCCAGAGCCTCCCATATGGTAAACGGGAGCCCAACCAATTGAGCCACAGCCACTTCCCTCGGGAAGTTTTAGTAACGGAATGTGGTGAGGTCACCACAAAATTATGAAGGTGATTAATACCACTGAATGGTATGCTTGGAAATGGTTGAGATAGGAAATTTTATGTTGTATATGTGTTGCCACAATTTTTTTAAAAAAAGAGAGTAACTAAAAGAGACAAATGAGTTTTTATGGCTAAGAGATTTCACAGTGAGTCGAGAGGTCATTCTAGAGGTTACACTTACGCACATCTCAGGAGGATATCATTGACTGCCACAGTAAACTGCCTCAAGTAAGGGGACTCCTGAGAGCTCTAGAGAAATCTAGACACTATAGGCAGGGCAGACAATCTCAGGAATTTGGCACCCTGTCAGTGGACCTTACATTGGAATATATGCTCCCCAGCGTAACAGAGTTAGACTCATATATAGTTTCCCTACACATGGCTCTTGTGCCCCTTTTATTTGAATCTATATGTAGTACTATGCTCGTTAAATATATGTCCCAAAGACCTGAATCTTTGGTCTGTTCATATGCTGGTTGAGCCCTGAATCTCAGCAGAGTTGCAGCCAACACCTACTCTCCAGTTCATTGGACTCGCCCAGGAATGAGCAAACATAATGGGGGAATGCAACTATGGACTAAAGTAGACTTATTATTCTAGCAGTGGAAGAACTTGTAACATTGATATAAAGACAGTGGCCACCAGAGATTCTGAGGGCAGGGAGAGGGAAGAATTGGTGTAACATGGGGCATTTCAGGGACATTGGAATTGTCCTGCATGACATAGCAGTGATGGATACAGGTCATTAGACATTCTGTCAAAAACCTATAAAATTGTGTGGTGCAAAGTGTGAACTATAATGTAAACTATAGACCATGGTTAGTAGCAGTGCTTCAATGTGTTCATCAATTGTAACAAATGTACCACACTAAAGAAAAAAGTTAATGGAGAAAAGTGGAGGAGGGGAAGGGGTGGGGTATATGGGAATCTCCCTATATTTTTATGTAACATTTATATAATCTAAAACTTCTTTCAAAATAAAATTTTAAAAAGAGACAATGGCAAATAGATGCAATACATGATCCTGGATGGAATCTAATAATGGAGGAGAAAAGGCTCAAAAGGACATTATTAGGACCTATGAAAACTGGATTATAGACTGTAAGCTTAACTGTCTTGAACTTTATAACAATTTAAGGTGGTTACATAAGTGAATGTCTTTGTTCTTAGGAAATGTACATGGAAGTATTTGTTCAAGGAGCATGATGCATACAACCTCCTTCAAAATGTTTAGAATATAGGAAAAGAGTAGATAATAGATAGATAGATAGATAGATAGATAGATAGATAGATAGATAGATAGATAGATATAGATAGATAGATAGATAGATAGATAGATAGATAGATAGATAGATGATAGATAGATAGATAGATGAGAGAAAGAGAGAGAATTATATAGCAAATGTGGCAAAATGTTAAAATTGGTGGATCTGGGTATCTGGATGGAGGTATGTTGGAGTTCTCTTTATGGGTGTTGTATTATCTTTGCAACTGTCCTATAAGTTTGAAAGTATTTCAAAATAAAAAGTTCAAGAAAAAAAAAGAAAGAACCTTGAGGAGGATAAATATGAAGAAAACCATGCCTAAGAATATCATAGTCAAACTGCTGAAAAACAAAGATAAAGAGAAAAGCTTATAAAGAACTAGAGAAAAATGACATGTTACATACAGTAGTATAGCCATACAAATACCGCTGCCTACTCATGAGAACAATGCCTGATGCTTGATAAGTGTTCTATAATTATTTTATTTATTTATTTATTTCTATCCCCCACTTCCATTGTTTTTGAGCTTGCTGTCTGCTCTCTGTGTCCATTCACTGTGTGTTCTTCTGTGTCTGCTTGTCTTCAATTTAGGCAGCACTGGGAACTGATCCTGGGACCTTCTGGAGTTGAAGAGAGGCACTCAATCTCTTGCGCCACCTCAGCTCCCTGAACTGTTGCGTCTCTTATTGTCTTTCCTCTATGTCTCTTTTTGTTGTGTCATCTTGCTGCACCAACTCTGCGCTCAGGCCAGCACTCTGCGTGAACCAGCTTGCCTTCACCAGTAGGCCCCAGGAATCGAACCATGGACCTCTTATATGGTAGACAGGAGCCCAATTGCTTGAGCCACATCCGCTTCCCAATTGTTATTTGCATTGGGGCAAATAGTTGCACCATACCATAATTCTGTGGATTGCTCTTACTAGTTATTTTGGATTGATCTCCAGCCTATTCTTCTCCCTGAGAGTTCACAAGGTGAGAAAAAGACTCACAGAGCACTTAGTCCTGAGTGATACTCTTCCTGTGGTCAGCTCCACCATGGGCGGTCAATTCCAATGCTGTTCTACCTTTGAGTTACCATGCCCATTGGCTGAATTTTATACTATTATTCTCCCAGAAAACCTGCCCTAAGGGAAACAGTCCTCTAGCCCAGGGGTTAGAATTTTATTTTTTTGGTAAAGGGCTAGACAGAAAATGTTTTAGATTTTGCAGGCCATACAATCTCTGAACTAACTAGTTAACTATGCTGTTATAGTAAGAAAGCAGCCTCTGACAATTCATAAGCGAATGGGCATGTCTTTATGAAACTTTATTCATGAAAACGGGCAGCAGGCTATAAATTGCTGACTCTTGTTCTAGCTTTTCAAGTACTTGGAAACTCCACTTACCTGTCAGAATGATGGATGGCCTTGGCTATTTGGGGTGTGTGGCATACCTCCCTAGGCCTTGGCTGGACTCTTACCAAAATCTATACTGTGACTCCCTTCATAAAAGGAGAAAGTTTGTATCTTTAGTACAAGCTAGGGACTACATCTTCCCCACTACTCCCTCCCTAAGCAGATTCTGCTTTTGACCCTATAATTGGATTATCCCATGCTGAATTTGAGACTCAGGACTTGCTCCCCATTGAGAGGTTCAAAACAGTCTCTCTTCAGTCATACCATTGCTACTTGAGAAAATTCTCCACCCTTATTAAGGAAACCTTTAATTGGGGCACTCAAAATCTGCCTGGCTCTCAAGGTGTATAGCCCACTCAAATTCTATCATAGATAATAGCATGAGTCAGCCACTAGTCAGGTAAGGGCCAGACACACACCATAACAGGGCCACTGTCTAGAATAAAGGGCCAGTTAGACACCTACCACTTCCCAGTACACCAGAGATAGCCATAGTCCATACTCTTAATCTCCAGCATTGTTTTAGTTTGCTAGGCTGCCAAGGCAATATGCCAGAAATGGATTGGCTTTTACAATGAGGATTTATTAACTTATGATCTTACAGTTCCAAGGTTGAGAAAAATGTGCAAATCAAGGCATCAGGTGAAACTCTCTCCTTGAAGACTGGCTGCTGGTGACCCTGGGCTTCTGCCACATGACAAGGCACAACAGTGGCATCTGCCAGTCTCTGCCTTCTCCTCTGGGCTCTGTTGCTTTCAGCTTTTTGCTCTTGTGCTGTTTCCTCTGCTCCTGTGGCTTTCTCTCACATAGGTTCCATTGATTTCAGCTTCTAGCTTCTGGAACTTCCTCTCTCAGCTTCTGAGGGTTTCTCTCTGTGTCTGTAGACTTTTTTCTCTGTATATTCATTCTGTTTATAAAGGACTCCAGTAAGAGAATTAAGACCCATCTAATCAAATGGCCCTCAACTGAAGTAATCAAATCAAAGGGTCCCACCTACAATAGGTTCACACCCACAGGAGTGGATTAATTTAAGAACATAATTTTCTTGGGTCCACAAAAGACTCAAACTACCAGAAGCATATACCCCAGGAGACACTACCAGACACTGCCACTAAGATGACATTATGGCACAACATCACTGCCAAGGACATGGCCCATGTTCATACCCACAGTCAGCACTTCCCAAAGCAGCTATGGCCAACCCTCAGCTGGACACATAAGACAGCTGCCCCTCAGATACCAGCTCATGCCTCCATTGAAGGGGCAGCCTTTGCTGAGATCAGGATATGGACATCTCCTCACTCAACACACCATGACACTGGCTCCACACAGACCTGAGAACATACCCATGCCTAACCCAGTCCATAGTGTATAACATAGCAAGGCTTAGGGACTCCCCAAGACAGACTATGGCCACACACAGACCCCAGGTCGGACCAGACAGAATAGTCTCAGTTCAGCCCCAGGACCTTATGTGTAAACCTGCCAAGCTCAGTGCCTCAAACCACAGTTGAGAATAGACCCCTGCTCAGCATACCTTAGGGTAATCCCTCCAGAAAAGAGCCCAGACCCATGCCACCTCCAGACAGCCCTCCATCAGAACTGGGTACAGGACCATATTCCCATTTGGTCCCTCTTGATGGGCTTGCAACAGCAAAAGGGAGCCCTGGTTGAGGCTGACAGCTCCCACTCTCCATCCCCAATGCCATCTAGGATGACCAACTGTCCTGGTTTGCCCATGACTGTCCTGGTTTGAAAGCTGAAAGTCTGGCATCCTAGAAACCCCAGGTAAACCGGTCGATCACCCTCACACCACCCTTCACCTCAATGATGGAATGTGTCTCACCGGACTGCTGTGGAGAATGCTCCAGCTGGCCAGAGAGACCTCTATGTGCAGGGAGCGCACCTGGCTACCTCAGCGCCCAGAAGCCATCCACTTTTCCTGAAATCCTCTGGCCACTACTGCCCATTCTGCTGCAGCCGGGTGCTTTTCCCCACAAGCAGCTGGCGCATCCTCTCTCTCCTCTACCTGCCAAATTATTTTTAATAACAGCAGGAATTCAAGGGCCCTCCATGCCTCTTGTGATGGCTAAGCCTGTACTGACGGCTCTCAGCTGATTCAACGCATATTTGCTGAGCTCTTGTAGGGGTTATTAGAGGTGGCCGTGGCTTCCACTTTCTCAGAACAGGCCTGATTTGACAACCTCTCCTGCTTTCTGTGACAACTTTCCCTGCAGCAACATGCAGGCTGTGTCTTCTCTCCTGTGGTTACAGGAGAGCGCATGAATCCCACGTGCAGGTCCCAGCTGCTCCCCATGCTTCCAGACACACAGCCCTGGAAGAGCACCCGATTTTGTTGAGCTCTGGCTCAGAGCCAGGCACTGCACCCTGTCCTGGGGACCCAGAGGTGAGGGGCAAGGGATTCCTGCCGTGAGGACCTAGGGTCTAGAGGGGAAGAGAAGCATGCCCGGGAATGCACCATCACTCTGTGACAGACAGGCAAGCTCAGGTACTGCAGGTGGGATCAGCAAAGGTTTACTGGGGAGAGGACACCTGAGCGGAGATCACAGGTCATCTGGGAGTTATATAAAGAAAGGGGTTTCCAAAAAAATAAAAAAATAAAAAAAAGAAAGGGGTTTCCGGGGAGGTCTTCAAGGGTCCAGAGAACAGCATTCACAGGGGCATGGGACAGCATGATGTGTGTGCAGAAAGGTCGGGAGAGGCAGAAGCAGTCAGGGGACCTGGGGGAGGAGAGAGTTTCATGGAAGAAGGTGGACCCACATGTAGGTAAGGGCTGGAAAGTCATCCTTTGGTGTGGCAACTGGTGATCTCAGTAGAGTTGTTTCACAGTCAACCCATGATGGAAAGGGTCCAGTCTACAAGGGGAGAGGAGTGCCTGGAAAGGGAAGAGGTGGAGACAGGCACTTCAGACTGCTCTTCTAGAAGCTTGGCTCCGACATGAACAGAAATAAGTTTGTTTATGGTCCAGGGCTGGCTTTAATTTGTAGGATGGAAGAGATATAGCAGGTTATAAGGGAGAATCTGGGGAATGAACAAATAGAAAAAGAATGAACAGATAGCAGAGAGCATTCTGGTTGGGAGCTGGTTCCAGGAATGAGACTCGGTTGAAACAAATCTCTCATTCATTATTCTAAGCAGCTGAGAAGGCTGGGTCCCTGTTCTGAGAAAGGTAGGGAGAGGCAGTCGCGGTCAGGGGGACCTAGGGGAAAAGAGAGTTTCACGGAGGAAGGTGGACCCATTTGTAGGTGAGGGTGGAAAAGCAACCTTTGGTGTGGCAACTGGTGATCTCAGTAGAAGTGGTTCACAGTCAAGCCATGATGAGAGTTCGGTCTACAAGTAGAGGAGTGAGTAGGAAGGGAAGAGGTGAGAAAAAGCTGACTCTCTCAGAGGCTGCTTGAGAGGTGGCAAGTACATGCATCGCAGTCTAAGAAAGAATTCTCCTGTTTCTTGTTGGGTGGAGGTACAGCAAGGATGCTGTCCTGCAGGCAGCTGTTTCAGCTGGTGTCAGAGCCAGAATCATGCAAGTGGTGGCATGAGGTATAGCTTGGAGTGGGGTGGGGGGTTTCATAGTTTAATAAGCACTAGTCTCGTAGTTTAATAATCTATATCAAGGTCTGAGTGGTGAAGCTGTTCTCCCGGGGTCTAAGCAATGGCTCAGTTGTGACCCATGTTCTGATGGTCCCTGGGGTGTGTGTGGACTTAGTCTTATGCCCTCTGGGTTTGCAATGTCTATACCAATTTTACATGACTGTGCCTGTCAATTGGTCCTGTTCTAAGCAGGATGGTTTTCAGTATGCAGATCAACAGTCTGATCACCTCAACCATGCAGTGACTTGCAAAGCAGAGATGTTTTCATGGGCTCTATTTTTGGCCAGAGCTATCTGTTGCTTCACCAAATGGCTGTTTGGTCTGGGCTAGCTCTTCATTTATGAAGCATTGGTATGGGAAGGAATGGTGTTTCCTTGGGCAGATGCTGCCTCTTTTAGAGCATAGTGATGGTATGAGTTTTGACCTTTGTCTAGGAAGGGATAGACTCCAGTGGTGCTTAGAGGAGTTGAGGGTATGTGTCCTAGATTTTGTGGTAGCTGTAGAATGAGGTTTTCCATGTGGGCTAAGTAGTAGTATAGATTTAAGTGCTCATCAATGTTGGGGCTTTGTCCCAGTGTGCCCAGTACTGGCATAGCCACAAAGTATAAAAGGGACTTCTTTCTGGTCTTCTGATGTGTTGACAATTGGTGTATATATAGGTTCTGTTCTGGGTTGGGGCTTTCTCATAGTGGGCCATGTGGTGGTATGGCAATATGCTCCCATCTGAGATCGGGCTGTCTGGTGGTTTCATAAGGGTGTAAGTGTTCAGTTCTTCACAAAAGCTCATTCCTTCTTTGGCAAATAGATACATGTGCCCTATTTGGGACCATGCATCTCTCCCAGTGTGCTAAGTAGTTGTATGAGGAGTTTCATGATCTGGTTCAGATTAATAGTATAAGTATAGGCCCTTATCCAAGTAAGGACTGTTTTCTCATGAACTAACTGTGTGTATAGTTGTTTTGGGTTTGTTTGGTTTGTTTTTTATTTTTTTGTTTTTGTTTTTGTTTTTGTTTTTTTTGTATGATTGTCTGTTTTTTACTTTTTGTGGGTTTATTTCACACAAATAAAACTTGAAAATAAGCTGTCTATTTATTTTCCTTGCTCTGCAGCTGGGCATCAGGATTGGTAAATCTAATGGCCAGCTGAGCTATTCTTTCCACAATGGCTTTGCGGTTCTTGGAAGAAACATTGTGAGCAATCTCAACACAGTAAGATTTGTTGCACATCAGCAGCACTTCCAGCTCCTTGACATAGTGGACCAGGAACTTTCAGAAGCCACTGGGAAGCATGTGCTTCGTTTTCTTGTTGCTTCCATAACCAATGTTAGGTATCAAGATCTGGCCCTTGAATCTTCTCTGCACCTTGTTGTCAATGCCTCTAGGTTTCCACCAGTTATGCTTAATTTTGACATATCTGTCTGACTTGTGCCAGATGAACTTCTTGGTCTTCTTTTTGATGATCTTAGGCTTCACAAGGAGTCTGAGGGCAACCACAATGCCTTCAAGAAAAAGGCGGAACCATGTCTAAGAAGAGTCCTAGAAGGAGGCTTTCCTGTCCAGGGCTTGAACACTGTCACAGTGTCTTCCATTTGCCAGCTACTGAGTGAACTGAGAGTGGAATAGGGATATCTGCTGGGCTTGCTTTCTCTCCCAACTCCGAAGCTGGTAGAATACCAGTAATTCTCCAGACACAATCCTGGGAGGTCAAGTGTGTGTATAGTTTTTGCTATTGGTCAATAAGGACTTTCTGGTATGGTGTTCAGTGGCAGTTTGTATTATCCCTTTTCTGTACAAAGTTTTTTCTCTTGGTTTGTTAAGCAGTGATCTGCAATATAGATGCTAGTCTTGTTAGGGAAGATCTCCTGGTGTGTTGAATGATAGAATGGTTCCAGATTTTTGTTCTGGATGTGGGGCTCCTCCTGGTTTACTGATTGGTAGGATAAGTGTGTTCCCTGGTCTCTACTTCATTACATTCTATAGAATAATGAGATTTTTGGAGGAGTATAGATAGGTCTTGGTCTCTGTGTGAATCTTCCCATGATATGCTGAATCAAGTATGTGTGTTGCCTTGCTAAAGAGTGGTTTAGCTGTTGTCCCTGTTTATGGTTAAGTCTGTTTCTTTGTGTGCTACACATTCGTATGAGTATGAGTTCTGGCCTGCTAATGTGTTATTTCATGGAATAATTTAAAGATATGTGGGTAGAGGCCTGGTTCCAAGGTAGAAGATGTCCCATAATTTGCTGAGGAATGTGTATGTCTGAGCAGTGAGCCATGATCTGAGCTGGCTCTGTCAAGGGGTGTTGAAGGTTAGGCTGGGTTTAGGCTCTCACAAGATGTGGCTGTCTCCACATGTGTTGTGAGGCAAGATGTATACATACCATGGTCAGTAAGTGGGCCTTCACCTGGGCTTGCTGAGTAGTGGTACCACATGGGCCGATTGGCAATGTATTGATTAGTGGTAGGATATAGGGACTGGCTGTGCCTAAAGAGCTAAATGGTGTTGTGTGCATAGGCCTTGGTCTGAGTTTGCAGGGGTCATGATTTTTTTGTGCAGTGGTATAGTTATTGGCCCTCCTCTGGGGAGGGGTCATATTCTAATATTCTGAGTGGTAGTAGGATATAGGTCCCAATCTGGTTGGGTGCTACTCCTCCTCAATCAAGCTGCCCTCTTCCCCATCCTGAATTTCTGCTCCTCTATAGAGCAGACCCATTCTGAATCAACTATGGTTTCCACACTACTCTGTTCCCATCAGCCACATCAATATCTTCAGCTTGAGGGCCACAGAATACTCCCCAAACCTTCATTCTGTCCAGGTACTAAGAAATCTTGATAGCAAACAAGTAGCTAGTACCTTCTCTTTCACCACCATCATTAACTCTCTTTCTTCTTTAGCTTCTCTACCAGCCACTCTTCTGCCATACCCAGTGGTAGTTCCAGAAACCCAGAGTATACTTACTGTCCTGGTCTAGAGAGAGTACATTTTCCTTGTTTTTATTCCCTTTCTTTTTGGTGATTAGACCTTGCCTAAATGCCAAAGATTTCTTTTCATTTCTTTAGTACACTCCTCTTTGGACAAGTAAATATATTTTAGCCAAGGGGATTTCATCACACATCTACATCTGTCAAGCACAGTGACTGCTAAAATACTATCAGTGGATGTTAGCCAAGCAAATGCATAAATGTCACATGGTTTAAAAGCACAAAATATCTTTTATTCTGGGAGACAGTACTTTTAAAATTCCCGGGGAAATGTCTTGCATCAGTCCTGCTTGCTCTGTTTGTTCATCTTATTAATTTTGATAGTAATGCATTTTAATAGATAAATTCATTTCATATTTACAGATTCACAGTGCTCTTACTTAGAATTAAATTTCTACCAATTACAGATTTGGGTTCTAGGTACTATATTTGCCTCTGTAATGAGCCATCACAGATGGCCCTTGAAGTACAACTCAGGAAAAGCATAACCCTTTGGATCTAAGACAGCCTTCTAGTTAGCAAGTGGTTTACCAGCATCTACACCTCACTTAAAACCCAATGCCTAAGATTATACCTGTAGTGGAACCCAGATTTATTCCTTGAACTTTAGTAGCTTACTGGTTTCTCCTCGCTCTGAACCCACCTCCTGTGTGTTCATTGCTCCACTGCTGAGTGATGCCAAGCTCCACACCACCTATTCCACCCTATACCATTTTTCCAGTTACTGAACCTTGCCCATTCTTGACCTACTATAGTTGCCTTGACTACTGCCATGCCTAACAAGGACTTTGACTTCTCCACAGGGAACTTTTTGAAGCTATGATTTACTGAACCACACACTATGCTAAATGCTTCATATCCACTATCACTAATGCTCACAATGATTTTATGAGGTATGAATTATCCCATTCACCTTCTGCTAAAGTCTATGTCTTCCCTCCTACTGGAAAGAATGAGGCCAGCCAACATAAGCATCCCAATATTCCTCGTCACCTCAAAATTTCTCTGGATCTTCAACTGCTTCACTTTCTTTACTCCAATTATGAAACCATGACAAATGAGCAGAGACAGAAATAGAGGGGCATCTGAAAGACAGACATGGGAAATCTATGGTCTCAAGAAGCACAGACCACAGTGGAGTCCATGAAGATCAACAAGAGATGTCAAAAAGGAAGTATCGCTTATGCATGTCTCAGCAGGATCTCAGTGACTGCCACAGTAAACAGTGCCTCAAACAGCGGGGCTCCGGAGAGCTATAGAGACGTCTAGACAATGTAGGCAGGGCACACAATCTCAGGAATTCGGCACCCTGTCAGTGGGCTTTACTTTGGAATATATGTTCCTCAATGTAACAGAGAATCATTTATAATTCCCTACACATGGCTCTTCTGCCCCTCTTATTTGACCCTATATGTAGCCTTCTACTTGTTAAATATATGTCCCAGAGACTTAAAGTTTCAGTCTATTCATACGCCAGTTGAATCCTGAATCTCAGCAGAGTTGCAACACCTACTCTCCAGTTCATTCCCAGGACAACCAACAAAAGAATGATGATGGACAGCACCAGTCCCAAAAAAACTGCAAGCAAGACAGTTCCATCCATGTGCCCCATGGGATCTAAGTCCCCTCTCAATCAGAAACAGACTGGGCATCACCATCCCAAAATCCTCAAGATTGAGGAATGAACACACATAAGGGGGGAATGCAACTATGGTCTAAAGCAGACTTATTATTATTATAGCAAAGGCAGAACTTGTATCATTGATATAAAGGCAGTGGCCACCAGAGGTTCTGAGAGGAGGGAAAGGGAAGAATAGGTGTAACATGGGGCATTTTGGGAACATTGGAATTGTCCTGTATGACATTGCAATGATGGATACATTTTGTCAAAACCTATAAAATTGTGCGGGGCACAGTGTAAACTATAGTCCATGGTTAGTAACAATGCTTTAATATGTGTTCATCAATTGTAACAAATGTACCACACTTATGAAAGATGTTGTTACTGGGGGAAAGTGTGGAAGGGGGAGGGAATGGGATATATGGGAATCCCCTATATTTCTGATGTAACATTTATGTAATCTAAAACCTCTTTAAAAATTAAAAATAGGGAAGCAGATGTGGCTCAAGTGATTGTGGTAGGCTCCCGTCTACCATATGGGAGGCCCCAGAGTCGATTCCTGGGGCCTCTTGGTGCAGGCAAGCTGGCCGCACCCTGCGGAGAGCTGAGCTGGTGCAGTGAGATGATGCAACAAAGGGAGACGCAGAGGAGAGACAGTGAGAGACGCAGCAGACCAGGGAGATGAGGTGGCTCAAGCAATTGAGTGCCTTTCTCCCACACCGGAGGTCCTAGTATCGGTTCCCGGTGCCTCCTAAAGAGAAAGATGAGAAGAAAAGACAAGCAGACACCGAAAGAACACACAGAGAATGGACACAGAGAGGAGACAACAAGTGCAAACAACAAGGGAGGGGGTGGATTTAGAAAAATGAAAAAAAGGAAGTACCAAGGAAGTTCTGAAAGCTCTCATCCAGGGCAAGGAGCCGAATGAGGTTTAGGGAATTATGAGCATAGGGTTTCTTGTGAAGCAATATACTGATTTATGAAAAGCACCCTTCTCACATGGGATTAACCAATGTGTAGGGGCTTTTACTACTCAATCTTTTAAACGTACTATTTACCTTACGATCCCTGCTTTTTCTACCTGCCAAGGTTAATAACTCAAATGGCTTTGATTTTATCTATGCAACCTGATGACTCCAGACCCCTCACCAATAACTTTAAAAATGGACTGTAAATGTTCCAGTTCCCCACCATATCCCAGGGCCTCAACTATTGCCTGTTTTGAGAAAAACTAGCACCACCCTTCTTTAGAGTCTACCATATTTGGCCACCACCCAAGATGAAGCCCCTCTTGTCATCTATCCTCTCTCCTCCTTTCAACTGCACACTGCTCATTGCTTCCTCTTCCCCACCTAAATTCCCACTGCACCTCTCCATCCCAGACATTTCCACTGGCCCCGAGGGAATTCTCATTCAATAACAGACAAAATCCCTTCCATTTGTCTCCCCTCCATGGAAACTCTCCCAACTTTCTGGCTATAAATGAAAAGTGGCTGTCCCCTCAAGACATCATTTCCCCTGCATCCATTGGAGGCTACTCATTCATTCATTCTCCACATATCACAAGACCAAGAGGTAGGGTTGGACAGTCTCCTATTACCACATAATTACTTCCAGGCCATAACTCTTTCAACATTGGTTCTTTGAAATGCATGCCATCGAGCTCTATCATCTCTTCTTCTTCATTGCAGTCATCTAACAATCTTCTAGCCAATCTCTCTCTCTCTCTGAATAAAATTTCCATGAAAACATTATTTCAACTAATATTTCTTGAAAGCCTACAATGTGTCAGGTACTGTCCCAGGAACTGAGAACAAAAAAGAAAAATCCTTACCCCATTGCTTAAATCAGTTGCTTAACTGTTTAATATAAATCATTCCTTTGCCAAATCAAATAATTATACTCACTTCACAGGGTTTTTGTGGGTTTCAAATGAGATAATTCGTGTGTAGTTCAATAAATGTTAAAGGCGGTGGTGGGTGGGGGCGGGGCGCTATTATGAACTCTTCGGCACTTTCTAAATGTGACCACCAGGTGTCAGCCTCTCCTATCTAAACCCTATTAGGCCAAGGTTGACCAGGTTGTCCATCCCCTTGTTCAGCCATTAGCCACTTCTCCAACTCCAGAGGAAAAAGCAATGGAGCTCACTGCCACTATTTTCCCCTCACCTATTCCTGGTCAGAGCTACTTAGGTGTAGAAACATCCTAGCGCCAATTTTAGGGGAGAATTTGTCTGCCTATGGAGTAAGCCCAGTTCTGAGCATTCTGTAGTTTCCCTAGGCACCACAATTTGGAAATGACCAAGATAAGGTCAAGGAGAAGCAGGCAAAGGGCATTCAAGGAAAAGAGAAGAGAAAAGCTGGTTGAGGAAAAGACCAGGGAGAGAATGAAATAGGAGGGAAGAAGTGACTGAGAAAGAAAGATAAAACTCTTCATAGTTACCGCTCTAGAGCTTCACCCAAAGCTTTGCCAAAGCCCTCTCATTTAAGCCACCAGCAACCTGAAACCCACACTTCCCAGAAATCCCGTTTTAATCCTTGTAATCCACTGATTCTGTAGCTGATGTTCTCTCAGATATATTTCAGAGAGGAGCTTTTTTAGCCTATGTAATTTCTACTATTCTCTTCATTAGAAACTATATTTCCATTTTTTGAAAGATGCCTTTTCCCCCCTTACAATAGCCTCTTTGACTTTGCCAGTTAACCAAACAGCATATTTTATTTCCCAAGTGCCTAGTACTTTTGATCATTGGCATATAGTTTCTCAGGTTTCCAATAAGGTATTTTAAAAATTGTCCACAGGCTTCCTGTGGGTTATTGACTATTTGAATGTTAGTCTTAATTTTTCCTAATGTCTTGTAACATGTGGCATACTCAAACAGGATTCAGCCTTATTCAGATACCATTCTGAAGCAGGACTGTTGACTTAGTCTGCTCTCTCTGAGCAAAAACCTGGCTGCAACTGTTAGTTAGGCCCTACCTCCAGTTAAGAGCTGGTTCCCTAACACAGAAAGAGATCTGTACTAAGGAATTTCTAAAGAAAATCAGAAGGATTACTTGAGAAAAATTCAACCTACTCTGTGGAAAAAGCAATAAAATAAAAATTAACGTGTTTTGCAATTAATGTAAAGACCAAACTTGTGAACTACTGTTAATTCCTCCTCTCCTTTAGCAAGATGTGGCTGCGGGAAGTGAATCAATTTCTTGGACCACATCAACATCAACATAAGAATTCTAGGAACTAAAATATCCAGTTATCTGAAAAATCTGAATTTGGATTTCCTCCAAGTTATGATCAATCTAAGTCATTGCTCAATCAAGGAAGTCCCAAGTCCTTCTACCCACTCAAAGTTGCTACTACTACTGTTTCTATCCTTTTCCAACAGAGAAATAGCTTTATAGGGAAATGACTTTGCCATGGTGCCCTAATGACCCTGCACATATCTATGTAGGCAAAGGTTTGAGCCACAGCCTATCTGAGTCTTGCCAGAACACTTTGTGGTCCTGGAGTATCTTCAAAGCCAGATCCAACTCAGCTACCTTTCTTCCCTGGAAGGGCGTCTTAAGACAGTTTCTCATGACCTCTCATATTTGAATAAGGTATGGGTTCTCTGCCTTGCCCTCCTCAGAATATAACTGTAAATATATAACTACTTAGCTGCAGCCTAGAATTAGCTCCTTAGCAACAGGGTGACCCATAACTCACATTAGTCATCTGGACCTTTTTTGGTGGGGGTCATCCTTTTTAGTGTATGGGACAAAGATCACAAGAAGCTGTCACATTAGGCTTATTCCTTTTTTTGCTATCTATGTAAGTAATAAAATGTCAAACTCTAAAAGTGGCTCATTGTATCCTTATCAGACAAATCAGTCAGGCCCTGACCTTGCCTTGTCTTATGTGTGAGCTTAATAAGCTCATGTTATCCCATTTCACGCAGCCAAGATATGATTGTGTCCAAACCATGATCATTTGAGGCCTCAGCTGATTCCAGTAAACAGGGTTGAAGTCTTCACCCTCACTGGAAGGTGTTACTGTTCTAGGTAAGGGGCCTAGAAACTAATTTGTTCCTCTTCTGTACACCTCAGCTGAGATTACCTCTGAGACACAATAACTTATCTCTAGCATTTTTCCTACTTTTTAAATGAGGTATAATTGACATAAAATTAAATGTAGAGATTTAAAGTGTACTCCTTGATGAGTTTTGACAAATATATACATCCTTGTTACCACTATCCCCATCAAGATATAGAACATTTTGATCACCCCAAAAAGTTCCCTCTTGCCTCTTTCCAGTCAATCTCTACCATTCCCAAAGGGAAACCACTGTTCTGATTTCCATTTATAAATACTTCATATAAATGTAATCATAATGTATGAACTCTTCTGTATGGCTACTTTTGCTAAACATTATGTTTTTGAGATTCATGAAGACTGTTGCATAAATCAGTAGTTTATTCTTTTTTTACTGCTGATATACCACAGTTTATTTATCCATTCATCTGATGGTGGACAGTTGGGTTTTTCCAGACTTTTGCTTTTATTAATAAAGCTGCTATGAACTTTTGCAATCCACTATTGTTCTGAATCCTGAAGAAATATCTGTTTGCAAGCATTTTTTCTTTTTATCAAATATCTCAAAACTACAAATAAGTATAGAGAATAATAAAAAGCATACTTGTGTAACCCTCCATTCAATTTTAACAAATCTCAACATTTTACCATATTTGCTTCAGATATTTTAAATAGATCAAGATTGCAAAGTAAGAAGCTTCAGGGCTCTTTTCCCCCAGAGAAGCTGTGTCCCCCCACAACCAGCAAGAACTGGCAGAAACACCTTTCTCAAATCTACAGGAAACAGTTAAAAGATTGCAGTAACAGGAGCACTGAATTAAGAAAAAAGCAAATTAAAAACAGTAGAATCTGGTGATGTCCTGGATGGCCCCTCCACCAGCTTGGCATGGAGCCGGCCTCTGTTCCCAGGGCAGCTCCCTGGTCCTAGTTCTGGAAGGAGCATAGTAACCCTTGTGCATGTATTGACAGCATGTATGTCTGACCCAATCTGTCCAGTGGCAGCATGAGGGACTTAACTAGGACACTCATTGCAGGCTCACCTTGCCCTATGGGTAGAAGCAGCTCACAGAGAAGAATGCTGTGGGAGAGCAGTCAATTTATGGCTGCTTGAGGCAAGGCATTGCAGGCTGTATGACATACAGTACAGTGCCCAGGACCATGAGGAAACTTCCCTACAGAAGAGGGAACATTCATATCCATGTAAACAGGGAATTCCTAGAGCCAAACATGCATGCCCAAGACAAGACCCATGTGCAGAAAAGGACCAGGGAGGCCCCTATGTTTTGGCCCTAAGTTATTATCTCAACTCATTGTATGGATAAACTCTGAAGGAGAGCACTTCAAGGTAAGTCTACTAAGACTGGAAAGGTGTTTTGTTGTTGTTGTTGTTAGTTCTTGGCATTCAAGGAAACCTGTCATAAAACTAGCTGGATAAAAACTTAAGGAATGGACACCACAGAGTTTATATTACAGCAATAACACATTAAAATATCAAAATGTCCAAGTTTTAACAAAAAATTATAAAACATACAGATACAGGAAGCCATGACTGACGCAAAGGAGAAGAGCAAAGCATTAGAAACCATCAATGAGGAAGACCAGACCTGGGACATACCAAAGACTTTCAAAATAATGGTCCTAAATATGTTCAAAGAGCTAAAATAAAATATGGACAAATAACTAAGTGAAATAAGGAAAATGATAGATGAATACAGAGTATATCAATGAAGAGATGGAAATTATGAAAAAGAACCAAACAGAGTCAAAGACCACAGTAACAGAAATTAAAAATTCCCTAGAAAGGTTCAAGAACAGATTGGAGGGAAGCAGATGTGCCTCAAGCAATTGGGTTTCCATCTACCATAAGGGAGGACCCAGGTTCGACCCCCAGGGCCTCCTGGTAAAGGCATGCCAGGCCCGCGTGGTGAGTGACACAGCAAGATGATGATGCAACAAAAAAAAAGAGAAATGCAGGGGAGATTCAGGATGAGACGTGACAGAAACCAGGAGCTGAGGTGGCGTAAGCAACAGGGTACCTCGCTCCTACATTGGAGGTCCCCAGGATCAAATCCCGGTGAAACCTAGAGGAGAAAGTGAGAAGAGAAGACAAAAAAAAAAAAAAGAAAAGAAAAAGACACAGAAGATTACAGAGAGTGGATACAGACAGCAAACAGTTGGGGGAGGGGGTAGAAAAAAAACAACAGATTGGAGCTGAAGATAAAACAATTGAAATCATACATTCTGAAGAGCAGAAAGAAGAATGAAAAAAAGTGAACAGAACCTGGAGGACCTGTGGGAATCCCAGAAGGAGAAGAAAGAGAGAAAGGAGCAGAGAAAATATTCAAAGAAATAATGGCTGAAAACTTTCCAAATTTAATGAAAGACATAAATATACACATCCAAGAAGCTCAACAAACTCCAAACAGGATAAACACAAATAGATCCACATCACGACATATTGTAATCAAATTGTCGAATACCAAAGATAAAGACAGAATTCTGAAAGCCACAAGAGAAAAACAATGTCACATACAAAGGGAGTCTCAATAAGATTAAGTGCCAAATTCTCATCGGAAAACATGGAGGCAAGGCAGTAGGATGACATATTTAAAGAGCTGAAAGCAAAAACTTGCCAAACAAGAATTCTATATCCGGAAAAACTGTCTTTCAAATATGAGGGAGAGAAGAAGACATTCCTAGGTCAATAAAAGCTGAGGGGGTTTGTCACCACTAGCTTGACCCTACAAGAGATGCTAAAGCAAATTCTTCAAGTTGAAAGATAAGGACAGTAGACAATAGATAGAAGCCACATGAAGAAATAAAGATCTATGCTGTAGCAGTTTGGTATTATTTATGAATTCCAAAAAGAAATATAGATTATGTTTGTAAACTGGTCAGTTCCTCCAGCATGATAACTCTTTGGTTATATTAAATTCAGCTGAGACATCTGATTAAATTATGTTAACATTAGAGCTCTGATTGAACCACATCATTAGAGTGTGACTCAGCATTGGGTCCCAACCCCCTTGGGTTGATAAAACAGACTCTCACACAGAAGTTGATATGCAGGAAGAGAGAGTGCTCCATAAACATGGCCCTGGGAAAAAAGATGAGCTTGATAGTCTACAGCTGACCTAGTATAGAGAACAGAGCACCTGAGCCCAGAAAGAAATGAGCCCTGGGGAGAGTGATGAGCCTTAAGCCAGCCTACAGCTGATATCTAAAGAACCTGGGACCAGAGAGTCTTAAGAGGAAGGAGGAAGGCTGAACCCTTGCAAAAATTCATCTGCCATCTTGTGTCAACATGTGGCAAAAGACTTTGGGTGAGAAAGTACCTCTTATGGTACCTTGAGTTGGACTATTTAGAGCTTGGTAACTGTAAACTTCTACCCCAAATAAATACCCTTTATAAAAGCCAACAGAGTTCTGGTACTTTGCATCATCACTCCTTTGGCTGACTAATACAGAATTTGGTACTGAGGAGTGAGGAAGTGCTTTTGCAATTACCAAAAGGTTGGGATGGTTTTATAAATAGGTAAAGGGTATTTTTTGGAGGAATTGTGAGATGCTTGATGGAAAAGGCCTAGATTGCTTTGAAGAGGCTGTTGATATGAATATGGACACTAAAGGGACTTTTGATAAGGCCTTAGATGAAAATAATTGTGAGATACTTGACAGAAAAGGCCTAGAGTGCTTTGAAGAGACTGTTGGTAGGAATATGGACACTAAAGAGACTTTTTATGAGGCCTTAGAAGTAAATGATGAAACTATTATTGGAAACTGGAGGAAACTGATCCATGTTTTAAATTTACAGAGAACTTGGCAAGATTGACTCCTGATGTTATATAGAAGGCAGAGGTTGAAAATGCTGAGCCTGGGCCTTTACCTGAAGAAATTTGTAAAGTAAACTCAGGGAGTACAGCTTGGCTTCTCCTTGCAGCTTATAGTAACATGCTAGATGAGAGAGAGAAGCTGAGAACTGAATTGTTGGGCACAATGAAACTAGAGACTGATTCTGGAAATGCCAAGCCTCTGGAAATCAAGCCCCCCAACAACAGTGCCCCATTTGAGGAATTAACTGAACTTGGAACTTTTAAGTCAGGATTAGAAATGCAGTTATCCAGGAAAGACTTGTGGAAAATCTTACTGTGTGATAGCTTGGACCCCTGCTTCTTGCATGCTAAAAAAGGAAGCTTTTTGTGAAAACTGTATGAGCAAAACCATGAGCCTGGACTAAAAGGGACATTGAAGGGAGAGATGTAAGGGAAAATGGCTTAAAGTGGAAAACCATGCAAGCTGAGATCTGGAATTAAGACATCTCCTTGGGACAAGAGAGGAACCCCACACATGTGAGAGAGGGTGAATTTGCCCTGGCAGTTGAAGAGGGTGGATGTTCCAGCCCAAGGTTCAGGGATGTTCAGCCCCAGGCTACAGAGAGGGTGGAGCACATTCCCCAAGGGTTGGGGAGAATAAGGGCGACACCCCATAGGTCTGAGAGGGGTGGGCTTACCCCTCATAGATTAGAGAAGGCCAGTTCATCAACTTATTGCTCTGAGAGGGTTGGGCCTGTAGGCCCGAGATTAGGGAGAATGTTGCCTCCCCCTCCCTGTATTAAGGGGGTTGAGACTCAACCCCAGAGATTGGGTAAAGTGTGGCCATGACTGCAACACTCTTGATGGGTGAGGTCTGGAACTCAGTCACCACCCAGATGCTTGATGAGGGTGGAACCAAGAAAATGGCCATTGGGAAAGCCTGTGGAAAGGGTAAGTCCCCATGAGGCCCAGGGGAAAAGAAACCATCATCTTGAGAATGACTCTCAGACTTTAAAATCTAATGAAGTATGCCCTGCAGATTTTCAGAGCTGTTCTGGACCTGTGACTCATATTTCCCTCCCAATATCTCCTTATGGTAATGCAAATGTTTATCCTTTGTCTGTCCATTTGTGTAGTGGAAGCAGATAAATGGTTTTGTAAGTTTCAGAGGTCTACATCCAATCAGGACTTTGCCCCAAGACAAACAGTATTTCTTTAAACTGTGATATGATTTTGTACTTAGCATTGTTACTAATTTAAGATGTTGTGTTTTTTTTTAGTATTATAATGTCTTTTTGGAATTCAGAAGGTGTAGTGTAGCAGTTTGATATTATTTATGAATTCCAAAAAGAAATATAAATTATATTTGTAAACTGGTCAGTTCCTCTGGCGTGATAACCTTTTATTGTATTAGATTCAGCTGAAACATCTGATTAAATTATGTTAAGATTAGGGCTCTGATCCAACCATGTCATTAGAGTGCCACTCAGCTCAGGTTCCAGCTCCCTTGGGTTGATAAAACAGACTTTCACATGGAAGTAAACACACAGAAGCTGATACATAGTGTGACAGTTTGATATTGTTTGTGAATTCCAAAAATAGATGTTGGATTATCTTTGTAAACTGGTCTGTCCCTTAGGGCATGTTAGATTATATTGGATTAAGAGATTTCACTTTTATGTGATTAAATAATGATTAAGGCTTTGATTGGGCCATGTCAGTAGGGCATTGCATCCCTGCCCCCTTCATGGGTGGGGACTCACAGAGAAACTGCACTGCAGAGAAGGGAGGTTAGAGTTTTGAGCTGGAGCCTGGGGAATAAGCACACAGAGGAGCAGAGCAGATGAGCCTGGAGAGAAACAAGCCCCGGGAAGAAAGGAACCCAGGAAGCTTGAACTCTTGGCAGACGTCGGCAGCCATCTTGCTCCAACACGTGGCAACAGACTTTGGTGAGGGAAGTAACTTATTCTTTATGGCCTGGTAACTGTAAGCTTCTACCCCCAAAAAATACCCTTTATAAAAGCCAACAGATTTCTGGTATTTTGCATCAGCACCTCTTTGGCTGACTAATACACACAGGAAGAGAGAGTGCTCCATAAACACGGCCCCAGGAAGATAGGTGAGCCTAATAGTCTACAGCTACCTAGTGGAGAGAACAGAGCAGCTGATCCCAGAAAGAAATGAGCCCTGGGGAGAGTGATGAACCTTAAGCCAGCCTACAGCTGAGATCTGAAGAATCTGGGACCACAGAGCCTTAAGAGGAAGGAAAAAGGCTGAATCCTTGTAGACATCACCCTGCCATTTTGTGTCAACACATGGCAACAGACTTTGGGTGAGAAAGTA
Organism: Tolypeutes matacus; assembly: GCA_026826555.1. NCBI lineage: Eukaryota > Metazoa > Chordata > Mammalia > Cingulata > Chlamyphoridae > Tolypeutes > Tolypeutes matacus. Next base: position 132,406 of record JAKSZT010054512.1, read on the forward strand.
ACTCTTATGGTACCTTGAGTTGGACTCTTTAGAGCTTGGTAACTGTAAGCTTCTACCCCAAATAAATACCCTTCATAAAAACCAATAGAGTTCTGGTACTTTGCATCAGCACCCCTTTGGCTGGCTAATTCATATGCTAAGGATAATGACATGAGTAAATATAATGCCAGTACTATTATATTTTAGATTTGTAACTCTGCCTTTTCTTCCTACAGGATCTAAAAGGCAAATGCATAAAATGTAATGATAAATCATTAGTTTTGAACTCATAATGTATTAACACATAGTTTGTAACAAGAACTGTATAAAGGTGGGGTATGGATGGGTATAGGAAGATAGTTTGCATATATTATTGAAGTTAAGTTGGTATCTAAGAAAACCAGATTGTTAGAGAGTTAGGATGTTAAATTTAAGCACTGTGATAACTACAAAAAAAAAAGTATCAGAGAATATGTAAGCTCCTAGAGACAGAAAGCAGAGTGCAGGTTGCCAGGGGTGGGGAGGCAGGGGGAATGAAGAGTTAATGCATAATTAGTGTATGGTTTCTGTTTGAGGAGACGGGAAAGTTTAGTAATGGAAGGTGGTGAGGGTACTACAACATTGTGAATGTAATTGCTTCTTGGAAGTAATTGAGATGGGAAAGTTTATTTGTAAATATTTTCCCACAATACTTTTTTAAAAAGAAAGAACAACTAAAGAGGCTATGAAAATTAAATGCAATATGTGATCTGGACAGGATCTATTAAGAGAAGAGAAAGGCTCAAAAGGACATTATTAGGATATGTGAAAAAATTGGAATATAGACTGTAAGCTTTATATCAATGTTAAATGCCTTGAACTTGATAATTGCACTTAAAATGAATACATAAGTGAATATCCTTGTTCTTAGGAAATGTACATGGCAGTATTAAGTGCTCAAGGAACATGATGTATACAACCTACACTCAAGTGTTCTGAAAATGTACTGACAGACAGATGGACAGATAAATAGAATGATATGGAAAATGTGGCAAAATGTTAAAATTGGTGGATCTAAGTAACTGAGAGGATAAGGGGATGTCAGAGTTCTCTGTGTGGGGTTTGTGTTATTTTTCTAACTGTCCTCTAAGTTTAAAAGTATTTGTATTAGTCTGCCAAAGGGATACTGATGCAAAGTACCAGAAATCTGTTGGCCTTTATAAATGGTACTTATTTGGGGGTAAAAGCTTACAATTACAAGGCCCTAAAGAGTCCAACTCAAGGTTACTTTCTCACCCAAGTCAGTGGCCATGTGTTAAAGCAAGATGATAGCTGATCTCTGCCTGGTCTCTCCTTCCTGGGCTTCCTCTTCCTCTTGAGGCTCCATGGGCCCAGCTTCTTCCCAATCTTAGCTGTAGGCTGGCATAGGGCTTGTCTCTCAGGGCTTCCTATATCAGTTTCAACTCTCCCCCCAAGGTCAGCTGCAAACTATCAGGCAAGTGACTTATCTCTCTTCCTGTGTGTCTTCTTGAGTGAGTGTCTGTTTATATCAGCCCACCAAGGGAACGGAGACTCAACCTGAGTTACACCTTACTGACATAGCCCAATCAGAAGCCCTAAATTAATTTTATCAAGTAAACTTAATCAGGGAGCAGAGGTGACTCAAGTGATTGGGTGCCTCCCTCCCACATGGGAGGTCCCATGTTCGGTTCCTGGTGCCTCCTAAAAAAAAAAAGAAGACAACGAACACACAAGGAACAGACATCGAGTGCAAACAACGGGGCGGGGGGAGAAATAAATAAATAAAATAGATCTTTTTTAAAAATTTGATAATCTCAATCAGAGGCCCCTCACTGAATTTAATACAATCAAAGGGTATCACACCCAGAGAGATTAGTTTATAAACATAATCTTTCTCTTTTGGGGATTCATAAATAATCTCAAACTGCCACGGTATTTCAAATTTATAAGTTTATATACAGTCATACCTTCGTACTCAACTGATTTGAAACTCATCAAATTTGGTACTTGACACATATTGACGTGAAAATTTTGTCCCAGTACTCGTTTGTTTGGTACTCGACGTGCAAGCTAGAACTTGTTGGTGTCGGTTGCCTTGTGACTTGCTACCCTTTCCAGCAGAAACAAAGGGTCATGTGTTAGTCACGCTGTAGCTTTTGCCCTGTGTACATCCCAGTGCAGTGTTATCTTAGCTTCTGTGGTCATTTTGTGTATTTTTGCATTTTTTCTCTCATCATGGGTCCTAAGAAAATGAACAGTGATAGTGCTGAGCAGAAAAGAAAATTACTTTGCACCACCATTGAGCAAAAAAAAAAAAAAAAAGAAATAGCAGGTAAATATGAGAGTAGTATTTGCATTACTAATCTTGCTAGGGAATACCGTATGCCTAGAACAATGGTCTCCACCATCATTAAGAATAAAGAAATGATAAAAAAAAAAAAAAAGGCGGATATTGTGACAAGGGTTAAAGCAGTGACAAAGCAGCATTTCCAAACACTCGAGGAAGTTGAAAGCTGTTATTAATTTGGGTAAACAAGAAGCAGTTAGTGGGTGACAGTGTATCAGAAGCCATGATATGTTTAAAAGCTAAAGTGTTGCATGCCGATCTTTTGAAAAAACTGGAACCAAGTGATGAGAGTGTTGAGGTTTTTAAGGCCAGCCACAGCTGGTTTGATAATTTTAAAAAGAGGACAAGCATCCACAGTGTCATGAGACATGTGAGGCAGCAAGGGCTAATAAAAAGGCTGCTGATGAATTCATCAGTGAATTTCAAGACTGCATAGAGGCTGAGGGTTTTATTCCCCACCAAGTTTTTAACTATGATGAGACCAGGAGAAAATGGTTAGTAGAACCTACATCACAAAAGAGGAGAAGGCATTACCAGGCCAGAATCTGTGGCCAGAAACTGGGACTCAGAGAGACTTTGAAGGGTTTGAGGCTGACCCCAAGCCTGCAGGTACAGAGAGTACAGTTGTGCAGGATATTGTATCTTTGGGCCAATCCATGGGTCTGGAGGTCGATGCTGCTGATGTTGAGGAGTTAGTGGAGGAACATGGTGAAGAGCTCAGCAATGAAGAGCTGCAGGAACTACAAAAGGAGCAGCAACAAGAGGTGGCTGAAAAGATTTCTTCAGGTGAGGAGGAGATAAGGGAGGATGTCCCCAGTTCCTTGATAAAAAGAAATGTGTGCAAAATGGGCAAAAGTTCAAAACTTTGTGGAGAAGTACCATCCACACAAGCAGAAATAGAATTTATTGGATAACCAAACAATTTCACACTTTCAAGGAATTCTGAAAAGAAGACAGAAGCAGTCCTCATTGAATAAGTTTTTAGTGAAGGTGACAAAGAGTGTGTCAGAGCCTGTTGTGCAAGTTGAAAAAAAGGCAGAAAAGAGAAAGAGCACCTGAAGTGCAAGTGTCCGATGTTCTATTGGAGGGGGACTCTTCTTCCAAGCAACCTCTCCTCCTCACCACTCTCACCACTCTCCTCCCACCATCCCATTAGGCCATGGGCTCTTCTCAGTACAGGTAAAGTGAAGTTTTTATTTTATTTAATCTAAGTATTTATTAATTTTTAGGTTTATTTCTCATATAATGTAATGATATACAACCCTATCATTTTACATATTGCCTTGAAAATGTGCCTTGTCTTTGGTTTGGGAATGCATTAAATTTATTTACATTATTCCTTATGGGAAAAATTTGTTTGGTACTTGTTTTTGGTACTCATTGTGCCTCCCAGAACCAATTAACACAAGTACCCAGGTACCACTGTGTGTGTGTGTATGTGTGTGTGTGTATATATATATATAGACTGGAAATGCCTTGTGTACCTCTTCTCCATCCCATTTCCTTCTCTCCCTTCACAAAAATCAACACTATCAATAATCTGTTTTTATCATCCTTTTACATGTGTTAATTTTTACCACATAGTTATAGATACATAAACAATATAAATATATTATAATGTAGTACCTGGGTTTTTTTTTGTTGTTTTTTTTTTTTTGAAATGTAAGTATACACATTTTAATTTATTTTTAACAATATATTTATATTTTAAAAACAAGACATGTCTACGTATGACTTGCCACAGACCAAGTCCACACAGGTAAGCTCTTGAGAACCATTTACTGTGTTGCCCGAGTATTAGTACAGGCAGGCAGAGTACAAATAAATAATGGTGCTTTGGGGAGAGCAGTAGTGATTGGGCAGAGAAAGGAGGAGCCGCATTGTGGAAGCTCTAACAGGAGCACCTCCCCAGCACTGACATGTGCAAAGTTCCAGATCTCCATGGCAGAAATGGCAGTTGCAGCGGAGAGAACTCAGGCAGGGTGGGCACAAGGATGGGGGTACTGGACCCAGAGAAAAACTCTACAGAAAGTGTAGTACCTGTTTTTAAGCTTTATATAAATAGTATATTTATGTATTATGCAATGTGCTTTTTTGTGTCAACATTATATTTTTGAGAGTTATATAAGTTGATACATGTAACTCTCTAGTTCATTCCTTTTAACTGTCATACAATATTACATTATATAAATATATCACTCTGTGTTTATTCAGTCTTGTGTTGGTGGATATTAAAGTCATTTCTAATATTTTGCTATTTAAAGCAAATGCAAACTAAAACAGTGAGATAACAGTACACACATATTAGAATGGCTAAAATCCAATAAATTGACAATACCAACTGCTGGTAAGTTACTCTCATTCTTTACTGGTGAAAATGCAGAATGGTACTGCCACTTTGGAATACAGTCTGGCAGTTTCTTATAAACACAAACATATTTTTACCATATGACCTGGCAATAATACTTTTAGGTATTTGTCCTACTGATTTGAAAACATGTCCACACAAAACCTGAACATGAATGTTTATAAGCAGCTTTATTCATAGTCAGCCCAAACTGGAAATAACCATTCTATATATGAATAGATATCGAACTGTGGTAGGCTACATCCTTACAATGAAATCCTAATTAGCAGTAAAAAGGAATGTATTATCAATCCACACAGCAATATGGGTGAATATTAAATGCAAAGAGGACAGACGGTCTGAAAAGACTACATCCTGTATGATTGCATTTATATGACATTCTGGACAAAACAAAACTATAGAGACAGTAAAGATCAGTGGTTGGCAGATGTTTGGAGGAAGGAGGGGAGGAGTGAATCAGTGAATCACAGGAGAATGTTTTACGGTGGTGTTTATTTTGCTAGGCTACCAAAATGCAATATATCAGAAATGGGATGGCTTTTAACAACGGGAATTTATTAGTTTACAAGCTTACAGTTCTGAGGAGTGAAAATATCCAAATTAAGGCATCATCAGGGTGATTCTTTCTTCCTCAAGACTGGTTGCTGGCAATCCTGAACTCCTCTGTCATATGCCAAGGCAAATGGTGGCATCTTCTTTTCTCTCCCTTTACTTCCAGGTTTCATCATTCTCAGCTTCTGGCTTCCAGGGCTTACTCTCTCAGCTTCTGTGTGTTTCTCTCCATATTCATCCCGTTTATAAAGGACTCCAGTAAAAGCGTGAAGATCCACCCTGGGCCACACCTTACTGAAGAAACCTAATCAAAAGGTCCTACACAACAGGTTTACATCCACAGGAATGGACTAACTCTAAGAACAGAATGTCTTTCTGCATGACTTTTTTGTAAATCTACAACTGATATAATAAAAAATTTAAACAAACAAACAAAAACCAAAGACTTATAGCATAAAATTAACCTTTATGTATGCGAATTAAGGAAAAATCATTTAGGAGAGTGGGTGATCCCAGGTTGGAAGGCAGCCTGTGACAAAAGAATCTAACTGTATTACAAATGTATGACTTAGCCTCACTGAAGAGGGTAGGGGAAAATATGCTAACCTAAGTATCTTTGGAAATAAGTGAAGTTTGTAAGACTAAAGACATAAGGAACTCTACTCTAGTTGGCAATGTTGTTTCCCATGGGGATAAGGATTAACAATTCTGAAACTGCTATACATGTGTATTGGGATTGAAAATCAAGTAAATGAATGGCAGGTTTCTCACTTGTTAGAGTGGGAATTATCAGATAAGCAATTTACAGACGAGGGTTGAATGATCTATGATAATGGGTTAAGTTGGAGACATCAGTATGAACTTATGTTTAGCTTAATATAGATACTGATGATTACATATAGAAATATTTATAAATATGTGTATATACATGAGTTATTATAAACACATATTATCTCCTTGCTCTGTTAGTGAGAGGGCCTAGAAGCAATGAGACCCCACTAGCAATGAGCACACTTAGTAACCCAAATCTTGGCTTCTACTACCATTCTCCAATAAAAGGAACCAAGGCTCTTTGAAGAAATGACTGATTCTAGGACTGAGGCTGGAAATATACAGAATGAACCTACAACACCTGTAGTGCCAGTAAGTGAGGCAGGGTGAAAAAAAAAATCCCACAATGATGGGAATATGTCAAAAGGACGTAGGAGTTTACTGTGGCAGTGAGCTACACCTGAGACGTGCATAAGCATAATCTCTGGAATGACCTTCTAACTCATTTTGAAATCTCTTAACCATAATAACTCATTTGTATTTAATATTTCCCCCTTTTGGCCAAGGTCTTTTCCTAAATGCATCGCTAGTTGGTGCTTAGTAATAATCCCTCAGTGCCAGGGAGGCCCATCCCCAGGAGTCATTTCCAACACCGGGGGCAGGGTGGGGGGAAGCAATGAGCTCATATACTGAGTTTAGCTAAGAGAGGGGCCACATTTGAGTAACAAGGAAGTTTTTAGGAGGCAACTCTTAGGCAATACATATTAGTAGGCTATGTTCCAATTTTACAAGAATAAGGCTCATAAGTACAAACACTAATATCAAGGGCCTGTCATATTTATCTTTCCTCTTGCACTAGGTACTGCCTATGTACTCTAGAGAATCTTGCCACTCTATTAGAGAATGTAGCAGACTCCCCAGGATGGCAATTTTAATATTTTGTCTCCACTAACTAAGACAACACCCCATGAGCATATGAACATATTCATATTCCATAGAGGCATGCCCCAGGTACATCCTTCCCCACATATCCCCCCACCACTGACACGCTGCACCAGTGATCCTCCCCTGCCATAGTTGTAAGTTTTCTGTGATCCAAAAACCTTCCCAAAAACAAAGCCAAAATATTTTTTTGCATTGTGCTTTCCAACACCATAAGAGCTGATATCTTTTATGTAGACTGACAATTTCTTCTGTATGTTCCCCTAGCATCTTATTTTTTTTTTCATTTTATCTTCAAAGAAGCTTTAGGCAACAGAAACATTACATTGAAAATATAGGGGCTTCCCATATACCCCACTCCCTACCCCTCTCACCTTTTCCCCATTAATAACTTCTTACATGAGTATAATACATTTGTTACAACTAATGAACAAAAATTGAAGTATTGCTACTAACTATGGTCAATGGTTTACATTATGGTTCACACTTTGCACAGTACACTTTTATAGGTTTTGACATAATGTATTATGACCTGTATCTGTCATTGCAAAATCATGCAGAACAATTTCAATGATTGCCACAGTAAACAATGCCTTAAGCAGGGGTGTTCCTGAGGGCTCTAGAGACATCTGGACAGAATAGGCAGGGAAGACAAACCCAGGAAATCAGCACACCATCGTTGGGCCTTACCATGGAGTATATGAGAACCTATCTCCCCAATGAATCAGAGTTAGACTCATTTATAATTTTCCTACACATCGTTATTCTGCCCATTTTATTTGAACCTACAATTACCTCTATACCCATTAAATATATGTCCCAGAGACTTAATCTTTGGTCTGTTCATATGCTGGTTGAGCCCTAAATCTCAGCAGAGTTACAGCCAACACCTCCATCTCCAGTTCATCGGACTCACCCAGGGCAACTAACAAAAGGTGATGACGGACAATGACCATCCCAAAAAACAGAGAGTATCTACAACTGCAAGCAAGACAGGTCCATCCATCTGTCCCATGGGATCTAAGCCCCTTCTCAGTTGGAAGCAGTGTGGGCATCACCATCCCCAAATCCTCAATCTATACATTTTTTCAAAACCTATAAAATCGTGCAGGGCAAAGTGTAAACCACCATGTAAACTATAGACCATGGTTAGTAGCAATGCTCCAATACGTGTTCATCAATTGTAACAAATATATCACACTAATGAAAGATGTTAATGGAAGAAAGTGTGAAAGGGGGAGGAGGTGGGGTATAAAGGAATCCCCTATATTTTCTATGTAACTTTTATGTAATCTAAAACTTCTTTAGAAATAAAGGGGGGAAAAAGGACATACTTGTCAACTGAAAGAACTCCCTAAAACCAAAACTGGAACAATTTGAGCAACAAAGTAAATTAGTATTGGATTGGATTATAATCTAATGTATAAAATAAATATCCATGTGTACAAACTAATATAAATGAATAAATTAATAAGTGGGAGAAAAGAGACATATCTCCCATGTAGAAGAATTCCAAAAAAATTGACCTCATAGAGGTAGAACATAACTCTGCTTTCCTTAAGTGTGGACCACACATAGTGACTTCCTTCCAAATAGTACATTCCGAACAGAGAGAAAAAAATAACTATATAGTGAAAAAATCTGACCAACATTTTTTTTTTTTTTTAAGATTTTATTTATTTATTCATTTATCCCCCCCCTTGCTGCTTGTGCTCGCTGGGTCAGCTAACCACGCCGTGCGGGCGGGCTTGCCTTCACCAGGAGGCCCCGGGAACTGAACCCGGGGCCTCCCATATGGTAAACGGGAGCCCTACTGATTGAGCCACAGCCGCTTTCCCAACATTATTTTTTTAGCCAGGTGATCGAGGTTAACAACAGTCATGTTGGTAGCATATACCCTTGACATGGTGTGATGAGAATGGCACTTTACCTCTGCGATTTTCTCCAAAACACAGTACTCCAGTTTAATCATGAGGAAAATATCTGGCAAATCCCAAATAAAGGACATTCTACAAAATACCTGACCAATACTCCTTAAAACTGTCAAGGTCATTAAAAACAAAGAAAGTCTGACAAACTGTCATAGTCAAGAGAAGCCTAAGGGTACATGACAATTAATGTAATGTGGATGGGATCCTGGAACAGAAAATGGACATTAGATAAAAAACTAGGGAAATCTGAATAAAATGTGGGCTTTAGTTAACAATAATATATCAATATTGATTGATTGTGACAAATGTACCATACTAATGTTAGAACTTAATAATAGGGAACAATGAGTATAGTGTATATGGGAACTCTCTATACTATTTTTGCCATTTTTCTGTAAATCTAAAACTATTCTAAAATAAAATGTCGATTTTTTAAAATGTTGCAAATCCAAATGTAGGGACATTCTGCAAAACAAGTTGCCTAGACTTTTCAAAAAAGTTAGTGTCATAAAAGACACACAAAAAGGCCATGGAGAAGTGTTCTGGCAAGATGACGTGGGCTTAGGTGTGCACTCTCCGCCTCTCTCGCAAAAAAATGGCTGAGATGATGCAAAATCCTACCCCAGTGAGCTGTTTTGTAAACCCACAGAGCAGGAGGCTTCAGGGTATTGATTTGGAGGGAACTGCACAAAGAGATAAAGAGCCCAAGGGAAAACCGTGAGTTTCTCGCCCCTGTGGGTGACTAAGCCCCACCCTCAAGCCAAAAAGCCTCCACAAACCCCCTGACTCCCACCAGCCACTGAGTGAGAGGCAGCAGTCTCTGGGAACATAGACAACAGCAAGGAAATAGAATAAGAAGAATGAAGTGTCAAAGTGAAACCTTACCACATGCACAAAAACAACAAAATAAAACCCTTGATTACAAAGAGAAGCTAATCAACTGAACAAACCCATCAAGATAAACTGATGCCTAGACATCAACAAGAAAATTTAAAAGGTTGTGGAACTTTATTTAGAGACTAAGTGAAATGACAATTAATTGCAGTGTGTGACCCTTGAGAGGATTCTGGATGGAGTAAAAACAGCTCTAAAGGACATTTTTACAATAATTGTAGAAATTTGAATATGAATTATAAGTTAGACATTAGTATTATAACAAATAATGCTAAAATTTCCTAAATGTGATCATCGTGTTTTGTGGTTATGTAGAAGAATGCCCTTGATTTAGGAAATATATCTGAAGTATTTAGAAATTAAGTGCAGCTTACTCTTAAATGATTGAGAAAAATAATGTATACTTTATATACATAGATAAAGCAAAAATAGCAACATGCTAACAATTGATGAAAGGTATATGGGTATTCATTTTACTATTCTTGCAACTTAAGGTTTGAAATTTTTAAAAATAAAAAATGGGGAGGCGGCTGTGGCTCGATCAGTAGGGCTCCCGTTTACCATATGGGAGGCCCCGGGTTCGGTTCCCGGGGCCTCCTGGTGAGGGCGGGCCCGCCCGCACGGCGTGGTTGGCTGACCCAGCGAGCACAGGCAGCAAGGGGGGGATAAATGAATAAATAAATAAAATCTTTAAAAAAAAAAATGGGCAGGAGGGGGAAACCATGTTACAATGAACATTCTTGTACATATCTTCTTGGGCACATGAAACTCTAGGTTATACACCTAGAAGTAGAATTTCTGGATCATAAAATATGAACCTCTTTAGCTGTACTAGATATTGCTAAGCTACTCTCCAAAGTGGTTGTTCCAGTCGATTTTTTTTTGAGGTACTGGGGCCAGAGATTGAACCCAGGACCTCATATGTGGGAAGTCAGCACTCAACCACTGAGACACATCAGCTCCTCTGAGTTTTTTTTTTTTTTTCATTTGTTTTGCTTGATGTTAGTTTTTTTTTTTTTTTTCTGGGAAGCATCAAGAACTGAAGCTGCGACCTCCTGTCTGTGAGGCGGGAGCTCAACCACTTGAACCACATCCACTCCCTGTACCAGTTGATATTCCCACCACATTTCACCACACCTTCACCAGAAATTGGTACTTCCCATTCTCATTACTGTCAATCTGATGGGTGTGCAATGGTATCTCATCATTGTTTTTCCCCTAACATTTTATTATGCAAAAAGCTAAAAAGGTGAATTTAGGTGGTGGCTTTCTGAATATTTTGTTCTATTTGCTTTATCAAATATCTATCCATCCTGCTATTCATAAATGAATCAATCATATTTTATGTATTTCAAAATAAGTTGTAAGCATCAGTATACTTCACCTCTAAGCACTTCAGCATGCATATCATTAACTAGAGTTTGACAACATTTATTTATAGATTTTTAAGGTAAAATTTATATAGAGTAAAATGTCCAAATCATAAGTGTATATTTGACAAGTTCTGACAAATGCATACACCTGTTTAACTGAAACCTCCATCAAAATATAGAACATCACCATCATCCTCCAGAAAATTCCCTAATCCCCCGCCAAGTCAATCCATACCTCAATCCCACCAGGCAACCACTGTTCTGGGGTTTTTTTTCCATACTAGATTAATTTCATCTGGTCTAAATACAGTATGTACTCATTTGTGGAAAACGTCTTTCACTCAGCATTAAGTTTTTGATATTCATCCAGATTGTTTCATCTATCAGTAATTTGACCCATTTTTATTGCTAAGTAGAATTCCATTGTATGAATATACCACAGTTTGACTATTCATTTTTCTAGTAATGGACACTTGGTCTCTTTTTGGTTTCTGGCTACTGTAAAGAAAGCTGCTGTGAACATTCTTGTCAAGTCTTTTTACAGATTTATGTTTTCATCTCTCTTGGGTTCTTATGATTGTTTTTATCTGCATTTCCCTGATAACAAGTGACATTGAGCATCTTTTCATATTAGTCATATTTCACTTTGTGTATTGCCTATTTGCATTCTTTGTTCATTTCTCTGTTGGGTTCTTTGTCTTTTACTCTTTTATTTGAAGAAGTTCTTTATTCCAGAGACTACTCTGTGATTCTTACATGTTGTAACTATCTTGTCTTTTCACTTTGTTTCTGCGGTTTATTCTTATGCAGAAGTTTCAAATTTTAATGTAGTCAAATGTATTAATTTTTTCCTTTACAGTGTGTACTTAAAATGGTGATTTTTGGGTTAGTTACACATTCTCTAGAGTTCAAGGGTATGGTTGGCTTTGAAGGAATTGATTTTCAGATCCTTATCTTCTGTATATACCCTTTATTAAAAGTAAATACCTAGAGCATATGTGGCTCAAGTGGTTGAGCTCCGCCTCCAACATGGGAGGTCCCAGGTTCGGTTCTGGTTCATCATGAGAAAAACAAAAGCAAACAACAAGCAAAACAAATGAAAAAGCCAACTCAGGGAAGCCGATGTGGCTCAGTGGTTGAGTGCCGGCTTCCCACATACAAGGTCCCAGGTTCAATCCCCAGCCCCTGGTACCTCAAAAAAAAAAAAAACAGTTCATCCGAATATACATGAAAGATATACAAAATCGTTCAAAAGATCAAAAGATGGGGCATGGTCACAATGGGTGGATAATCACACAATAAATGAGGGAATCTGAATTCCTAGCCTGGAGAGCTCTGCCACAGTCTCCAAGGGAGCAGCAATAGTCCTCTGAGTGCAGGGACAGTGTCTGTCAAAAGAGGATGACCCACGGATGTGTTCTTTTTATTGATGACTACCCTTGTGAGTCTTTGCTTTTGTAACTGAGACTTAGCCTGCAGTTGTGGGGTGCCTAAGGGTTGCCACCTGGGAGCCTCCTTGTTGCTCAAATGTGGCCTCTCTCTAAGCCAAACTCAGCATATGATTGCATTACCTTCCCCCCAACATGGGACATGACTCCCGGGGATGAGCCTCCCTGGCAACGAGGGATTAATACCAAGTGCCAACTGGCAACACAACTGGAAAAAGACCTTGAATTAAAGGGGGAAAAGGTAAAGACAAATGAGTTCAAGTGGCTAAGAGACTTCAAAGAGAGTCGGGAGGTCATCCCAGAGGTAACTCTTACACATACCTCAGTAGGAGCTCATAGAACATCTAAGTGCCTATCACCCCACACAGAGGGGCTCCTGAGAGCTTTGGAGACACCCAGGTCCTATATAAGTGGGGATAGACCCAGAGACTGATGTCTTATCAGTGGGCTCTATTTTGGAATTTGTGCTCCTGAGAGTGACAGAACTGGACTCAAATAAGTCCTCCCTGCACATGGTTCATCAGTCCCTTCTATTCAAACCTATATGTGATGCTGAAGTTTTTAGGTATACTTCCAGAGACTGGAGCCTCTGGCATACCTATGTGCCAGGTGTGCATGGAATCTCAGTGGAGCTGCAGCTCCTACCCTACAGCTCAATGGACTCATCCAAATCACCTGGTGAGGTGACAACGATGGGCAATGGCCATCCCAGGGAATGGAGAGGGCCTGCATCTGCAGGCAGGATCATCCCACCCACCATATCCATGGGATATAAGCCCTCTCTCACTTGGAGTTGGAGTGGACATCACCATCCCAGTCCCCTCAGTACTGGGGGAAGAACTATGGACTAGAGTGAACTTGATGGTATTCTGTTGTTCACATATGGTGATTCTAGCAATGGAAGAAATTATAACAATGAGGTGGAGCCAGTGGCCACTTGACACTTTTGGGGCAGGGAGGGGACGAGCAGTTGAAATACAGGGGCTTCTTTGGGATTTGGAGGTTGTCCTGAGTACCTTTGTGGCAATGGATGTAGGCCATTTTAAATCAGCACACACCACTCAGAACTCTGTGGGAGAGAGTGTGGTCTACGGTGTGAACTGTGGTCTATGGTTGGTGGCAAGGCCCCAGGATGTGTAAGTCCATTGAGGGTGGTGGGCCACACTTGTGGGAGATGTTTGTGTGTGATGTGGTGGGAGGTGTGGGAGGTGGGCAACATGGGAATCCCAGTGGGTTCCGTGTAATATTTTGGGTATCTAAGCACTTCTTAAAATATATTTATATATATACATAAATAACATTTTTGTAAGCAAATGCCCATATATGCATATATATTTATATATCACTTTGCAAATGTTGGTATGTATTGTGAAAATTTTGATTTTTACCCACAATAAAATAAAAAAAAAAGTAAATACCTGGGAAGTGGGTGTAGCTCAGTGGTTGAGCACCTGTCTTCCACATATGAGGCCCTAGGTTCAATCCCCAGTACCTCCTTAAAAAAAAAAAACGTAAATACCTCAGAATTCCTGTATGGTGGTCTCATTCTAGCTCTCCTTTTTCACCTTACCTATCAAAAGTACCTGCTATCCCTCTTTCCCAACCTGAATCTTAGTATTGTTCATTAGCTGAGGTGTAAAAACTTCTGGTGAAACAAAACCAAGCAACAAATCAAAATATTGCTGTTAAAAGTATATATACTGAATTGTGGGAAGATGGCATCAGAGTTGGAAGGCAGGACTCAACTCTTTCACAAAAACAATGGAGAAAGAACCAAAAGCTGTCTGAGGAACCTGCTTTGAGGGTCAGGAGATCATGACAGTGCTACACAACTCACAGGAGGGTGAAGGACAGAGAGACAAAGAACCTGAAACAACAAACATGAGTTACCAAACCCCTGCAGTGGTCAGGAAGGGTTCCCCTCCCCCACCTCCAAGATATTGAGATGGGGTAAAACCCCTGGCTCACTGCAGCTAGATGAGAGGGGTAGAGACATCCTTCCTCTCAGCTGTTACAAGGGAAATACGCATTGCCATTGTCCCAGAACGAGAAGAGAATGGAAAAAGGGCAGAAAGAATATTTGAGGAAATAATGACTGAAAACTTCCCTACTCTTTTGAAAGACATAAACATCACTGTCCAAGAAGGACAACATACCCCAAACAAATAGAACTACCCCAGATACCTACTATTCAGAATGAAAAATACCAGAGATAAAGAGAGGATTCTGAAAGCAGCAAGAGAAAAGCAATGAATCACATACAAGGGAACCTCGATAAGATTAAGTGCGAACCTCTCATTAGAAACCATGGGGGTGAGGAGAAATGGTATGTTTAAAGTACTGAAAGAGAAAAACTGCCAGCCAAGAATTCTGTATCCAGCAAAAAATGTCCTTCAAAAAATGAGGGTGAGTTCAAACTCTTCACAGACGAATAAAAACTGATAGAATATGCTACCAGAAGACCAGAATTACAAGAGATATTAAAGGGAGTGCTGCAGCCTGAAAGGGAAAAACAGGGGAGAGAGACTTGGAGAAGAGTGAAGAAATGAAGATTATTGGAAAGGGAAAACTAAAAGGTAAAAAGACAGACAATAGTATGACATGATAACAGAAAGCCAAAGGACGAAATGGATGAAGTAAGTAATGCCTTCACAGTAATAACATTGAATGTTAATGGCTTGAACTCCCTGATCAAAAGACATAGACTGATAGAATGGCTTAAAAAATATGAGCCATCTATATATTGTCTACAAGAGACTCACCTCGGATGTAAGGACAAAACCGAGTTAAAAGTGAAAGGTTGGAAACAGATATTCCTTGCAAATGGTAACCAAAATAGAACTGGAGTAGCAATACTAATATCAGACAAAATCGATTTTAAATGCAAAACTGTTATAAGAGATGTATTAGTCAGCCAAAGGGGTGCTGATGCAAAGTACCAGAAATTTGTTGGCTTTTATAAAGGGTATTTATTTCGGGTAAAAGCTTACAGCTACAAGGCCCTAAAGAGTCCAACTCAAGGTTGGTTTCTCACCAAAGTAAGTTGCCACATGTTTAAGCAAGATGGTTGCTGATCTCTGCGAGGGTTCAGCCTACCTCTTCCTCTTCCTCTTCCTCTTCCAGTTCCATAGGCCCAGCTTCTTCCAATCTCAGCTGTAGGCTGGAGGGCTCATTTCTTTCCACACCTTCTCAGTTGCTCAGGGCTCTGGTCTCTTCAGCTGCAAACTCTCAGGCAAATGGCTCAGCTCTCCCCAGGCCTTAGCTGTTTGAGCCTTCTCCTTTCTGCCACATGACAGGACAGAAATGACCAAGTTCTCTCCTCTTCTATGTCTATGGAGCTCTCTTTCTTCCTGTGCCTTCTTCTGTGTATATTCTTGAGCGAGTTGAGGTAAGGCAGGCTGAAGTCTGGTCAGCAGGCATAGCCGCGCCCAGTGGGGGATATGCGCAGCCCACCACTCGGGTGCAGGGCGGCTGGAACGGGCGTACTGCCCTCAGCCTCGCCCAGGCAACCAACATCTGCTTGCTGATAACCAGAAGAAGCCTGCCCACACTCACCCTCCCCCCTCCCCACACAGCTAGGGAGAGCCGCACCGCCAAGGCCGCACCTTATAAGGCAAGGAAACTGCCCCCGGCCAATTATGCCCAGCCCCGTATTACGCCCCATCCCGTTTTCCTTTCCCGCCACCATAACCCTATATAAACATCTATACTTCCCTTAATAAAGTTGTTGCTACCTACATCCTTACCTCGTCTTCGCATAAGTCTTTCCTCCGTGCGCCTGCCACGCCATCAAGGCCCCCGGGACGCCAGCTATCACCTGGCGCCCCCCCCCCCCCTCCTGCCTTAAAGATAACCCGCGGGCCGCCAACAGCGAGTGTCTGTTTCTATAAGCCCACCAAGGGGGCAGGGACTCAACCCTGAGTTATGTCCTACTGACGTGGTTGACTCAAAGCCCTAAGCTTGATTTAATCAAGTAAACATAAAACCTTTGAATTTAATATAATCATAGGGTATCAGGCTCAGAGGAACAGACCAGTTTACAAACATAATCAATATCTTTTTTGGAATTAATAAATAATATCAAACTGCTACAAGAAGTGAAGAACATCATTATTTATGAATAAAAGGGGTAATTCACTAAGAAAAAATAACTATACTATTTATGCACCAACCTGAGTGCCCCAAGATACATGAGGCACACACCAGCAAAACTGAAGGGAGAACAGATGTTTCTACAATAAGAGTTGAAGACTTCAATATACCACTCTCAGTATTGGATAGAATATCTGGGCAGAAGACCCATAAAGAAACAGAGAACTTGAATAATATGTTAAATGAACTATAGTCTAACAGACATCTATAGAGCATTGCATCCCAAATCAACAGTATATACATTTTTTTCAAATGCTCATGGATCCTTCTCTAAGAGGGACCATATGTTGGGTCACAAGGCTCAATAAATTTAAAAAGATTGAAATTATACAAAACTCTTTTTCTGATCCTAACAGAGTGAAGCTAGAAATCAATAATGGATGGAAAAAGGGAAAATTCATAAATATTTGGAGCTTAAACAATACACTCTTAATCAGTGGGTCAAAAAAGAAATTGTAAGAGAATTCAGCAAATATCTTGCGACAAATGAAAACGGGAACATAACATATCAAAACCTATGGGAAGATCCTTTTGTGGTTCATGAGTATGATGAATGGGTGTTCACACGCTTGTGTGAGGTGTGCCTCCCTCAAACCTTGTTACGACTCGGCACATTACCCGTCTGACTTGAAAAAAAAAAAAAAAAAAAAAAAAACCTATGGGAAACCTCAAAGGCAATGCTGAGAGGGAAATTTATAGCCCTCAATGCTTACATTCAAAAGAAGAAAGAGGGAAGAGGATGTGGCTCAGGCAACTGAGCTCCCGCTTACCACATGGGAGGTCCATGGTTCAGTTCCTGGTGCCTCCTAAAGAAGACAGTGAGCTGGAGTGACAGGCAGGCGTGGCAACCGATGCAACAAGATGATGCAACAACAGACACAAGAAGAGAAAACATAATGAGAGACACAACAAAGCAGGCAACAGAGGTGGTTCAAGTAATTAGGTGCCTGCCTCCCACATCAGAGGTCCCCGGTTCAGTTCCTGGTGCGGCCTAAAGACACAGCACACAGCAAGTGCAAACAACAAGGGGGTGGGGAGAAATAAATAAAATAAATCATAAAAAAAAGAAGAAGAAAGAGCTAAAATTGAAGAGTTAAATGCACACCTAGAGGAATAGAAAAAGAACAGCAAACTAATCCCAAACCAGTCTGAAGGAAAGAAATAGTAAAGATCAGAGCAGAAATAAATGAACTTGAGAACAAAAAACAATAGAGAGAACCAACAAAACCAAAAGTTGGTTCTTTGAGAAGATCAACAAAATTGACAAACCCTTAGCAAGACTGACAAAGAAAAGATGAAAGAAGATACAAATTAATAAAATCAGAAATAAGAGGGGGGACATTACCATGACCCTGCAGAAATAAGAGAGAAGAAAAGAGGATACTATGAAGAACTGTATGACAAAAAACTAGAAAATGTAGACGAGATAGACAAATTTCTGGAACCACACGAGCCACCTACACTGACCCCAGAAGAAATAGAAGACAAATTCCTAGAAACACATGAACCACCTACATTGACCCTAGAAGAAACAGAAACCAATCACAAGTGAAGAGATTGAAACATTCATCAAAAACCTCCAAAAGATGGAAAGCCCAGGACCAGATGGCTTCACAGGTGAATTCTACCAATCCTTCAAAGACAATCTAATACCAATCTTGCTCAAGGTCTTCCAAAAAATTGAACAGGAAAGAATGCTACCAAATTCATTCTATGAAGCCAACATCACCCTAATACCAAAACCAGATAAAGATACTGCGAAAAAAAAAATTACAGACCAATATCTCTAATAAATACAGACACAAAAATCCTCAACAAAATACTTGTGAATGGAATCTAAAAGCACGTTAAAAGAATTATACACCAAGATCAAGCAAGTTTTATCCCAGGTATGCAAGGGTGGTTCAACACAAGAAAATCAATTAGTGTCAGAAACCTCATTGATAAATTGAAAAAGAATATGATCCTCTCAGTTGATGCAGAAAAGGTATTTCACAAAATACAGCACCCTTTCTTGATAAAAACACTCCAAAGATAGGAATAAAAGGAAGCTTTCTCGACATGGTAAAGTTCCTATATGAAAAACCTACAGCTAGCATTGTACTCACTGGTGAAAAACTGAAAGCTTTCCCACTGAAATCAGGAACAAGACAAGGATGCCCACTGTCACCATTGTTATTCAGTATTGTGCTAGAAGTTCTAGCTAGAGCAATTAGGTTAGGTAAAGAAATAAAAGGCACCAAAATAAGAAAGGAAAAAGTAAAACATTTCACTATTCGCTGATGATATGGTCCTATATCTAGAAAATCCTGGAAAATCCACAACAAAGCTACTAGAATCAATACATGAGTTCGTCAAAGTGGCAGGATACCAGATTAATACGCAAAAATCAATAGCATTTCTATACACTAATGATGTACAATCTGAGGAGGAAATCAGAAAAAATGTTCCATTTACACTAATGACTAAAAAAGTCAAATATTTAGGAATAAACTTAACCAAGGATATAAAGGACCTGTATTCAGAAAACTGCAAAACATTGCTAAAAGAAACCGAAGAAGACTTAAACAAATGTAAGGACATTCCATGTTCATGGATTGGAAGACTAAATATTGTTAAGATGTCAATTCTACCCAAACTGATTCAATGCAATCCCAATTAAAATCCCAACAGCCTTTTTTGCAGAACTGGAAAAGCCAATAATCAAATTTATTTGGAAAAGTAAGGGGCCCTGAATAGCCAAACATGTCTTTTAAAAGAAGAATAAAGTTGGAGGACTCTCACTTCCTGAGTTTAAAGCATATTTCTTAGCTAGAGTGGTAAAAACAGCAAGATACTGGCATAAAGGCAAACAGATTTACCAATGGAACCGAATCAAGGAATCAGAAATCGTCCCTCACATCTACAATCAAATGATTTTTGACAAGCCTGTCAAACCCTCCCAGGTGAGCCAGAACAGTCTATTCAACAAATGGTGCTGGGAGTACTGGATATCCATATCCAAAAGAAAGAAAGAAGTCCTCTATCTCACACTTTCTACAAAAATTAACTCAAAGTGGATCAAGAACCTAAATATAAAAGCGCCAACCCTAAAACTCCTAGAAGAAAATGTGGGAAAACATCTTCAAGATCTTGTGGTAGGTAGTAGTTTCCTAAGCCTTACACCCAAAGCATGAGCAACAAAAGAAAAAAAAATAGATAAATGAGACTTCCTCAAAATTAAACAATTTTTTACCTCAAAGGACTTTGTCAAAAAGGTAAAAAGGCAGCCAACTCAATGGGAGAAAATATTTGGAAATCACATATCCAGTAAGGGTTTATAAATATATAAAGAGATCATACATCTCAACAATTAAAAGCCAAACTATCCGATTAAAAATGGGCAAAAGATTTGAAAAGACAATTGTCCAAAGAAGAAATACAAATAGCAAAGAAACACATGGAAAAATGTTCAACATCACTAGTGATTAGGGAAATACAAATCAAAGCTACAATGAGATATCATTTCACACCTATGAGACTGGCCACTCTTAAAAAGAGAGAACTACAAGTGTTGGAGAGGGTGTGGAGAGATAGGAACACTAAGAGTAGGTGGGAATGGTACAGCCACTGTGGAGGACTGTTTGGCAGTTCCTAAGGAAGTTGAAGATAGACTTGCCATGTGACCTGGCAATACCATTACTAGGTATATACCCAGAAGAACTGAAAGCTGTGACACGAATAGGCATCTGCACATGGATATTCATAGCAGCATTATTCACAATTGCCAAAAGTTGGAAAAAACCCAGGTGTCCATCAACTGATGAATGGATAAATTGTGGTGTATACCCACGATGGAATATTATGCAGCTGTAAGAAGAAATGAAGTTGTGAAGCACATGACAACACAGATAAACCTGGAGGACATTATGTTGAGTGAAGTAATCCAGACACAAGAGGACAAATACTGTATGACAGCGTTATTATGAACTAAATATATTATGTAAACTCATGGAATTAATAGCTAGAATAAAGGTCACCAGAAAATAGAATGAGGGTAGAGAATGGAAAGCTGAGGGTTAGTCTGTGCAGAATTGGTTAAAAGGTTGTTTGTAAATCTTTGGAAATGAATGGAAATTTTGCTAGCACATCATGGTGTTTGTGACTAGTAGAGCTACTATGTGGGTAAGACAGTGGTTGAAAGGGAAAATCTAAAGACATGTATATTACTAGAAGGAAAGCTAAAAAACGTAACATGGGACTGTATAACATAGTGAAACTTCATGTAAAATACAAATATAGGTGATACTGCGTATAGAAGACTGTTTTTACAAGATATAAATACAAATAAACCAGGGAGAGGGAAACAATAGCAGCTATGTATAGCAGGGGAGGCATAGAGACACTGAGAGGTGATGAGTTTTGTCTGTTTGGTTGGTTTTTGTATTATTATTATTATTATTATTATTGTTATTATTATTATTGTTACAGGAATAATGAAAATGCTCTAGAAATGATTGAAGTGATGAATGCACAGCTATTTGATTGTACCAAATGCCACTGATTGCAACACTTTGGATGGATTTATGCTTTATTAATATGTATCAATAAAATTGATTTGTTAAAAAAAGTATATATACTGTATTTATATGAAGTTATTTAATAGAGAAAACAAATTTACAGTGAATAAATCAGAACAGTGTTTGCTTCTGGGTTGGTGGTAGAGAGTAGAGATTATTTAAAAATAAAATAAATAAATAAAATAGAAAGAACCAAGAAAAAGTATTGAACCCCAGTTAATGACATGCATGCTGAAGTATTTAGGAGTGAAGTTTATTAATGTCTGAAATGTACATAGCCAAATTCTTATTGTAAAATCTTGGTGGTGAGTATACGAGCGTTTATTTACAATTTTTTCAACTTTTCTGTTCATTTGACAATTTGAATAATAATATGTCAGGGGGAAAAGAACAAATAATATTCGTGCTGGGGAAGCCTCCTTTAAGCAACTCTACTTTCTCTCTCTGCTTCTGAGAGACAGGCCTATGATAGCAAAGCCAAGAGCTTCTGTAAGAAATGCTGAGGGTGGCAGTGCCTTATTTCATCCAGGCAACAAACTCTGTGCTTCATCTATCTTAGAATTAGAATTCAGAAATGAGATATAGTTGTCACAAAGATATGCATTAACACATTCTTATGTGTTATGCATTGAAACAGACTTTTAAAAATAAAATAAGTCTCAATTGGCAGGATTTGTTTTTTGTTTTTTTGTTGTTGAATTTTGTTTTGTTTTTCGAATAGGACTGATTCTGCCAATTAGATTATATGGTAGACATTTTCCATCAACTGAATGTACTTAAACCAGCAGCTCCAAGATTTTTGGTTTGTGTCTTTTGTTTTTTGTTTTATGGTTTTTTTTTTGGTTACAAAAGTGAATATTTATTTAGAATGAGAAAATAAATCACAACAATTTACCGGAGATTTGGAAATTCAGTTCCCTTTCTTCTGATATCTCTTTAGATATTTTCGAGATACATAGTTACGCTTCCAGATTGCAGCCTGGCTCCCCCAGCCCACCTACAACTCTCCACAACTCCAGCAATTAGCTCCAAGGTTT
This sequence comes from Tolypeutes matacus, assembly GCA_026826555.1. Taxonomy (NCBI): domain Eukaryota; kingdom Metazoa; phylum Chordata; class Mammalia; order Cingulata; family Chlamyphoridae; genus Tolypeutes; species Tolypeutes matacus. Next base: position 154,759 of record JAKSZT010054512.1, read on the forward strand.
TGATGGAAATATATTTAAAACACAAAGTAAAAAAAAGCTTTTTTTTTAAATTTAGAAATGTATGTATTTATTCATCTGTGTTCACTTTTTAGTTTTTCATTGCTTATATTTTCAATTATTAAATGTACAAAATAAAGTTAAAAAAAGAATTTTGCAAAAATGTAAAAAAAATTGATAAAAAAAAAAAAGACAGCATAGTACCACCAATGGAATGTGCTCAATCCAGTCAACACCCTAATCACACAGAGTTTGACCTTCTTGTTAAAGTTATAACTTCCTCTTTGTCTTCAATTCTGTGAACATACAGCATAATGGAGTGAAATATAGTCTCCATTAATAAGAAAAATTTACTTTTACAAAACCTGTTCTTTTTTTTCTGAAGAAAGAAAAAATAATTTTATTTTTACTCACTGAAGTACAATTTACATACAGAAAAATCCACACCCCATAGGTGTACAGTTCTATGAATTTTGACAAATTTATACAGTTGTGTAATCATCCTCAGAGTCAAGACATTTCCATTACTCCAAAAGTTCTCTGTGCTCCTCTGTAGTCAATTCTACCCCCTCATCTCCAAGCAACCACTGATCTGACTTTTGTCCCTATGGCTTTACTTTTTCTGAAATGTCATATCAAAATGGTATCATATCAGTAGGTAGCCTTTTGAGCCTGGCATTTTTCATTTAGCATATATATTTTTTTCTTTTTTTTTTTTTTTTTTTTTTTTTTTTTTCCTAGGAGGTACTGGGAAGTGAACCCAGGACCTCGTACATGAGAAGCAGACACTCAACTACCGAGCAACATCCACTCCTCAGTGAGAGTTGTTTTTTTCATTTGTTTGTTTTGCTTTTGTTTTTGTTTTTTTAAAACAATTTATTGAAGTATATCATTCATATATGAACATGCATAAACTATAAGTGTTCAGTAAACATTGTGAACTTACAAAACAAACATGCATAGCATCACATAGGGCTCCCACACATCATCCCCCGCCCCACAAACATCCTGCATTGTTGTGAAACATTTGTTAACAAATCATGAAAGAGCATTGTCAAAGTATTACTACTAACTATAGTCCGTATCTTCCTCCCCTATACACTTTTTCAAATCATTTATTTATTTATTTACGTTTATCCATTTTTACCCCGTCCCCCCCGTTTTGGCTGTTTCTGTGACCATTTGCTGGGCAACTGTGTCCGTTTCCTGCCCTCTCTGCTCATCCTTCTCCTCCTGTCTTCACTGGGATTCGATCCTCAGAACCTCCGATGTGGGAGAGAGGCGTCCTACCGCCTGTGCCACCTTAGTTCCTGGTTTTTTCGGTGCGTCTCGTCTTGGCTCTCCCTTGTGTCACTCTCCTGTTACGTCATCATCTTGCTGCATGGCTCACGAGGTCTGGCAGCGCACCTGTGCATGGGGCCTAGTGGCCCACGCACCTTCTATATTTTTCTTTTTTTAAATTTTGCTGGGAGGTCCCAGGCATCGAACCCAGGTTCCTCCATATGGGAGGCGGATGCCCAACTACCTGAGCCACATCCATCCCCCTGCTATATCTCTTAAGGTTGACCAAAGATACCCGTCTTTTCCCATACAGGATGGTCATATAATAAATGAGGCTTAGTTTATCACCAGCATTCCAAAAAACCAGACCTAGGGAGAAAAGCTAGGTCTAGGGACACATGCATGTTTTCTAATATAGCAAATGTCTAGCCAACCCTGATTATCACAAAATCAGGACAGCGAGAATATTCACATAGAAGCATTTTATTTTAAAACATTGTTTTGGCAGAAATTCTTTCTAATTAATATTTTAATTTTCCCATCCTTATCTGAATATATTAGGTAAAAAAAATGACTGTAAAGTCAAAGAGTAACAGGTGTAATTACTAATGATTTAATGAGCCTCTTTGGTATGGTTTCCAGAAATTGAGAAAGTGAATGACTTTAATGAATAACAGATTCTTTTGCAAGTCAGATAGTTTCCAATACTTTGCTTTCAACAAAAATTGTAGAAAAACCTAATCAAATAGTCAGACAATATCATAAATATTTTTGATAGATCACTAAGTAATTTTTTGGCAAATAACTCAGAGCTCAAAAGAGGAAATGGCATTGCTATTACAATACTATTTCCATTCCCATCTTCTTATGTGTTTGAACAAATTTACCAGTGCTTATATCCATAAAAACAAAAACAAAAATAGAATTGATGCTCAACTTTCTGTCTCACTCTAGCAACAAGTAGATTTCATACATACATACATGAGAGAAAAAAAGCCTCATCTACCTAATTCAAGATTGCATATCTAATAAAATTTTACTGTTTGTTTTCCATTTATTTATCAAAATGTGTAAAATATTTATGTTTTGAGCAATTTTATACCAATACTAATGGTAGTAATAACTCAATCCAGAAGAAAAATTTTAACACCTAAAATCTTATGTTTATGGGAATTTTTTTAAATTTCATTTTATATTCACATTTTTGCTGCAAAGAAATACGAAAGGGTGATCAATAAAAGACTTTTAAGCATAAAGCATATTACATTAAGATAAAATTCTAGTGGGGGGGAGTGGAATGGAAAGATGAATTAAAGAAGGAAAAAAAGATATACAAATTCTGACTGTTAAAGAGCTTATTCTTTTAAATTTCAAATGGATGATGGTGGGTATTAAATCACTATGATATTTAGATTCCATTTAAATTAATGATGGATTCAGTTTTTATGCAAACATTTATAATAGATTGGAAATTACATCCTTTGTAATTATTTTAACTTATGATGAAAACATTTTCATGTGAAATAAAAATATGCAAGAAGATTCATAGTTTTTCAACATTATTTTAGAGATAGACCAAAAAGCATGAAAATTACTAGTTTAAGAAATCTTTTTCTAACCCGTGGTAAAAACATATTCTCTCATATATCTTTTTTATTTAAAAGTTTTGCCTTTCACGTTTATATCTCTAATCAACCTGGAATTGATTTTCGTATAGGGTGTTAAGTAAGGAAACATATTTTTTTTCCAAATGAATAACTGATAGACACAGCACTGTTTAGTAACCAGCCCACCCATCCTTCCCTCACTAATTTGTTATACCACCCCGGTCACATATTCATATGGGTCTATTTCAGGCATTCTGTTTCATTGACCTATTTGCTTCTGCTCAGACCATATCACATTGTTTTACTTACTATAGCCTTTAAAATAAGTCTTGATACCTAGAAGGGCAAGTCCCCCCTTCTTGTTCCTTTTCCTCAAAATTATCTTGGCTATCCTTGGCTCTTTGTTCTTCCATATGAATTTGAGAATTGGCTTGTCAAATTTCATGAAAATCCCTGTTTGGATTTTTAATGGAATTGCACAGGATTTATATATAGATTCATTATGATACTGGGTTTTCCAATCCATGAATATTGTGGTGAAGACAGCTAGTACCTACCCAAAATTCATTCTTTCCTCCTTCTTAACAGAAACCTGATTTATTCTGGGTGGCAATGTGTACCGATAAAAGGCTATACTTTCCAGTCTCCCTTGTAGATAGAAATAGTCAATGAGGCTTAAGTGCAAATTAAATAAGGCTTCTGGGAAGGGTCTTTAAAAGGACCTGTCTTAGATGGGAAGCCTGCCCTTTTATCCTTCCCGGGCTTCTTCCTTCTTCCTCCCACAAGTCTTTCCCCTTTACAGCTCTTGAAACTATGCTTTTACAGTTTATTCACACTGCCACTGTCTCTACTGGGGTCTTCTTCATTTCTTGGGTTACTACAATAGCTTCCCAATTCATCTCACCACTCCTCCCTTCCAATTAATTTTCTATATTACTATACCAGAGTGATTCTTCTAAAGCCCAACACTGATCTTTTCACTACCCTACTGTATTAGTCAGCCAAAGGAGTGCTGATGCAAAGTACCAGAAATCTGTTGGCTTTTATAAAGGGTATTTATTTGGGGTAAAAGTTTACAGTTTCAAGGCCCTAAAGGGTCCAACTCAAAGTACCATAAGAGGTACTTCCTCACCAAAGTCTGTTGCCACATGTTGAAGCAAGATGGTGGGCAACGTCTGCACAGGTTCAGTCTTCCTCTTCCCTCTTAAGGCTCTGTGGGTCCAGCTTCTTCCGATCTCAGCTGTAGGCTGGCATGAGGCTCGTCTCTCTTCCCAGAGCTTGTTTCTTTCCAGGCTCAGCTGCTCTGGTCTCTACACAGGGTCAGCTGTAAACTATCAGGCAAATGGCTCATCTCTCTTCCTGGGGCCTCTGCCGTGTCTACAGAGCTATCTCTCTTCCTCTGTGTTCTTCTGTGTATCTACTTCTGTGTATCTTTTTTCTCCATCTTCTTGACTGAGTATCCATTTATATAGCCCACAAAGGGGGTGGGGACTCAAACTGAGTTGCCCTAATGATGTGGTCGAATCAAAGCCTTAAGCTTGATTTAATCAAGTAATGTAAAGTCTTTTTAATGTAAATCAATCAAAGGGTATTTGCCCAGAGGAACAGACAAGTTTACACACATAGTCAATATTTCTTATTTGGAATTCATAAATGACATCAAACTGTCACACCTACTTAAAACATTTTTTAAAATATATATTTTTATTACATATTATAATATATAATATATATATGTGAACTTACAAAACAATCATGCACATGTGCAGAATTCCCATACAACAACGCTTCACCAACACACCACACCATTGTGGAACATTTGTTACAGATTATGAGATAATATCATTAGAATATTACCATCAACCATGGTCCATAGTGTACACTTGGCATATTTTTCCATACCTTCCTATTATTAACACAGTACATTTTGGGCAGTGATGCAAGAATATTAGAGTATTGCTGTTAACTATAGTCTATAGGTTACATTAATTGTATTTTTCCCATGCTGCTCCACATTCCCAACACCGGCAATAGTGTAAGTAATACATCGGTTCTAGTTCACAGGACATTCTTGCAGTTGTACTATTAACCACAATGCTCATCCACCTCTGGGTTCACTGTGCTCAAAACACTTTTGATGGTTCTCTGTTGCCCTCAGAAATGGGTCTCAAACCTTGCTGCAGCAGAATCAGTTGGTGAGGGCAGGGGTTTTCCCAAAACCCAGTCCGGATTTACCGATTCTGAATCCCTCAGGTGGGGGAGGGGGGTGGTAGGAGAATGGGGGGAGTGCCCAGGAATTTGTATTTTCAAAAATTCTTCAGGTGATTCTGAATCACCACCAGGTTTTGGAACCACTGGCCAATAAGATAATAGCCAAACTTTTTTTTTTTTTCATTCATAAAATTTTATTTAAGAGAAATACTGATTTTTTATGGGACAATTTTAGGTATATAAAAAATTCTGAACATTCTGATAAAAATATGCAGTAAGATATTTTAACCCTTGATAGCCTTTAAACGTTTTTAAAATTAGCTTTCCATATATTTTAAAGAAGCTGCCCCCGTAAAGGCCAAACTTTTTCTTGTGCCATGCAAGGATTTTATCTGGCCTCTGACTACCTCTAGAGCACCTCATCTCTCTGACATGTTTTATCCATCCCCTCATCATCACCCACTCACACCTCCACCACTTACTAGTTTTGAGATCTTGGGCAACCTAATCTCTCTGTGCTCCAGTTTTCTTCTCTGTAAAATAGTGATAATAGTACCTTCTTCAGAGGGTTGCATAAAAATTAAATGTGATCATCTGTGTAACACATTTAACACAGTGTGGAACATAATAAACATTCCATAAATGTTTAGTTGCTACACTCCGACCATAAGGCTGTTCCACAAATGCATGATATTTTGTTCCATACTTCCATGCTTTTGCACATGCTGGGATGTCTGCTTTGAATGCTTTTCTTTCACTGCTTCACGTAGCTAATTTTTTGTTGTCCTTCAAGATTGACGTCTTGATGGAGTCAGCTCTGATCCACCCTTCCCCCAGTCTGGGTCCTGGGCCCCTCCTCTGGGGTTCAACATCATCCTCTGCTTGCCTCTACCAAGTGAGAAGTCATTGAAAGGTTTTAGATGGAGGAGTGACCAGATCTGGCTTGTGTACCTACCTACATGCCAGGCACCATTCTAGGTTCTGAATCAAAACAAGAATAAAAAGAATACTTACTTCCTAGGGTTACTGAGAGGATTACAAGAGATAAGGTGTGCAAAGCACTTAAGACATTGCCCGGCATATGGCAAAAATCAATAAATATTAACTATTATTATCTTCCTATATTAAGGACACTCCATCACATCCATTGAAGTCCGGCTCATAGACTTTCTCTCAAAACACAAATCCCACTATATCCTGGCTGACAACCACTCCAACATGTTTACCTCAACTCCAGTAGCTTTCACTTCCACCCTACTCCAGACACACTGTGACCACACTCTGACCTTATTGTTCTTATACTATTAGAGATGGATTTTTGCATACTGAATAGAACGGGTATAACCACAGTAACAGAATATATAGAAATCTCAGGTGGAATTTTCCATTTGCTTGAGATGAGAGTGTGCTCTTCTGTTCCCACCCCAACCAAGCAACAAGTCTCTTCTATATGAGTGGGTCCCTAGAAGACAAAGGAGGAGAAGGGGAAGGGAGGGCTGGCTGGAGATGCTAGTTTAGCTAGCACAAGATAAGGGCAGGCATCTTTATGACTGCTCAAAGAGAGAAAATTACAGTTACAGTCCTTCTGGCACCAAGGAGAGAGTGACAGAGATTAAGACACCAGGGCAAAGTCAGGAGCCTGAGGGGCAGGTGCTGACAATATGAATGATCTTCAAAAGTCTGTTCTCTGACTGATGAGTCAAAAGTAATCCTATGCAGGTGTGCATTTCTTCCTGCCAGAAGAAAGTACATAAAACTGATGGCTCCAAGGGCAAGGCCTGGAAGTCAGGGCTTGCCCCACCCACCTTCACGCAAAGCAGTCCTGCTTTTTATCTGTTTTATTTAGTTGAGGTTTAATGTAGAACTGCTTTTGCAAAAAGATTCTAGTGCTAAAAAACAAAAAACAAGCATTGAAATCCATTGTTTATAAGCCTTTCCCATTCCCCTCAACTGATAACTACGTTTTACTTTCCATAGAGATGTGGTGATCACCCTCAAAAAATTGCCTCAACTTATTTAAATCTTGTGCCCTTTAGTCTCTAAAGGATGTGTCCTCTTTTTCTCTGTTCAGGGCTGATGCTTCTATTCATCCTTTATCCCTTCTATTTCTCCTTTCCTCTAAGTGTTTATACCATCAATTTTCCTTTGTCCTATTAGGTTGAATCATATGAAATTGCTGTTTTTATAGGTTAAAAAATGGTGGAACACTGACAGTTTCATATTTTTTAAGCTAATATATATCTTCATTATTTCCCTTTGTAAATAAATATTCTTGCTCCTCAACTAAAAACAATTAAAACCAAACATCCTTGTACAGGTTAACAGTAAGATCTCCAGAGACAGTTTTTTTAAAATTATCATTTCACACCTATAGGTGTCCCTGCACATAAAATCTAAACATCATACCCCAGGTATACCTGCCTTTGCTGTCCACATCTCCAAATTAACAATTTATGCAACAAGTATTTACTGAGGGTCTGGCATATTCATGCAATTTGTATTTACTCTTTGAAAAATTTTCAGCAAATATGAGCACTTACTCTGTGCCAGACATTGTTCTAAGCACTCAGAATATATCAGTGAACAAAACAAAGATCCCTGTCCTCTTGGAGTTTATATTCTAGCAGGAGTAGAAAGGAGGATACAGACAATAAATAAACAATAAATAAGTGAATCATATTGTAAGTTATAAAGTGATAGATGTCATGGAGAAAAGAAAAAGTAGAGCAGGGAAATGAAGATTGAGTGCTAAGAGAAGGAGTTGTAATTTTAAATATGGTGGTCAGGGTAGGCCTTATTGAGAAGGTGACATCTGAGCAAAGACTTGAAGGAGGTGAAGGACAAACCATGGAGACATGTGAGGTAAGTGTTCCTGACAGAGTGAACAGCAAATGCAATGGCCCTGAGGCAGGAGAGCTAAAGGAACAAGGGAGAGAGTACTAGATGAGGACATAATGGTAACAGGGGTCCAAATTAATAGGGCCTTTGTATTAGTTATTCACGTCTATATAACAAAATGCCCTAAAATTTAGTGACTTAAAACAACAATACATAGGAATTCAAAAATTTTGATTCTTGGTCACAAGAGGTTACAGTCATCAGAAGCCTAGGGCTGAGAGACTGCTTTTGAAGGTGGCTTACTCACATGGTTGGCAAGTTGATGCTGGCTGTAAGTGAGGAATAGTGAGGGGTAGGATTCGGATTCTCGCCCTGTGGGTCTCTCCATAGTTTCCCCTAGAGCAAGCAATAAGAGAGAAAGAGAGCAAGGCAGAAGCCACAATCCCTTTTATATCTAGCCATGTAAATCACATGCCAGCACTTCCATCATATCCTTCTGGTCATACTGGTCAGCACCGGTTCAGAGTAGAAGGGAACTACCCAAGGGCATGAATAGCAAGAGGTAAAGATCATTAGGGGTCATCTTGATGGCTGGCCACCTCAGTTTTTGTAAACCATTATAAATCTGTGACTTTTACTTTGTGTGAAATGGTGGCCATCGAAGGGATTTCAAAAGAGAAACAACAGTGATCTGTTAGGATAGCTCTGGCTGCTGTGTGAGTAGACTGGAGAGGAGCAAGGGTGTAAGCTGGGAGACCAGTGAGTAGGCTATTACAGTCATCCAAGAGAGACATGGACTAGAGTCATAGTTGTGGAGTTGGTGAGAATTGGTGATATTCTGCATAAAATTTGAAGATAGAGGTGACAGGATTTGCTGATGGATTGCATGTGGGATACAAGAGAGAGGAATTAAAGATGACTCCAAGGGTTTTAGAGGAATTACAAAAATGAGTCAGACATAGATCTTGCCATAAACGAGCTTACAAAAAAGAGGAGATAAGGCATATATACAAGTAGCTATATTGCATGGCAGAAAACACTGGGCTCCATAACAGAGGCACAAATTCCAGTGCCAAGAGAATTCAGAGGAGGAAGAAGAGATAACCTTCAGCTAAGGGAATTAGAGAAGGCTTTATATAGGGACCAGTCTTTTCATCTAGGCAGAGGCATCAATTTGAATAAATTAATGGAAGTCAAGAAAGTTGGGGATGGGTTGGGACACAGTGAATAGTTGTGTTTTGTTGGAAGATAAGGTAGGGTGTCCAAGGGGAGAGTGAACACAAAGCTAAGGAGTTTTAACATATCCTGGAAGTACAAGTATTTGAAGGGTTTAACGCAGATGGCCTTGTGCAGGTTGGATTGGGGAGACCAGTCTAGGAACAAAGAAGTCAGTTAGGAGACCGGGTAATGGTTAGACACATCTGTGATCAAACAGATCTGGGTTTAAAATCATTGCTCCAGCTCCTGCACATACTAGCAGTGTAACCAGCAGTGTAACCTTGGGCAAGTCACTTAATTTCTCTAAGCCACAGTTTTCTCATCGGTAAAATGGGGGTGACGATAGTTATACGTCATAAGATTGCTGTGAGAATGAAATAATAGATATTTGCATGCAATTACTATTATTGCATTAAATCATATGTGAGATTACCAGAGCTGTGACAGTGGGAGAGGATCAGAAGGAATAATATCAAGTGTAGCAAAAGCCTAAGGACCAAAAAGAAAATTTTTTCATCTCCTCTCCTCCCTCCATAGTTCCCTTTTCACAGAGGGCAGCATCATATGAGGATGTAGGTGAGGCTTAGGATCTTTCCCTTGAAATTAAATATTCTGGTTCAGAACTGATTGTCTCAATACACTAGCCTGTAAGACAGCCTGAGTTCTTGAAACAAAAAATCATATGTAGCATATTTGAAAAACACCCGAGGTGTGATGAGCATATTATGTACCCACACTTCCTGTTTCCCCTCCTTCTGCTTTCTTATATCCCTATTCATTTTTCGTTCACCTTCCAAATTCTTTTCTCTCTCTCTCTCAATGAATGTCTCCCTTTATTATCATTCTTCTCATCCTTCCCTTTCTTGGAAACAGATCCTATTCTAAAAGCAACTTCCTCTTTTATTATCCGCGTGATACTGGGATAGTTATCCTCTCTAGGCTTCACTTTCCTCTGTAAAATGGGTTTAATAAGAGAGTGCCTACTTCGTAAGGTTGTCAAAGTTACAATAAAGAATATGTATGTAGCGCAGCATCTGGTTTATAGTAAGAATTCAACATACTCGCTCCCTTTTCCCTCCTCTTTTCCATCACTTCACCTCTATTCTCCTACTACACAACCCCAGAACCCAGAAGATAAAATCCGTGGGAAAAAAATATCCAAGAGGATAAAAGAGGAAATGCCTAAGCTTAAGGGGCGGGTACCGCAAGTACCCACTGCGCATGTGCGCCCGCTCCGTCAGGTTCTTGTTTCCAACCCGGATCGTGGGGGCGATAAGGGGACATTTTTTTCCTGGCCGCATTTACCGTTCGGGGAAGTGGCTGGACCGTGTTGGCGCCCCAGGTGGGCGCGTAACTAATCGAGGTTCGCCCGGGCCCGAGGGGGTAAGTTGGAAAATGGCGGAGGGGGAAGAAGGAGGGGCTTTAGCAGGGCGGGAGGCTGACCTCCGGGCGGGCGGTAGCGAGAGGTGGAGGCTGGGGGTAGGAAAGACAGGCTGCTGGGGCCCTGTCGGCGCGGCCGGACCGTGAGACCGACGGACCGCGCCCGGTGTCTCTTTGAAGCCCTGACGTGCACACACTTCGGGCACCCCGACTTGGGGTTCCTCCGGGGGATGGGCTGGTTGGTGGGTGCGGATAAGGGAGACGAAAAGACTTCCGTTTCCTTCTCCTAGGCTCGGGCCCGGCCGCCAAGGAGAGTTGGCATTTCCAGATTGGGGCTGGTGCTGCCCCTCCTCCGGGACCCTCCCCTCAGGACCTCGCTGGGCGCCGCGGGCAGTCGGGGCCGGCACTACCGGAGCGGTGAGTACTGCCCTTGCGGGCTTTCCCCTCCCCTCCTTTCCCGCTCTTCACCCCCCTATCCTCCTCCCCCCCTCCCCCTTTCTCCCTCCCCTCTGGCAGGTCCCTGCGGGGGAGGGCGGGAAGTCCAGCCCGCGGCTTCTGGCCCAGGCTCCGGGGACTGACCGAAGGAAGGTGCCTGTGGGTGGCTTCAGGCCCGCGGAGCCGCCTCCCTGAACCCTGTGACCCTTAAGGACTATTGAGTCGAAAACCTTTTTTTTTTAATGATCAAAGGGATTTCCCCCCCCCATGGCCCCCGACCTGGTGCCTGTGGCTTCTGTGGAGCAAAGTGGAATGTGTCTGGCTAGGGCGTGTGAAACAGAAAGACTAGGGGCCAAAGAGCTTCCGGAAGAGGAAATTAGCTAATAATTCTTCCCATCCTTTGCTGCCAAAGTCACCTCCCCAGCATATTCTGTGAGTAAAATAAAATGTCAATTTAACTTCGGTTTCAGTTTATCTCCATAATACACGTAATAGTTTTCTCGGGGGTAGGGGAGTGGTTATTGCTGAAACTAAGCAACGGTCCAGCCCATCTCCAAAAAAAAAAGAAAAGAAAAGAAACTATCTGAATCAAAGCTTTGTAAAAACCTGTCAGATTTTAATGATCTACTACTTTACGTTCAAATATATCACTAGTTCTGTCACAACTACACCTTGATTTAAGGACTTGGAGAAATTTACTCTTATAATACTAGTGATTACTATAGTATTTCTCTTTTTTTCCTAATAACATTTGTTCCAACCAGTTCAGAAGAACACTGTTACAGACGGCCATCTTAGAATTACAACATTTTAAGAGTTGGAAGGGATCCTAGCCCAACCCTATTATGTTTTACAAAAGCAGAAACTAAGACACTTGGAGATTTCTTGGCTTGCCCTTAGGCTCTTGACTAGTTAGACTAGATACTCCGGTTTCTGGCTCTTTGCCTACGGCTCTTTCTGTGCAACTGCTCCAGGTAATTTTCAAAGCACGAAAATTAAATGTATTCAATTTAGCACACATTTCTTAAGTGTATACTTCTTGGTGCCAGTGACTGTACTAAACCCTAATTCTAGCAGTTAATTACTTTCAAAGCAATCTCAAGCCGATGTTTGGGATTTTTTTGCCCCATTTTTCAAGAAGTGGCAACAGTTAAGGTTAAAAAGATTTTAACATACACACATATACAAGTATACATCTGTATACGTGTATTTGTTCATATAATTTCTTGAAGGGTACACAAGCAAATGTTAATAGTTACTTATGGGGGAGGAGTGAGAGACTTTTGCTTTGCACTTCACATGTGGCCTAATGTACTATTTTAATTTCTTACCATAAACAAGTATTAACTTTGTAAAAAAATCAAGTTTTAAAGTTCACACACACATTATATATCTACATAAATATATATCAATGGTGCATTTGTATATATGTATATTTATGTGTGTGTGTATCAGTGGTTTGTATTGTAAAATCCAGTGTGGCTCATGTCCACCTAAAATGGCAAAGCATGCTTGGTTATTATGCTCACGTTACGCCTTGGTTTTCTCCTGTTGTTCCTGATGTAAGATGGTAGAAATAATTTACTAGATTTTATTTTGTTTTAGAAATGTGGTAAGCTTCTTGATCATCGAACAATGTAACAAACCATAGCATATTCAGAAAATCAAATTAGAATCTCGCATTTAAAAGTTAGACTTGCAAAGGTCCCTGATGATTAGTTTAGCTCTCTTACTTTTACAGATAGGTTGATAAAGACCCAAAGAAGAAAAATTGAACTGCCCAAGGTTATATCTATGATTATTTGCAGAGCTTGGGCTGCCGTCCAGCTCCTAGACCAGTGCCCTTTGTACTATACCTCTAATTTTATTGCTTTCTATTGCATTTGATGACTCCAACTAGGCTGACAAAGTAATGCTGATTTAAAGGTCAGTCAGGCCCATTTCAGGAGATAAGAATTATTGTAATTAATGTACTGGTTAACTTGAATAGTGCTTGAAATATTTTAGTAACATAAATGTTCCCCTTACATTTGGTTGTAAATATTAATTTATTTAGTAAACCCTTTGTTTATATTGTAAATACTTAAGACCACAAATGTAAAATAATGAGATTTTACTGTTTTTGTTTGGTCTAATATTTAAGTCTTCTAGCTAGTGGTAGCAAAGAAAAAAGCGCTATGGCTTACAAAATAAACATTTATTGAACACCTGTTGTATGCCAGGCATTGTATTAAGTGGAAGTGTTCCAAAGATAAGTTAAAATAAGTGCCCTTGTTCTTTTGAGGCTGAGAGATTATAATGAATTTTCAATCCTCAAGTTTTATCTTTGTGATGTAATCCGGGATAATAGTATTATTAAATGTAATCTGTTAGTACTGTTTAAGGTCATTGTGTGAATAGGTATGAGGAAACAAAAGCAGTAGTGATAAAATAAAAAGAAATTAATATTGAATTGAAGAAATACCATTTTTGTGTCTTAAGGTTATGTGGTAAATTAGAAAGAACCCTGTATTGGATACCACAAAACCTGGGTTCTTGTCTTGGCTTTGTTTCCAATTTGCTGTGGGATGAGAGCAGGTCATTAAACCTCTCAGTGCCTCCATTATTTTTTTCTTTTTCATAATTTTTTTGATATATTCTATTGAATTCAAAACATAAAGAAAGGTATTTTGAGTATTTTAAGTTATAAAAATGTGCTTGTAAAAAATAGAGAAGAAATGCAGAATAGTATAAAAAAGAAGTAAACAATTATAAACCCCGTTCTGTTCTGGTATATTACTTTTTTTTTTCCCATTTAGGATCATATTGAACATAGATTGTTTTTAATCCTTTTTATCCCATTCACCAGTCTGTATTGCACATTTCCTAGTTTGTGAAAAATCTTTGAAAATATAGTTTTTATTTATTTTGAGTAATGTCTCAGTTTCTTCAGCTGTAAAATAATAGGTTTGGACTGATTGATGCCAAGGATTCAAAGCCCATTATAAATAGTTTCTTTTTTTAACTGATTACCTCAGATTTTTTGAAGCAAAAAAAAAAAATCCCAAATAATCCCAAATCTATTTGGCGTAAATATCTCAAATAAAGGGACAAGAAATTAAGAACAAGATGGAGATACAAACCTTAATAATAGATGGTTTTTACTTTTCATTTATTAAAAAATTTCACATGCTAAGTACTTGAATTTTAATTTGTTGGAGGTACAAGTGTTTTATTACTGTGTGAAAAGCTAGCCTGTTCTATTTTGTAGGGTGGGTACAGAATATGTTGAAGACAGAGAAATTGGGGCTTCTGGGTTTGAGAGAGGACGGAGTAGAGAAAATTTGTGGAAGCTGAAAGGGTTTAAATAAGTTGCCCAAAGTCCATATAGCTATTATGTTACAAAGGTAGAATTTGAATCCAGATTTCTCTGATTCCAGTACTCATCCTTTTCTTCCTTTGCATGCTATATTTCAAAAGATGAAGATCTCTTAAACACTTATTTCTTGATGGTATTACTTTGGTCAAAAGTGACCAATTTGATCAAAATTAGCTTTGAAATTGAAATATAATAATGTGAAAGATGTTGAGGTAACACTTTGGAAAATGTTTTTCAGGCTGAAGATAACCTAACCAATATACCTTGAGCACCTTCTACTTTGAGCTGAGCTCTGAGATCAATGTATTGACAGTGACTGGCATGTAGTAAGTGCGTGCCAGGTAAATATTTGTTGACCAAATTCCTCTACTTGTTACAAAGAAATTTATTGGATGAAAAAGGAAAAACTAAAACTTCTAAGCCCTTTTAAATAATCTAAAAAAGGCCTTTCTAAATTCTGAGAAATCAAGTAAAACAGTTGCTTAGTTATTTTGTCTAACATAAGAATTTGAGGCCAAATTTATCAGTTAAATATTCCGTCTGGTCTTTGTTTACTTAATAGTCTACTGTCCTTTGTGCGATAAAAGCATATTTATGTCCATGTTGTAGGACTTGGCATGTTCTTATTTTAAATTATATAGTTGTAATTCTGCTGTTTGATATATTTTGGGATTTGATTTTGGTATAATTTGGTACTCAATCCTTCTTAAGGATACATGTGATTCATCTTGTCATGATTTGCTTTTATAATGTATTTTCAAGGTTATGAGTGGTGAAAAATGAGACCCACCTTTACAGACTGGGACTAGTTTGAACTCAGATGGCCAGACAGATAGAACTGAATGAGTAAAGGCTGATTACCTAAACAGAGCAAAGCTGGTTTAGGAAATATTGTACACTCCCCAATATCAATAGATACTTAAGTGCTTTGAACTTTTATACTCATTCCTGTAATAATTTTGTTGACCTCAAAATACTGGCCTCTCAGCATATATTGCTACGTGAGTTACCTTTCTATGGCTCTAGCTAATTTTTCAAGCCTCGAAAAGGCAGAGAACCTCGCGTTTTCTGCTACCTCTCCAGACTACTTCTTCTGCCAATAATCCTTATAGTAATTTCCTTAGACCTATGTTGGTCATGATTGCAGAGTTTCATTTTTGACTGTCACTTACTGGCCACATGATCTTTTTTTTTTTTTAAGGAGGTACCAGAAATTGAACCCAGGACCTCGTATATGGGAAGCAGGCGCTCAACCACCGCACTACATCCGCTCCCCAGTGAGAGCTGAGAGCTGGTTTTATCTTTTGTTTGTCTGTCTGTTTTTAGGAGGTACCGGGGATCGAACCCAGGACCTCGTACGTGGGGAGCAGGCGTTCAACCACTTGAACTGCATCCCCCTTCCCCCCACCCCTCATGATCTTTGATGAGTAACAACCAGACAGAACCATAATGTTCCCATATTTCATATGGGGTCCATGATTTGGTTTGTAGGTTAAATTAGATACCACATATGAAAACATTCTAAATTGTAAGGCATGTTACATTTTTTAGTTATTATCAGAAGTAATAAGGTGAAAGAAAAAAGGATGAGCTGTGCACTCATACAAGCCCATATTTAAATTTTGATCTTGCATTAAAACAAACAGAAAAGGGCTTGTGTGAGAATACCTGCCTCAGGGTTGTGGGAATAAGATGTGGCATCATGTAAACACACCTAGTACAGTACCTTATATGAAATAAGCTTTTGATAAATGGTTATTTCCTTATTTCCTAAGCAGTTAAATTATTCTACATGACCACCCTTGTTACTGTAGCTGATTCTTAGCTCTGTGATAGCCTGTTCAATTGTCTTTCATCCTACATGAACTACTAGCTAAGAGTCTAGGAGAAAAAACAGTCCTTTCCTCTACTGCAGGGATTCTTACCAGGGGTCCGTGAACTTGAATTGAAATTCAAAAAAACATTCTTGTGGGAACGTGTTGGTACAGGTGTGATATATTTATTTAATAATACACAGTATAGTCTGGGCTTAGTTAGGGATCCGTGGTTTTCACCTGACTGACAAAGGGGTATGCAGAACCAAAAAGGTTAAGAACCCCAGCTCTACTGGAACTAATCTAAGGGAGTAAAAATCATCTAATTCAAATCCCTCAAGAAGCCCATGTAGGGAAACGGGTGTGGCTCAAGAGGTTTGGTGTCCATCCACCATATGGAGGGACCAGGGTTCGAGCCACGGGACCTCCCAGTTTAAAAAAAAAAAAAAAAAAAAAAAAAAGCCCATGTATTCAGAGTCACATTGAAATGTGACTTATGTGGCTTATTAACCCAGTGGTATTGTGCTAAAACTGAAACATTGACCAAGGAGGAGCCTTGGACACATTTCAGAGTTTCAGATATTCCTTCAGCTTTACCCAGGTCAGCTTTGAACATTATTTGTAAATATGTAATTGTTAATTACCTTTTACATGAATTGAATACATTTGAACTTTTACTGTTCTCAGGATTATTATTACTATTTTTTTTTAGGAGGTACTGGGGATTGAACCCGGGATCTTGTACATGGGAAGCAGGTGCTCAAACCACTGAGCTGCACCCATTCCCCTCTCAGGATTATTTTAAACACATAAAGAAAACAACAGCAAAACCAAAGCTGCATAAGAGAAAAGAGGCAGAGCCACTTAGGTATCTTAACAGACTATGTAAGAGTCATTTTTCAAATGCTTTCACGTTTTTTTGTTTCAAGGATTGGGTAGCAAATAAGATTGGACATTTTTAGTTCTCAATTCAGTATGTTTTAGTAGATTAGAGAAAAAATTTACATGCAGCTAAAATGGTGGGATGGCAGGAAAAGAAAATTAGTGTTTGTAGATACTCATTAAATATATTGTACTATTTTAATTTGGTCCACAATCAATTATTGTGGCACAGTTTCCTTTACTGGGTCATGTTTTCATTCAGACCCAGACAGAAGACCAGCCTACTAAAGATGTGAGTATAGGCAACAGAGTGGCTTTCAGATAGAGCTAAATATTTTTACTGAAGAAAAAGGAAAGCTGTTGGCTCTTATCAAGAACTTGTTTCAGGACTTGCTTGAAATCCCAATATGATCATGGATGGAAATACTTAATTCTGAAAAATATCTAGTGTAGATATTGCCTGCTCACCACACCATCCATTAAAAGAACCCCAGCATGGCACTTGTCGAACCATCTGAGTTAAATTATTGCATCCTGATCGGTCAGGGTAAGTTATCTGGACAGTATCAAATAGCAGAATAAATTCCATTTCTGTGCCACGAATCAGCTCTATGGCCTTAGTCAAATCATTTAACTTCCTTATGTCTTGGTCTTTATCTGTAAAATAAGAGCAATTTCTACAGTTCTTTTTAGCAAAAACAGATTATGGTGAACAATTTTTGCTTGTGTCTACAAAATACAATGATTTTACCTTTTGGTATACTTGATTCTGAGCTGCCCCTTTTGTAAAAAATTATTTTAGGGACATTTTTGACCAAAGATCAGTGAAGACTCCTTTCTTCTTGCCAGGCCCCTTAAAATTAATTGATTATTTTTACAAGTCAGTGAGTTCAGAACTCCAGAGATACACATTACTCAGTTGCATTCTTCAACAAAGGTTCTTTTATTTTCAATTCAAGCTAATAATTAGTAATCAGGTATTACCTGTGTCTCATCCTTCTCTGCTTATGATTTACTGCCATTCACGCAGTGGACCAAAAGACATTTGTTCATGGCCAAGCACCATGGACATGACCTGATCACTGCGTTTATCTCTGGGAGTTGACCCATATCCCTTTTTTTATACCAAATAATCTACAGTGTTGACATCAATTTATAATTTCTTCCTTTTCATATGGGTCACTCAGAGGCAGGTCTCTAATAGTAATATTACAAAGTAGCAAGCTGGCAAAAATTCTCAGGATATAGGCAAAAAGAATAAAGACCGGAGAATATATTCTTCGCTCTCCTTGTAAGTTATAAAAATTATCTCCTGTGAATGAAAAGCCAAATCTTGCAGTACCAAGCTCTGCTATTGATTTTTTTTTTAACTTTATTTTGTACATTTAATACTTGAAAATATAAACAATTAAAAACTAAACAGTAAACACAGATGAATAAATATATACATTACTCAAATGTAATGAATACATATACATTTTTTTTGGATCAAACAATATGTTACACAATATATTTGGTTCATAGTAACGCATTCATACAGTATTTGGCCTTTTGTGTCTGGCTTGCTTCACTCAACATAATGTCCTCCAGGTTCATCCATGTTGCCATATGCTTTACGACTTCATTTCTTCTTACAGCTGCATAATATTCCATCGTGTGAATAGACCACAGTTTGTTTATCCATTCATCTGTTGATGGACACCTGGGTTGTTTCCAACTTTTGGCAATGTGAATAATGTTGCTATGAACATCGGTGTGCAGATGTCTGTTGGTGTCACTGCTCTCAGTTCTTCTGGGTATATACCCAGTAGTGGTATTGCAGGGTCCTGTGGCAAGTCTATATTCAACTTCTTTAGGAACTGCCAAACAGTCCTCCATAGTGGTTGTACCATCCTGCATTCCCACCAACAGTGAAGAAGTGTTCCTATCTCTCCACATCCTCTCCAACACTTGTAGTTCTCTGTCTTCTTAATAGTGGCCATTCTGATAGGTGTGAAATGATATCTCATTATAGTTTTGATTTGCATTTCCCTAATCATGAGTGATGTTGAGCATTTCTTCATGTGTTTTTTTGCCATTTGTATTTCTTCTTTGGAGAAATGTCTATTCAAGTCTTTCACCCATTTTTTAATTGGGTCGTTTGTCTTTTTATTGTTGAGTTGTAACATCTCTTTATATATCCTGGATATTAAACGCTTATCAGATATGTGATTTCCAAATATTTTTTCCCATTGAGTTGGCTGCCTTTTCACCCTTCTGACAAAGTCCTGTGAGGTGCAAAAGTGTTTAATTTTGAGGAAGTCCCATTTATCTATTTTTTCTTTTGTTGCACATGCTTTGGGTGTAATGTCCAAGAAACCACCACCTACTACAAGGTCTTGAAGATGTTTCCCTACATTTTCTTCTAGGAGTTTTATGGTTCCACCTTTTATATTTAGATCTTTGATCCATTTTGAGTTGATTCTTGTATAGGGGGTGAGATAGGGGTCCTCTTTTATTCTTTTGGTTATAGATATCCAGTTCTCCCAACACCACTTGTTGAAGAGACTGTATTTCCCCATTAGCGTGGGCTTGGTAGGTTTGTCAAACCCAGTTGACTGTATAGGTGAGGGTATATTTCTGGGTTCTCAATTCTATTCCACTGATCGATGTGTCTGTCTTTATGCCAGTATCATGCTGTTTTGACCACTGTAGTTTTGTAATGTTTCAAGGTCAGGCAGTGAAATTCCTCCCACATTGCTCTTCTTTTTTAGAATGCTTTTGGCTATTCGGGTGCACTTACCCTTCCAGATGAATTTGGTAATTGCCTTCTCTAATTCTGTAAAGTAAGCTGTTGGGATTTTGATTGGTATTACATTGAATCTATAAATCAGTTTGGGCAAGATTGACATCTTCATGATATTTATTCTTCCAATCCATGAACGCAGAATGTCTTTCCATTTGTTTAGGTCTTTCAAAATTTCTTTTAGCATTGTTTTGTAGTTTTCTGCATATAGGTCCTGTACTTCTTTGGTTAAATTAACTCCTAGGTATTTGAGTCTTTTTGTTGCTATTGAAAATGGAATTTTCATCCTGATTTCCTCCTCAGGTTGTTCAGTACTAGTGTACAAAAACATTACTGATTTTTGCGTGTTGATCTTGTATCCTGCCACTTTGCTGAACTCATTTATTAGTTCAAGTAGCTTTGTTGTGGATACTTCAGGATTTTCTAAATACAGGATCATGTCATCTGCAAACAGTGAGAGTTTTACTTCCTCTTTTCCTATTTGGACGCCTTTAATTTTTTTTGTCTTGTCTAATTGCCTTAGCTAGAACTTCTAGTACAATGTTGAATAACAATGGTGACAGTGGGCATCCTTGTCTTGTTCCTGATCTTAGAGGGAAAGCTTTCAACCTTTCCCCATTGAATATGATGTTGGCTGTGGGTTTTTCATATATGCCTTTTATCATATTGAGGAATTTTCCTTTTATTCCTATCCTTTGAAGTATTTTTATCAAAAAAGGATGTTGGATTTTGTCGAATGCCTTTTCTGCATCTATTGAGATGATCATGTGGTTTTTTTCCTTCAATTTGTTAATGTGGTGTATTACATTGATTGATTTTCTTATGTTGAACCAGTCTTGCATACCAGGAATAAATCCCACTTGGTCGTGATGTATAAATCTTTTGATATGCTGTTGGTTTCGATTTGCAAGTATTTTGTTGAGAATTTTTGCATCTATGTTCATGAGAGAGATTGGTCTGTAATTTTCTTTTCTTGTGGAATCTATCTGGCTTTGGTATTAGGGTGATGTTGGCTTCATAAAATGTGTTGGGTAATTTTCCCTCCTCTTGAATTTTTTGGAAGAGTTTAAACAGGATTGGTGTTAATTCTTTTTGAAACGCTTGGTAGAATTCACCTGTGAAGCCATCTGGTGCTGGACTTTTCTTTGCTGGGAGATTTTTGATGACGGATACAATCTCCTTAATTGTGATTGGTTTGTTAAGTTCTTGTATTTCTTGTAGCATCAATGTAGGTTGGTTGTACGTGTCTCGAAATTTGTCCATTTCATCTAGGTTGTCTAGTTTGTTGGCATATAGTTTCTCATAATATCCTCTTATGATTCTTTTTATTTCTGTGAGGTCATTTGTAATTTCCCCCCTTTCATTTCTGATTGTATTTATTTGCATCTTCTCTCTTTTTTTCTTTGTTAGTCTAGCAAGGGGTTTGTCAATTTTATTGATGTTCCCAAAGAAGCAGCTTTTGGTTTTGTTGATTTTCTCTATTGTTTTTCTGTTCTTATTTTCATTTATTTCTGCTCTAATCTTTATTATTTCTTCCCTTCTGCTTGCTTTGGGATTGGTTTGCTGTTCTTTTTCTAGTTTCTCTAGT
Source organism: Tolypeutes matacus (assembly GCA_026826555.1). NCBI lineage: Eukaryota > Metazoa > Chordata > Mammalia > Cingulata > Chlamyphoridae > Tolypeutes > Tolypeutes matacus. Next base: position 176,153 of record JAKSZT010054512.1, read on the forward strand.
TGTTCAGTTAAATCTTTGAGTTTAGATCTTTCTCGTTTTTTAATATAGGCATTTAGGACTATAAATTTCCCTCTCAAGACTGCCTTCACTGTATCCCATAAGTTTTGATACGTTATGTTCTCATTTTCATTTGTCTCAATATATTTACTGATTTCACTTGGAATTTCTTCTTTGACCCACCGAATATTTAGCAGTGTGTTGTTCAGTCTCCACACATTTGCAAATTTACTTTTTTCCTGTCTGTTATTGATTTCTAGTTTCATTCCATTATGATCTGAGAAGGTACTTTGTATAATTTCAATCTTTTTATATTTATTGAGAGCTGAATTGTGACCTAACATGTGGTCTATCCTGGAGAAAGATCCATGGACACTTGAGAAGAATGCTGAGTTTGGATGCAGTGTTCTGTATATGTCTGTTAGGTCTAACTTGTTTATCATATTGTTCAAGTTCTCTGTTTCCTTGTTGATCTTCTGTCTAGTTGTTCTATCTAATGATGTGAGAGGGTGTTGAAGTCTCCGACGATTATTGTAGAAATGTCTGTTTGTCCCTTCAGTTTTGCCAGAGTTTGTCTCATATATTTTGGGGCACCCTGGTTGGGTGCGTAGATATTTATGACTGTTATATCTTCCTGGAGGATCATCCCTTTTTAAAATATATAATGGCCTTCCGTATCTCTTATTACTTTTTTGCATTTAAAGTCTGTTTTGTTTTTGTTTTTGTTTTTGTTTCTTTTACCGGGAAGTCCCGGGGATCGTACCCGGATCCCTCCATATGGGAGATGGACACCCAACCATTTGAGCCACATCCCCCTAAAGTCTGTTTTGTCTGATATTAGTACAGCTACCCCTGCTCTTTTCTGTTTACTCTTTGCGTGGAGTATCTTTTTCTAACCTTTTACTTTCAGCCGGTTTGTATCCCTGGGTCTGAGGTGAGTTTCTTTTAAGCAGCATATGGATGGCTCATGTTTTTTTATCCATTCTGTCAGCCTGTATCTTTTGATTGGGGAGTTTAATCCATTCACATTCAATGATATTTCTGAAAATGCAGTATTTATTTCCTCTATTTTATTCTTTGGTTTTCATATGTCATCTTGTTTTTGTTTCTCTTTTTACTCTTTGGCTATCCTTTCTGCTATTCTTTCTTCTGTACTCTCCTCCAAGCCTCTCTCTCCTTTTTCTTTCAGGTTCTAAGTCTTCCTTTAATATTTCCTGCAAAGGTGGATTCTTTTTTGCAAACTCTCTTAATTTCTGTTTGTTTGTGAATACTTTATACTCACCTTCAAATTTGAAGGACAGTTTTGCTGGATAAAGAATTCTCAGCTGGCAGTTTTTCTCTTTCAGTTTCCTAATTGTATCATACCACTGTCTTCTCACCTCCATGGTTTCTGAAGAGAAATCTGTACTAAGTCTTACTGGACGTCCTTTGTACGTGCTCGTTTGCTTCTCTCTTGCTGCTCTGAGAATTTTCTCTTTATCTTTTACATTTGACATTTTGAATAGTATGTGTCTTGGCATAGGTCTATTTGGATTTATTCTCATTGAGGTACGGTGTGCTTTTTGGACATGTAAGTTCATTTCTTTCGTGAGAGTTGGGAAATTTTCAGCTATTATTTCCTCAAATACTTTTTCTGCCCCTTTTCCTTTCTCTTCCCCTTCTGGAACTCCCATGACACCTATGTTGTTGCTTTTTGTGTTGTCATTCAACTCTCTGAGCCCCTGCTCAATTTTTTCCATTCTTTTCTCTCTGTGTTCTTTTCTCTCTTCAATTTTAGCTGCTCTGTCTTATTCTTTCTTCTATCATTTCGAGACTGCTGTTTTATGCCTCAAATGTGTTTTTGACTTCACCTACTGTGTCTTTCATTCCCATGAACTCCGTTACTTTTCTGTTCAGGATTTCAAATTCTTCTTTGCGTTCGCTCAATGTCTTCTTGATGTCATTTATCTCTTTAACTATATTCTCTTTCATCTCATTAATTTGATTTTGGAAATTTGTGCTCATCTCCCTGAATAGTTTTCTCAAATTCTGCATCTCTTTTGGCACTTTGATATATTCCTTTTCTTGGGCCATGTCTTCTATTTTCTTAGTATGGCTTGTAATTTTTTGCTGGTGTTTAGGCATCTGGTTAGGTTGTATTTTACTTAGATGCTCTATCTCTTTCTCTTTTATAGGGTTTTATTGGCAGGAGGCTGTGAGATACCACAGCTCTTTGATTTTTGGCTCAACCTTGATTGTCAGGATTTCCTGCTGGCTGCTCAAAACTGGGCACTGGACCCAGTAATTGGTTGTAGAGTCGTTTCCTAGGGCCTTGGGCAGGGAGGCTATAGAGGCCAGGAAAAACTTCTATTTATTTTTTATTTTCTTATGTGAACTTCCTTGGTCTGCCAGGAGAATGTGCTCGTTGGCAGCTCTCAATTCAATGCCTGATTGGAGTGTATTTGTTGTGACACAGACCAGATCAATGTGATAGAACTTCTTGTCTGGGGGCTAATAGCCTTGTAATTCAAACTTTCTGAGACAGTTCTCCAGTCTTCTGTGGTAGCCCCCTCCCTTTTCCCAGCTAGGAAATATTTCCACTCCCCTCTGAATCCTCAACAATCAGTCCCTGTTAGTAGAGGAGGAGATTGGGAGGTTTGTATATCTTTAGCCCCCTTGCAGGCTCCAAGGCAAACAATGGCGCAGCCCAACCCAGCCTGGAAGGGCTCTTGGGACATGGTAGACCAAACCTGGGAGTCAAAAGCAGGGTCAGCCCCAGGCTCTCTCTCCCCTCTCCCGTGGAGTCCTCAACAATTAGTCCAGGCTAGAAGAGAGGGAGGTTGCAAGGGTAGGATTTCTCCAGTCCTTCTTAGGCTCCCAGGGCAAACCGCCGAGTGGAAGTCCGTGGGGTTCCACAGCCCAAATTTGCGGGTCAGAACCTGAGTCAGCCTAAGGCTGTGTCCCTCTCTCTCCCCTTTCCGGGAGTGGTAAATTCCTGGAGCCCCCTTTGTCTGTGGTCACAGGCCCAGAGGCCCGAGAAGTCTAAAGAGTGTGGGTGAGGGTGCTGGTAGCAGCAGTCACTGCTGCTTCCAACTCACGGTTCTGTCATCGCAATTTCCCTCTGTTGTCCCTCTCTCCTCTGGGTGGTGTCAGCCTTTACCTGCTGTCCTAAACCCTAGAAGATCTATTTTGGGGCTGTTTCAGCCTGTCCTGTAGCTAGTTTTCTGGAGAAGAGATTCCCGTGTCTTACTAGTCTACCATCTTCCCGGAAGTCCCCATTGATTGTTTATTGGGCTGATGTATTCACAAATGAGGGAAGCATTTTCAAATGGCAAGTAGCCAAATAATAACTTTAGTATCCTGGGCAGGATTGTACAAGGGTCCCCTGACTAACAGTCCAACTGCTTTCTTCTTTGGATTAGAATCTGATATATTTGTTGGATAAAATTTGGAAAATTCAGAAAAGGACAAGAAGAAAATAAAATCAATAGTCCCACAGTAGTTAGATGATTACAGTAGGATTTTGATGTGTAATTTATCTTAAGTCTTTATCTGTATTTTTCATGATTGAGATTATGCTGTACAATATTGAAAAACATCCTCAATTATTCCCATACACACACACACTTTTTTTTTTTTTTAAGATTTTATTTATTTATCCATTTATCCCCCCCTTGCTGCTTGTGCTCGCTGGATCAGCTAACCACGCCGTGCGGGCGGGTTTGCCTTCACCAGGAGGCCCCGGGAACCGAACCCGGGGCCTCCCATATGGTAAACGGGAGCCCTACTGATTGAGCCACAGCCGCTTCCCCACACATTTTTTAAAACACCCTGATCATTGCCTTAGAGTTAATGTTTAGAACTGAAATGGCTGGTTCAGTTCAAAGAGTAATCATATATTTAAGACTTTTAGAACATATTCCAGATTACTCTCCAGGAAAGATGTACCAAATTTTAGTTCACCAGTGAGAATACCCATTATTCCACACCTTCCCCACTGCTGAGTTTCTGTTGTTGGTGATGGTTATCTTTTCTAAAAAAGACAAAAATAGTATCTCTTAAATTATTTCTTTGATTACTAATGAAATGAACATTTTTGCATATGTGTTGGCCATTAGTATTTCTTATTTGTAAATTTGCCTAGTCTTTATTGAGATGTTCATTTTTTTGTATAGATTTATATGAGCTTTCAAGTTTTTTCTTAAGACTTCCTAGTCATAACCAAGGTAGATTAAAAGGAGGTGGTGATAGGACATACTCCTGTTTGAGAACATTTAATATCAGTAAAATAATGATATGAACTGAGATTTAGATAGGACTTTGACCCCAACATTGTTCAAAATAATAAAAATTGATAGCTGTCTAAATGTCCAGCATCGAAGGTACAGAACTGTGTATATACTATATTAACATTTGTGTTCTAAAAAATATTCATACATGCTAGTATATTCCTAGAACATCTCTGGAAGAATACACAAGAAACTAGTAAGAGTGTTCTAAGAATCACTAGGAAGAGAGCTGGAGGTTTAAGATTCAAGGGTGGGATGGATGCCACTTTCACTGTGTACCTTTTTGTGTCTTTTGAATTGTTTTGATCATGTGTGTATTGTCTGTAAAATATACATTTAAAATGAATGTTCAGCAGTATGGAATTGGTGAGGTTATGATACATTCAGACAATCAGGTATCCTTTAAATTAATATTCTAATCCAGATAAATATTGATGTGGAAAGATGCTTATGATATATTACAAAATAGGGGGTGTGGCAGTTTGATAGAATTATGAATTCCAAAAATATAATTGGATCATGCTTGTAACCTGATCTGTTAATCTGGGCGTGATTAGGTTAGGATTAGGGCATTGAGCCCCACCCCTTAGTGGGTGGGGAATCGAATATAAAAGGCAAGGCAAAGAATACAGTTGAAGCAGTCTTTTGAGAAGTTTTGATGTTGGAAAGAAGGCCCCAAGAGAAGAGAAGCAAGCCGTTTGCCTGAGAAGCAAGCCGTTTGCCTGATCATCTACAGCTGACCTTGTGAAGGAACCAGGAGCTAAGCCCGGAGAGAAACGCAGCCCCGGGAAGAGAGGAACCCCAGAAGCCTGAACCGTGGCAAACGCCAGCTGTCTTGCTCTAACACGTGGCAATGGACTGTGGTGAGAGAAGAAACTTAATGCTTTATGGCCTGGTATCTGTGGACTTCTACCCCAAATAAATACCCTTTATAAAGACCAACCCATTTTTGGTATTTCACATTAGCACCCCTTTGGCTAACTAATACAGGGGGGGAAATCTACTACTTCAGGAACAAGACCAGGATATCTCCTTTAACCACTCCTATTTACACTGTACTGGGGAAGTCATAGTTAATGCAATAAGACAAGAAAATAAAAGGTATGCAGTTTGGAAAGAGAAATAAAACTTTCTTTGTTCATAGATGATTGTCTGTGTAGAATCCCAAAGAATACACAAACACAAAAACACCTGGAACTAATAAGTGGTTATAGCATAATACAAAAGTCAGCTGCTTTCCTATATACCAGCAATGAACAGTTGGAATTTGAAATTAAAAGAAGTTATGGGGAAGCGGCTGTGGCTCAATCAGTAGGGCTCCCGTTTACCATATGGGAGGTCCCGGGTTCTGTTCCTGGGGCCTCCTGGTGAAGGCAAGCCCGCCCGCACGGCGTGGTTAGCTGACCCAGCGAGCACAAGCAGCAAGGGGGGGATAAATGAATAAATAAATAAAATCTTTAAAAAAAAAAAAAAAAGAAGTTATGAAATACTGTGAACAATAAGTCCCCTTTTAAAAATATGTATAATGTGCTCATGCAACATGCACACAGCAAAACTTCTTGAAGTATATATACAAGGTGTTCACAGCCTGGGTAGTAGGATTCCAACCCCACCCCCACCCCTTTTGAAAAGGAAAATAGTTGTTTGTATTAAATATTGTGGTAATATCAATCATGATGGTTTTTTTTTTTTCTTCCTGCTCTGATTTTAGAACGGTTTTGATCAGGGTTCTGTATAAGCATAAATGGTATTAATCTATGTCATGTTTCTGCATTTTGGATTGTAGATGACTTATTTTGAATAAAAGACTACTTACTAATTAACAAGTATTGTAAATTGTCTTAAGTCCTGAACAGTTTTCAGTGAAATGGAATAGGTTATAATAATGATCAGTAGTGATTTCTTGAGCCTGACTGAAACCTGTGTGCTCTTCATGCAAAACATTCTTTTCAGGAACACAGTCCCATAAATTGTTCAAGAAAAGATGAGGGAATAACTTACTGTGTGTCCATCCTGAGGGAACTGTACGTAGAATTAATTATAATAAATAATTTGGCGAAGATTGAGGGTCTGTGCTCAAATTTAAGAATTACTATGACTTTGTAAGTTAAGTGTAGAACATGTAATTGGTATTCCCTTTGTTGATTCTTTGTATGCCTTTCAGGTGTTTACAGAACTGGGGTTTTATGATCAAACATACATTGTATGCAGCAGCATTAATAATTTTATGGTATTGGTTGAGTTTATGGATTAATGCCATTCAGTTATTTGAATGGTTCTAGTGCTTAACTTTAAGGAAAAAAAACTTTTGATTTGACTGAATGTAATTTACCTAAAAAATGTTTATTGACCATGTAACTTAAAATTAAGACAATACACTTAATGATTTGAAGAACCTCAGGGTGTAAATGAACAATTTGATTAAAAATTGGGTTTTTATGTAAATGAATCATAGTATAAAAAGCTGAATTTTACGTTCAGAGTATATCATTTAAAAATTCACCTTTTTATAATATAATGTATTTATATAGCTACATTTCCTAGATTCTAAAACAAAGTGTACTTTGTAAAACAAAATGCTACTTCTAAACAGGGAACTATCTATGACTAATACTTCAAGATAATTAAAAGAGGGATTGACCTTCACTAGGTAAGGGAGAATGTTGTTTGGCAAGTATTTCTGTCTGGGCCCTCTATAGGAAAAAGGGGGACTGATAAGAAAAACTTCTAATATTTCTGCAAATAATGAGCAAAGAGGGAATCATAAGATACATTTTTAAATTAGGATGGTGTTTTTTGTTCAGCACGTAAAACTTTTGTTAATGATGAAAATTTTTATGAATCCTATATTTTCAAAATATGATTTTAGTATAGGTTTTTGACACTGAATAATTATATTGTTTGTATGGTATGCATGTATTTTCTATTCAGGTCGCATTTTCTAAAACAATGGCATATTGACAATTTTTAGTATTCACAGTGGACTCGAGGTCGGGGAGGTGGTGGGTGGAATATTAATAGCAGTGGCCTAATAAAGGTGGTTCAATATTCATCATTCTTTTGCTTAACATCTGTGTGTCATGCATTGGGGATACAAATGTGATAAGACAGCCCTTCCCACAAGGGATCTTCAGTCGAACAAGTATACACACACACATACATATGTACACACATATGGAAATTATTAAATTGTTCTAGTACAATTGGACCATCAGCAAATTATGTAGAGAATAAAGTAAAAGTGAGGGCATAGAGAGTAGTCATTCTACTGGGATTTTGAGGGGGAAGAATCAGCAAAGATGTCATAGATGAGATTTTTTAAACATACATTTTCTGAATTTTAAGTATATACCTTCATTTAAATACATAATAAATTTCAGCCAACGTGATAGTAATGCTGTGGTAGCTAATAGGGTCATATTGCTTGCATAATTCTTGTCATTTTTAACATCATTTACTTTCCTTTATATAAAGCCACATAAATATAGTTACTTAATAAATGCTTTTTGATGATGTAATTCTAACTAAGCCCTTGGTTTCAGGAATAATGTTAAGTATTTTTAGTTCCATAAGTGAGCCTGTGGTGACTGAATGGATTTCATCTAGAGACCAAAAGGGTGAAGCACTGACAAGATTGTGGAGATCTATGAATTCAAAAAAGAAGAGACCACAGATTTTGCTACCTTAGTTGTTTAATAATGATTTGTTATTTCAAGTGCTATTTTGGGTATTTATCATAGTTAATTTTCAGTCATCAGAGATAATTTCTTAGCCATTTTAAAAGGTTAAATTAGTGTTAATCTTAGAAGTCTAAATTACTTGTCTTCAGTGTCTAATACACATATGAAATGCCTTGCTTATTTTTTCCTAAGATGCTAACTGAAACTCACAATATTATAGAAGAGATTGTTTTTAAAAGTTGCTTAAATTGCTTAAGCTGGTAATAATTGACTCATAGACACACACACACTTTTAGTTAATGTTTCAAGTAAAACAGATTTTTTTTTTTTTTTACCGGGAGGTCCCGGGGATCGAACCCGGGTCCCTCCATATGGGAGACGGACGCCCAACCAGTTGAGCCACATCCGACCCCTCAAATTTTTATTAATAACTTAATACATTTCTGAGCAGTGTTCTGATATTAAATCTCACTTATCTTTCATTTAATCAAGACTTTATTTCTTCATATATTTTTACCATATAGAGAAAATACCCTTTAAAATGGAGTCATTTGATTCTTCATTGTTCTAATAGCAAACAATTGCTATGAAGACATCCATACCAGCACTACTGTAAAATTAATTAACAAATTACTTTGGGGGAAATTATCCATAAGCCATGGAGAACTTATTTACTCATAATATTCTTCAAAGAAATTAGGCAAATAATGAAATTTAGCAGCCTTACTCTTACTTGTTCTAATGGAAATAGCCTCATGAAAATATTATTGATAAACTATACCTGTCAATGGTAAATACCACATATTTCTCCTAAACTGTAGGCAGTGTTCTTAGAATAATCCCATTAAAGAAAATCCAAAATCTTTGTGTAAAAAGTGCACAGGTTTGTTTTGTGTGGAAAAATCTTTTAATTTAGGTACATGTTGAATCCAAAACATTTCACATTATTTGAATACAGTAAGAGTACAAAACTACACCCACACACATATATACACACTCAAAGCAAAAGAAACAGCAATGAGATTGGGAATGAGTACAGTAATTGGTTAAAAGAGAGTCTCCTATATTACCAGAGTCAATGAAATTAACTGCCTTTTAAAATATAAATTATACCTATTTGGAAGTATCTTATAAATTTAAAAGCTATAGAATGGACAAACATCAACATGAACAGCTGTCATAGAATTTATAATTCAGGTTCATAACTTCAATGTTACATAACATGGGAAGCTATTCTTTTTTATTTTAATCAGTTTTATTGATACATATTAAAGCATATAGTCGATCCAATGTGTACAATCAATGGTATTTGGTATAATCACATAGATAGGCATTTATCAATTCAATCACCATTATTCCAATGTTAACAGTAATAATAAAACCAGACAAATTAACTGTATCCTTTAGTATTCACCCCTCAATCTCTCTAAGCTTCCTCTGCAATACATAGCTGCTATTTCATTCCATCTCTCTAATTTATTTTGTACATTCATTATTTTTCCTAAGCCTTTTTTTTTCAGTTTTATTGATACATATTAATAAAGCATAAATCGATCCAAATAATACAATCACTGATATTCAGTGTAATCACATGTTTGTGCATTTGTCACCCCAGTCATTCCCAGAGCATTTTCATTATTCCAATAATAGTAAACAAAAGGGAAGCTACTCTTAAAAACAGTCCATTGGTTTGATTTCTTAGAAATTAGGAAGAAAATATATTTCAGAAAATGATTTATTAAAATTAGCAACAGAAGAACAACATTAAGAAATGAAAAATAAAATAGTGGGAGAACTGAGGTCCTCAAAGTACCAAAAGAGATAGAAACAAACTTTTTCATATTAGAATTTTTTTTTGAGTTACTGAGGCTGGGGATTGAACCTGAGACCTCATACATGGGAAGCCGGCCCTCAACCACTGAGCTACACCCACCCGCCATATTAGAATTTAAAGAGTGTAGTTGAAGGAAATATTAACTGGTCTCTGCACAACAGGTTAAATATGCAACCTCTTCAAACAGAAATGATTTAATGCTCTCACCTTGTTCCAAAAATGTACTCTTAACATTCAGTTTTTCATATCAAAAGCACATAATTTCATTAGCAAAGTCCCCTTTGTTATCATCTGTGGTCCACCAAAGTTTATACTAACAGTTTTCAAACTCCCATTTAATAACATTTTAACAGCTTTATTGAGCTATAATTCACATACCATAAAATACCTTTTAAGTGCAGAGTAGAGTTGTGGAACCATTATAACAATCTAATTTTAGAACATTATCATTACCCAAAAAAGAAATCCAGTACCCTTTTACTTCCCCTCTTACCTAGCCCTAGGCAACCACTAATCTACTGTCTATTATTTTAATAACAATTTTAAATTTGCAATGTTATTGTCATGTTTTTTCCAGGTCATTGGTTCAGAGGTTTAAAAGCTCTTATACTAGCCCAATTTACAAGTCCTGTGGCATCTTCACTCAGAAAATATTCAGACACTGGTTTCATAATATTATAATTGTTCCATTTTCTTCTAAGAGCTTCTCATCTGGAACATGTGCCTCAAATTCTGTTCGTACCACTTGCCATGGTGCTAAGCCCACTTAATTAAAAGGAATAAAACCATTCTGTCGAGATTCAAAACTGAGTTCTATTTTTGTTAACTCTTCCAGACTCTCAGTAGTAGGAACAGCTTTAGGAATTGTCTGTGGCTCTCTATTATCAACAATAATGTCATCTTCATTATTTTCTTCATCCTTTGGCTCAAAGTTTGATTCAGACTGCAGGGGATAGCCAGAAGGCTGTTATCAGTAGATTGATGGGAGCTGCCTGAAGTCTGACTGTTCCAAACAACATTATTCTCCTGGTTTGCTGGTTTCACTGTGATGATGAGATTTCTAGAATATCCACATTTATGATAGAAGACACAGGTCTGAAGTCTTGGGGCATACCAGTGACTGGATGTGGCTTTTTTCTGTGGTTGACAGAACACAATGCATTGGTTAAAACATTTTTCTTTATTAGCGTGTCTGTACCAAAGGTATTGTTGCCTGCTTCCTCCTTTTTTTGTACAAAAATTCTAAGCAGTGGGTTGGCTGTTGAAACAGCTTTATGATAATTATCATCGTTTATAGGAAGTAAGTCTTCATGGATGTCTGTATAGCCTACTAAAATGTCAACATTAGGTATCTTATGCACATGTTGCAGCAATCCATAAAACTCCTGAAAATTTCCAAGCTTTGCTTTTTCTAGCGAAAAGCGACGAAATTAAGCTCCAAACCCGCTCTTCACCTCCATGATGCCCTGGCAGCTGCCACCCAATCCGTGCTGGCGGCCATGGTGGACACGCATGTGCGGCTGCTGCCCGGATGCCAACAACTCACTAGACACACCTGCAGAGGCGGCAGCGGCGGCCTCGTAGCTTTGGCAGCTGCTAGGCTATGTGAGGGAGAAGGACGGAGGACAAAGGGGCGGAGTGGGGCCAAGGAGCCCATCCACCTCCTTGCTCTCAGCAGCCTCCCCCACACGACCGGGCTCCTGATCCCGGTAAGCTGAACCAACTTGAGAGGTTTTAAGTGAAAATATTAGTGAAAAGAGCACCTGCAATCCTGCCACCTTAACATAATTCTTTTCCATTTATTAAATATTATCTTCTTGGGCTTGTCCAAGAAGGCCCTGCAAACACTGGCATTCTGTTGTACATCCTATTTTATATCCTTTTCCCCTTTAAAATAATCTTTATATGTTTAAAAACTTAATAAAAAGCTGGGGGGGGGGAGAAACTTGTAGTGTAGGCAGATACCAGGTAGGTGGTTTCTTGTGTGTGGTTGTCTCCTCCCCCTTCCCCCTCCCCTGCCCCACATTCCCACATGATAGCAATCACTCTTCTTGCCTTGGCACCTGCCAATGCCGTTTACACGGTTGACTAGGCTAAATTTGTGTATGAATATATGTATATTTTAAACCATCGCAACATCTCACCTTGAACATAAACGTGCGCCAGTTGCTTGCTGTTTTTCCCAACCACTGTCCCCCTCAAGATTTCTGACTGCTTGGCTCCTTATACCAAAATTTCGTTGACATCTTTCTCACTTTTCTGCCTTCTACCTTCTTACCTTTCTGCTTACCCAAAACAAAGCCTGAATATATTCCCCAAAGAAGCCTTAAATTATCTCGTTATACTTTATTGCATTCAGACCTTTTCACATCCAAAGCCATTTTATCACTCTTCTCCAATATTCATACCCCATTTTCTTCTATTTCACAGTTCCTGTACTCCATACATACTTACTCTGTACAATATCATCTTCCCCACCTTCATTTCCCTTAGATCCTAATTTATTTTACCCTCTTCTATCTCTTTCTTTTGGTGCCTTCCTCTAACCCTATGGTTTCTGTCTTTTGTCAGTCATCACTCTCTTTCACTCTTACCCTCTTTGGAAATTGTTTCCTCACCCTTCTCCAAAAGCTCATGCTCTGATAATGTATATGTGGTGTTCAGTTGAATGCTTCTCAATAAATACCTGCCCTTCAAAACAATGAAATCTAAACCTGAGAAGATAATGTCTCGACCACTTGAAAATGACAGAGATTTTCCTGTTAGTGTTGAATGATGGAATTTTATCTACTATCTGAAATGGGTTAACTACTAGAACCACACAAAATATCCACTATTGTAAAATGAAAATAGATCTTTGATGATTTTACACTTCTATTTTGACCTGAGAAATAAAACTTATCATCTGGGGGAATGTAATTTTCATATGTTTTTTTTGTTATATTGAGCATTAATTTTTTAGGACAGGGGTTCTTAACTTTTTTTGTTCCACAGACCCCTTTGCCAGTCAGGTGAAAACCACAGATCCCTTATTAAGTCCACACTATACTGTGTATTACTTAATAAATATATCACACCCGCACCAACACATCCCACAAGAATGTTTTTGTTTTTTTTTTTATTTCAATTTAAGCACATGGACCCCTTGTTAAGAACCCCTGCTTTAGGATTAGTATAGATTTGAAAATGTTGTTTAATCTATTCTCTTAGTCCATGCAGAAGTCCTTTCCAGTGAGGGGAGGAACTCATAATCTACAAGCAGCCCAACCCATTTTGTTACCACTATTGATTGTTGTAAAGTTTATGTATTAGATTAAAATCTACTGGCTATAATTAAGTTCATTGACTCTAATTCTACCCTAAAGCTGCACAGAAAGCTGATCCCTCTTCTACATGATAACCTTTTAGACATCTAAAGGTAGCTATTCTGTCTTCTCCACCAACTCCCCATAAAATTTTTCCCCCCTTTGGGATCCATATCCTCAGCTTTTTCAGCTATTCTTCATATGACATAATTTTCATCATCCTGATTGCCCTCTAAAGACATTACACTTTGCTATTGTCCCTTATAAAATGTTTTTGGAACTGAAAATAATATTCAATATGTAGCTGAATTGTATCTGGTTATTGCCCATCTGGACATTAATTAAAACCCCAAGGTTTTAATCTGGAGGATTGCCTTCATGTGACTTTGTTTCTAAGTCTGCATGTTCCTTCTGGTTTTTTAACCAGAATGTAAGACTATACTTATCCCAGTTAAATTTTATCTTACTAGCTATCATCCAGCCCTTTTTTTTTTTTTAGAATCTTGGTTTTTGTCATCAAATTTATAAGCTGACTCAACAGAGGGACTTGGAGCTAGTGTCAGAATGTTTTCGGATATCGGGGAGCTATAAAATTAATCAAAAGTCATGGAGACTATCTTCTGAAAATTATTGTGTGCAGGTATAACTCAGCTCTTTAGGTATAAATGAATTAATACCACCATAACTACATAAAGCTAGGAATGACTACAGTCTAATGCCAGCCTGCAGGGGAGATGTTTGTGTGGGATGTGATGGGAGGTGTGGGAGGTGGGCAACATGGGAATCCCAGTGGGTTCCGTGTAATATTTTGGGTAATCTAAGCACCTCTTAAAATATATGTATATATATATATATATAAACAACATTTTTGTAAGCAAATACACATATATGCATATATATTTATATATCATTTTGCAAATGTTAAAAAAAAAAAATAGTCTTCAAATTTGCAATTAAAAAAAAAAAAAAAGTACTGCAAGAGAGGTGATGTTCCAAGACATGTTGAGCCAACATAATGCCACAAGAGCTGGCAAATTCTTCCCAGGAAATCAGTGCCCATAAGTAGAGGCAGAGTAATTAAGACCATTCTTTTATTTTGCATTTGACAAGTATACCAAGTACGGTGTCAGGGAGACACTGTACGAGATTCTGGAGAACCGGGTTTGTCTCAGCTAGGATGACCACATGCTGTGGTTTACCTGGGGCAACCCGGATTTATTCCCGTTGTCGCATTGTAATTATAAGTAGCATTATTTTTCACTTTTAAAAGTGTCTCGGTTTGGAGGATAAATTATCTGGTTACCCTTCTCATAACCCAAACAGTTCCTTTTGTATATGTCTAGGTTAGATAGTACACAGGTACAATTTGCCAGCATTTATGAGGCTGTAACAGTACTGCTTTTCCATTTGAACCTACTGTTCCTTGGCCATGGGAAGCTGATAGAAAAAGTAACAAAAAATTAAGGTCTACACAAATTCAGTATTTTTCCTGAGCCACCCTCTAGAAGGCAGTATTATTATATCTTAAATGATCCAATTCCAACAAAAAAATGGACTCTTGCTTGTGCATGAAAATCACTAGCGGTTTGATGCTTTTAACATATTGGAACCAGTAATCTGAATAAAACTGAGCAAAAAAGTAAAGAAATACTAAAAATTAATTAACATTCTGCACATTCATTTTTTTATTGTGAAACTGAACTTTGATGCCTCGAATATGAAATGATCCATTATAACCATTATGCATAAACTTTAAGAATCTGTATTTTATGCTTTCATGTTTTCCTAATTAATGATTTTACATGGTTAATAATTATAATATATTGTGTGTCATGTAGTTTCCATGTTTGTGTAGAATAAGCACTTAAAATTAATAATCTTGTTCTACCTGCTCAAACATTACTTTTCTCAAAAAGAGGAAAAAAAGCTAATTTCTTCATGACTTGAATCATGTGGTATTGTAGAACTCTAGAATTAGAATGTTTCTTAGAGATTGTATAATTATTTTTATGTCATCAATTTGTTAGCTCCTAATATCTAGTATTTTGCTTGTGCTTCACATTTTGTATTTCCTAATGTAATGTTCTCTTTTTAGAAAAAGTGGACAAGTCCTCTTTTCAAGAGAAGATGACTTTTAACAGTTTTGAAGGAACTAAAACTTGTATACCTGCAGACATCAATAAAGATGAAGAATTTGTAGAAGAGTTTAATAGATTAAAAACTTTTGCTAATTTTCCAAGTAGTAGTCCTGTTTCAGCATCAACGCTAGCACGAGCTGGTTTTCTGTATACTGGTGAAGGAGATACTGTGCAGTGCTTTAGTTGTCATGCTGCAGTAGATAGATGGCAATATGGAGACTCAGCAGTTGGAAGACACAGGAAAGTATCCCCAAATTGCAGATTTATCAATGGTTTTTATTTTGAGAATAATGCTGCACAATCTACAAATCCTGGTGTCCAAAATGGTCAGTACAAAGTTGAAAACTGTCCGGGAAACAGAAATCATCTTGTTTTAGAAAGGCCATCTGAGGCTCATGCAGACTATCTTTTGAGAACCAGACAGGTTGTAGATATATCAGATACCATATACCCAAGGAACCCTGCCATGTGTAGTGAAGAAACAAGATTAAAGTCATTTCACAACTGGCCAGACTATGCCCACTTAACCCCAAGAGAGTTAGCAAGTGCTGGACTTTACTACACAGGTATTGATGATCAAGTACAGTGCTTTTGTTGTGGTGGAAAACTGAAAAATTGGGAACCTTGTGATCGTGCATGGTCAGAACACAGGCGACACTTTCCTAATTGCTTCTTTGTTTTGGGCCGGAATGTTAATACTCGAAGTGAATCTGATGTCGTGAGTTCTGATAGGAATTTCCCAAATTCATCAAATCCTCCAAGAAATCCAGCCATGGCAGATTATGAAGCACGGATCATTTCTTTTGGGACGTGGATATACTCAGTTAACAAGGAGCAGCTTGCAAGAGCTGGATTTTATGCTTTAGGTAAACTTTATTATAAAACCAGGCCAATAAATAACTTTTCAACTATCCTAGGGCTTCTAAAAAGTAAATCGATGCCTTTAGCCCCCTGGACTGGTAAATATTTAGATATAGGCTGGCATGATTTTATCAGCTTTATTCTGTGAATATTTATGTTGAGTCTGTAATGTAACCATGTTATGAGTCATGTTTATCTTTATGTAATTGTTTTTAGGAAAGGGATTGACGTGCAAAAGATGGTAGACATCCCTGATAGAAGAATGGGTCTAATAATAATACCTGGCTGTGATTTATTGAGTTCTTTTATGTGTGCTTAATGTATATATTACATACATTTTTCTCTGTGCCTCACAGCAACCCTATAAGAAGAGTAAGCATTAGAGTTTAATTTGGCTGATATTAAAATTGATATATGCCTTTAGTACATAGGCCTATATATTTTTAAAGCAGCCCTATATTATGCCCTATTGCCTCAAATGACTGCTTTTCAAATGTACTACTATAGACAGGTTAGGAAGGGCCATTGCTGTGATGGCTTCCAGGGGTATTTTTAAAAATTATACCAATATATATCTGACCCATTTTTTTAGGATTGAATGTAACAATTACAATTTTTAACATAAAAGCTGGGCAAATTAATTTTTTTTATTTGTCTTTAAATACTTCAGAATGAATCAGTGAATATTTCCTCCTCAAATGGTATTTTATCTATTACTTAGACATGAATTTTAATGTCTTCATTTAAGCTACTAGATTTTTTCAAGTAATTTTTTAGGTGTAAAGGTAGATACTTTTGTGTAAACTTCTAATTGCATGAATACATATATTTTTACTTGCATGTTTTCTTAGGTGAAGGTGATAAAGTAAAGTGCTTTCACTGTGGAGGAGGGCTAACTGATTGGAAGCCTAGTGAAGACCCTTGGGAACAACATGCTAAGTGGTATCCAGGGTAAGATATTTTAAATGTTTATTTAGTAACAGGCAAGTTGGACAGTATTCAGTGGAAGGACTTGAATTACTTTTCACCTTAACTATTTTTGCCTTTGCTATGGCTTGAAATTCACAGCAAGTTTATAAAAATGGATCACCTACTTTACAGGGACAAAAACACCTACGCCTTCTCCAGTGACCAAAACATTCATTGATTGTGTATGTATATATGACATCTGGATTATTCCATTTCTAAACACCAAATTAGGAAATGTGTACTTCTTTTGTTGTTGGAAGTCTACTCTTCCTGTGGACACAAAAGAGCCCATGTTGTCAAGGAGGTGCCTTAAGAACCCATCACACCCCCTACGAAATATTACTGTATCTCACTGCTTCTAAGACACACAATTATTTACTTTTTTTCTTTTTTTGAGGTACCGGGGGCCAGGGATTGAACCCGGGACCTCGAATGTGGGAAGCCAGCGCTCAACCACTGAGCCACATCCACTCCACCGAGTTGGTTATTTTCGTTTGTTTTGCTTGTTGTTTGTTTTTGTTTTTCTGAGGAGGCAGTAGGAACCAAACCTGGGACCTCCCATGTTGGAAGCAGGAGCTCAACTGCTTGAGCCACATCCACTCCCTAATCACATTTTATTTTTTTATTTTTTGGCTCCCTCGTCTCTTTGCTAATTGTTTGTTCATTGTCTGCTCACTGTTTTTGCTTGTTTGTTTTTTCTTTAGGAGGCACTGGGAACCGAACCTGGGACCTCGCATGTGGGGCAGGCGCTCAACTGCTTGAGCCACAACCACTCCCCCTATTTACATTTTAAGATCTTTGAAATCAGGAAACATCTTGCACTTGATGGTGTGTCATAATTTAATTGGCAGTGGTTTTAGGTGGTACATAAAATAATCATGCTTCTTATAATTCTGTGGCATCTTAAAATATGACATATCCTAAATGTCTCTTTGCCATCTTACCTCCTTAAAATAAAGAACACATGTATAAAGTGATGTGAATTTCTGGCCTGCAAATTAGTACAATTTATTTATTTATTTATTTTTAGGAGGTACCGGGGATTGAGCCCTGGACCTCATATATCGGAAGCAGGTACTCAACCATGGAGTTATACCTGCTCCCCTAAAATAGTACACTTTACTATTTTACACTACTTCAGAGTGATCATTTGAAAATAAATCTTAGCTTTAAACAGCCTTAAAAGGTTAGTTGAAAAGCCTAAAATTTCATTTTAAATGTACAATTAGTTAGTCCTCAAAATACAATTTGTTGGGAAACGGATGTGGCTCAAGCGATTTGGCTCCCATCTACCATATAGGAGGCCCAGGGTTCAATTCCTGGGGCCTCCTGGTGAAAAGCAAGCTGGCCCATGCAGGAGTGCTGGCCCACTCAGAGTGCTGGCCCGTGCAGAGAGCTGGCACAGCAAGATGATGCAACAAAAAGAGACACAAAAGAGAGACAATAAGAGACACAGCAGACCAGGGAGCTGAGGTGGTGCAAGAGATTGAGCACCTCTTTCCCACTCCAGAAGGTCCCAGGATCAGTTCCTGGTGCCACCAAAAGAGAAGACAAGCAGACACACACACACACACACACACACACACAACACACAGAAAGCAGACAGCAAGCTCAAAACAATGGGCGGGGGGTGGCGCGGGGAGAAATAATCTTTTTAAAAAAATACAATCTGTTGAAAAGATTAACTATTTAAAACTTTAAAATTTAGTCAAGGTGCTAATTTAATTTAGTAATTTTTGCTCAAGTTGGTATCTATTGCTCTGCTAACATTACTATAAATAGCATAACAATAGGAATGTATTTTTTAACCTTAAAATGACAGCTGGATAGGGACTTGGGTAACATTTTATTTTGTGGCTCCTTAGAAATGCTGAAAAGCTAGTTAATGGAATTAAAGATGAGAGTATATCTTTATATTTTACTATTATAGTTTAATAACTTATCAGCTACTAAAGTTTAACCTTCTTTAATTGTTTAGGTGTAAATATCTGGTAGAAGAGAAAGGGCAAGAATATATAAACAATATTCATTTAACCCATTCACTTGAAGAGTCTCTGGTAAGTCTCATATTGTATAATATATATTTTCAGATATTATAATTACTTCTTTGTGTATCACAGTATAGAATTTTAGATTAATTATGTGTGATGACCTTTAAAGGGGGAAACTTGAAAAGTGCTTGTTCTTCTTAACCTGAAGCAAATTGGTAAAAATGGTGAAGCAAATTGGTGATAAAGGGATCAGGATGAACTGATTTAAATATCATTGTAGGCAAAAATATGGGCTTGAACATTTGTACATACTAGATGAACCACAAGAAAGGCAAAGCCTAGCTGGATAATTTGTTTAAAATTGTTATTGTTAATCACAGGTGTTTATATGGTTCATATTGTATTTTAAATAGTTCTTTGTATTGTAAGAACTATATTGCCCATGTCCTTTGTAAAACACTAATAATAGGGATATGATATTGAAGAGATTATCATACATAAAAGACACTAGAAACGTGGCATTTTAGAACAATGTGTTTTTTTTGTTTTTGTTTTTAATTTATTTTTTTACTCCCTTCGGGATTAAAAACATATTTGAAACAATATATATTATTTTTTTAACTTTATTTTGTACATTTAATAATTGAAAATATAAAAAATTAAAAACTTAAAAGTAAACACAGATGAATAAATACATACATTTCTCAATTAAATGTACTGGATACATATAAATTTTTTTTTTAATCAAACAATATGTTACACAATATATTTGGTTCATAGTAACACATTCATACAGTATTTGTCCTTTTGTGACAGAACAGTGTGTTTTAATCGGTATTCATGTGAAACTAATAAAAAAGTGAAAAAAATATGGACTTGAAGAACTAAATACTTAGTCCCTTAGGCTTCTGAAATTAGACTCTTGTGTGTGTGATTTTTTGAAATTAGACTCTTGTAAATGTCCTTTGTACTCACATTTTTAAACTTTTTGCAGACAATATTTAAAATCTCAAAAGTATATCTAAAAAATTATATATAATAGTTTTTTAAAATACATAATTCTTGAATATAGTACAAATTCAAACATCACAAAGGGGAATATAGTAAAAAGTAAGTCTTCACTTCCTTACCCCCAATTCTCAGATCACCTTCCTAGAAGCAAACCACTGTTACCGGTTCCTTGTATATTTTTTCAGATATAGTCTATACATATGCAAGTAATAGTATGTATATTTTCCCACCCATATTTTTACACGTGAGCATATTATGTACACTATTCCACATCTTGCTTTTTTAATGTCATATCTAAGATATTTTCTCTTATTAATATCAAGTAGTTTTGTTTCATTCTTTTCACTATTTCAGAGTTTTTTTAACTAGCCCACTATCTACAGACATTTGATTTCTTACTGTAAAGTTTATTTGTGTGCTCATGCTCACGTGCAAATATATGTTGTAAGATAAACTCCTAGATGTAGAATTGCCAGGTCAAAAAGTACATGCATTTTTAAATTTGATGGCTCTTTTAAAATTGTCCTCCGAAGAGCATGTGCCATTTTATGCTCCCACTAACAATAATGCGATTTTCCCCCACCATTACCATCAAGGTGTTATTAAACTTTTTGAATTTTTCTACAACAATTCAAAACAATTTTCTTACAACACCATCTTATTAAACTTTAAATTTGTATTTCTCTTTTTTAAAAAAGTATATCTAAACTAATAGTGTGGACTGGGGTGGCCAAGAGGTCAATACTATGTGGAAAGAGCCCTGGACTAGAAATGGGAGACTGGAGTTGTCATTAAGGCTCTGCCATTAACTGTATCAGTTTGATCAAATCATTTCATTTCTCTAGTTCTCAGCTTCTTGTCCAATCTTGAGGGGATTGGATTATATAACCTTTTAACTTCCTTCCAGCTCCATCAGGCTATACCTCTTGAGAATATGATATGTTGAATTGGAATAAAGCCAGTTTATACATATGTGACTAATACAGTTTTTCAAATTGAAGTAATACCTTCTACCACAAAGAATTCTAACTCACAATTTCTATTTCTGTTTTAGGGAAGAACTGCTGAAAAAACACCATCACTAACTAAAAGAATTGGTAAATATACTTACTAAAATAAATATACTTTTATTTTCACTGCCAATTTATTATAGTTGTTATTTATGGGGTGAAAAGATAAACATATTCTTTCAAGGACAACAAAGTGTATTTATATGAGATGACAGTAAATATAAGTTAGATGTTTTGCTGTCAAGAAAATTAGTACAGCCATTGAACAGTTTTTCTAGGTTCAAGAGGTTCATCACCAATTCTGTTAAAATCACCAAAGAAAGAGTTAAGTGTATTTTTGTCCCTCAGACTCCTTAAGTAATCTAGGATCATGAATCCAGTGCTCTGCTAATGTGCCATCACCATGGATCAGCCCTAACCTACCTGCTTCTTTATCCCAAACCATCTTTGTTCCTTCCCCATATTCTTCACAGAGGGATAAGTGTTAATTTGTTTATGTTTACCTCGTTACCTCATGGAGAAGTAAAGGTTTTTATCACAAAGATTGAATATTCATCATAGATATTAAATGAAAAAAAAAAAACAGAAAATGGGCAGGGAAAGATATTATATTAAACAAATAAGATATTGTTATCCCCTCTTTTCAAATAAAGGAAAACAGAGGTTGGAGAGGTTAAATGACTTGCCCACAGCCATATTACAATTCATCATTAGTGGAACTAGGACTGTAAACAAGGTCTTCTCAATCCTGCATCACACTGCAGATCTCACTCCCAATTTAAGCATCATGTTTCAAAACTAGTAAGTTTTATTTAGAATGTCTTGTGATTCCCCACTTGCCATACTTATAACATGATTTATTTAATGTATTAGGATTACAAGGCAGGAGATTACTATATATATTCATAAATATGCTTGAGAAGGAGAGCTGCTTTGATAATGGGCATAAACAATAGTGTAAGAAATCATTTAGTCTAGCCTATATTTTTTAAGTTTTCCAGAAACAAAGATTCTATAATGTTTCTTGATTACTTTTTTTGGTATTTAATCATCCTTATAAATGCATACTATTCTTTTTATGACTAATGAGATTCTTGCTCTGTTTGTAAGATTAATGTTTTTAAATTGAGATGTAATAACTTTGTATAAATTTCATCCTTTTAAAGTGTATAATTCAGTGGTTTCTACTATATTCACAAGGTTGTACAACCACTACTATTATTTAATTGCAGAAAATTATAATCACCCCAAAAAGAAACTCCATACCCATTAACAGTCACTCCCTATCCCAACCCTCCCCATTCCCAGGCAACCACTAATCTACTTTTTTTTTTTTTTTTTTTTTTTTTTTAAGATTTTATTTATTTTTTCATCTATCCCCCCCTTGCTGCCCGTGCTCGCTGGGTCAGCCAACCACGCCGCGAGGGCGGGCCCGCCCCCACCAGGAGGCCCCGGGAACCGAACCCGGGGCCTCCCACACGGTAAACAGGAGCCCCACTGATTGAGCCACAGCCGCTTCCCACTAATCTACTTTTTGTCTCCATGGATTTGCCTATACTGTTCTGGTCGTCATGTAAATGGAATAATAAAATATAGGGCTCTTGTGTCTGGCCTCTTCCATTTAATATTTTCAAGGTTCATACATGTTGTAGTATATATCAGTACTTCCTTCTTTTTATGGCTAAATAATATTCCATGTGGCTATCCCACATTTTATTCATCCATTCATTAATAGATGGCCATTTTAGCAGTTCTTTGTGTATTCTGGATATTA
The DNA here is from genome assembly GCA_026826555.1 of Tolypeutes matacus. Lineage (NCBI taxonomy): Eukaryota > Metazoa > Chordata > Mammalia > Cingulata > Chlamyphoridae > Tolypeutes > Tolypeutes matacus. The sequence goes on from JAKSZT010054512.1 coordinate 198,991, forward strand.
AACCCTTATCAGATACATAGTTTGCAACCATTTTCTCCCATTCTTTAAGCTTTCTTTTCACTTTCTTAATATTGACTTTTGATGATCAAAAGTTTTTAATTTGATGAAGTCCAATTTATTTTTTTTCTTTTGGTGCTTGTGCTTTGGGTGTCGTATCTAAGAACCCACAGCCTAATCCAAGGTCACAAAGATTTATACCTATGTATTCTTCTAAGAGTTTTAGAGTTTTAGCTCTAACATTTAGGTCTTTGATCCATTTTGAGTTAATTTTTGCATATAGTATGACTTAGGGGTCCATTTCATTCTTTTTCATATATGGATATACAATTGTCCCTGCTTTTGGTTCTTAGCCAGTTGAGTTTATCTGCAGGACATACAAGTAGAGGGATATTAGAACCTAGAACTCATATAAATGAGAGTAAAATTATGGTAGTAGGGGATGTTCCCAGAGAAGGATCAATGAGGGCACATAAGGGAATCACCAACATCTAATAAAGTAGGCAAAAGAAAAGGATCCAGCAAAGCAAACTGTTTAAAAAAAAAAAAAAGTGATAGGAGAACTAGGAAAGAGTGTTGTCCAGCTGTCCTCTGAACATTTCCACCTAGAAACTCCAAAGAAATTCAAATTCAACATCTCTAAACCTCTCAAACTGAATCCATCTTGCTCTTTTTTCTCTCTGTTGGTTACAAATTCACAAAGTTGCCCGGTAACCCGAGTCATTCTAAGCTCTTTTGCTCTCTTTAATCCCTCTACATTTAACCATTCACCAGGTCTGATGTATTCTATCTCTTTAATATTGTCTGAAATCCATCTCCTCCCCAATTATTCTGCCCTAGTTGCAACTCTTACATCTCATCCAGACTATTGTAGTAGTCTCCTAATTGACCTTTTATCTGCATTCTAACCTCCCAATGGAGATTTTCTTTATCAAACATAAATCTCAAATTACTTTTCTTCTTAAAAATATATTTTGTTAATTACTATATAATGTTCCTTAAAATTAGTCTCCCTTTTCAGCCTCCTCTCTTTAAAAATTGTTTATTGAGAAGTAAAATAAAGTGCTTAAAGGGCACTAATCTTAAGTATGTAACTCTATGGGTTTTAACACAAACACACACACATGCACACACACTGGTGAAACCATCACCCAGATCAAGATATTGAAGTTTGCTACCACCCCAGAAAGCTCCTTCATATCCCTTCCCAATCATTACCCACCCCCAAGTTATATTCTAGCTTCTATTATCATAGATTAATTTTACCTATTACCATAGACTATTTCTGAACTTCTTAAAAATGGAATCATGCAGTATGTCCTCTTATGCATCTGATTAATCATTATGATAACATTTTGCTTATCACTATATCTATGAGATTCATCCATGTTGTATATTGACAGTAGTTTGTTCTTTTTATTGCTATGTAGTGTTTGAATATACCCCAATTTATCCATTCACCTGATGATGGACATTTTGAATTGTTTCCAGTTTGGGGCTATTATCAAAAAAATGCTCCTATGAATATTCTTGTGCATGTCTTTGATTGATGTTTGCATTCATTTTTCATACCCAAGAATGAAATTGATTAGTCAGAGGGTACCAACCTCCTCTCTTAGCACTTCCCTACACCTGCTTTGTTCCTACTTTGAGTTTTATAAAAGTGAGTTTCCACTTACCTTCTTGCCTTATCTGGTCCAACCTTCTCAGCTGCAGAAACTAAATCTGAGAGATAGGAAACTGATACATTCAAGGTCACAGTCTGGGACTTCTCCCTATTTCCGTTTTTTTTTTTTTTTTTTTCTCAAAATAATTGCTAGCAATGCCATCCACTGAATCTCCAAGTACCTTGGGTTAATTGTGAATGAATACAGCAGATTTGAAAAGTGTTCAGGTTTTTAAAGCACTTAATAATCTAACAGCCCTTTTCTTGCCTGTTTTTACATTATCTTGTACTGTTTCTTTACAGTCTTTAAAGCACCTAATCTCAAATAATTCAACGTGCTACAAAATACATACTGACTGCATTTACAATTAATTGTAATATTTTGAAAATGAATCCTCAGTGCCTATATATTTCAAATATTTCTTCCCAAAGCAGCTTTGGTTTGCTGATTTGTTTTTGTTGTTTTGCTTGCTACTTAAAGTTTTCTTGTTAAGTACACTTTGCTATTGGGTTGTATGAATGAAAATAATTGTTTAAACTCTATGTCCTTTTCCCTCACTAATTTTCATTTCAGATGATACCATTTTCCAAAATCCTATGGTACAAGAAGCTATACGAATGGGATTCAGTTTCAGGGACATTAAGAAAATAATGGAGGAAAAAATTCAGACATCTGGGAGCAACTATAAATCACTTGAGGTTCTGGTTGCAGATCTAGTGAGTGCTCAAAAAGACAATGCAGAAAACAAATCAAGTGAGACTTCATTGCAGAAAGGTATGCATGGCTGTTTTTGAAAAGCAAGAAAAATGTATTAGCACTTCATCACAGATAGTATGTTACATGGCTTTGTGGCCCATTCATTTCCCTCCTCTCATCTTCTTACCCTTAGAATAAACATTTTTTTAATTAGAGAAGTTGTAGGTTTATAGGAAAGTCATGCAGAAAGTACAGAGTTCCCAAATACCCCTCCACATGCACACATAAGGATAAACATTTCAAACATACATCAAAATGGAGAGAACGTATAATGAACCCTTGTGTACCCATCAACCAGCTTCAATAATTATCAACACTTTTGCAATCTTGTTTCCTTTCTTCCTTCAACTATTTTTTGGCTGTAGTATTTTAAAGTAAATCCCATATATGCTATTTACACATAAAGCTTCAATATATATCTAATAGAAAAGTACTTTTTTTACATAGCCTTAATACTGTTATCACATTTATCAAAATTAATGTATAAAAAAATAAAAATAATAATTCCTTAATATTATCTGAGATCCAGTCTTAAAAGTTGCCCAATTATATTAAAATGTTTTTTTGTTGTTGTTGTTTTTTTGTTTGTTTGTTTGTTTTGTTTAAGGAAGTTCCAGGGATTGAACCCAAGACCTTGTATGTGAGAAACAGGTGCTAAACCAGTTGAACTACACCTGCTTCCCTTAAAATGTTTTTATCCTTCATTTGTGAATCCAAGTAGGATCCACTGACCCATTCATTTTAAAAGTGAGAATTTATGCTCTATTTTTAGACAAAGAACTATAAAGGCTAACTTTTATCATTGTGTATAGAATCTCTAAATTTTGTAGTTGAAATTGGTTTTAGAGTGTTCTGCAACTTTTCATATTATGTGAACATAAAGGGGTCTTATTACTAAATAGGCTTGAATGAATGGCACTTTTATACTGTAGATAATATAGAAATGTATTAAGTAATGTAGAAGAGAAGCATATAAACTTTTTCATTTAAAAAAATTTGAAGTATGTCATTCATACATGAACATAGATAAACAATACGTTTATAGTGAAAGTTGTAAGCTTACAAAACAAACAGGATAACATCATACAGAGCTCCCATACATCACCCCACCACCAATACCTTGCATTGTTGTGAAACATTTGTAACAACTTATGAAAATCCATCGTCATAGTATTACTACTAACTATAGTCCATGTCTTACATTTTGGTGTATTTTTCCCCCAACCAACCCTATTCGTTTTCTTTTTTTTTCATAAACCAGACATAAAGTGTACAAGCAGTGTCATTTGGTATAATCACAGAGTTGTGCATTCATCACGTCAGTCAATATTAGAGCATTTTCATTACTTCAAAAAAAAAAAAAAGGCAACAAAAAACAAACCACTATCATATGCATATGTTACTGCTACTAGTTACAAATCCTATGATGTACTTTCACCATCTCTATTCATTTCCAAACATTTACTAATAACTTTTTATCAATTCTGTACAGATTAAACTTCAGCTTTTCATTCTCTAACCACATTCTAGTAGCTGGTGACTTATATTCTAGCTATTAACTCATGAATTTGCTCATTATATTTAGTTCATAATAGCAAAATCATACAATATTTGTCCTTTGGTGCTTGGCTTGTTTCACTCAACATAATGTCCTCCAGGTTCATCTACATTGTCATGTGCTTCAGAACTTCATTTCTTCTTGCAGCTGAATAATATTCCATTGTGTATATATACCACATTTTGTATATCCATTCATCAGTTTATAGACACGTGGGTTGTTTCCATCTTTTGGCAATTGTGAGTAATGTCACTATGAACATCGATGTGCAGGTGTCTGTTCGTGTCCCTTCTGGGTATATACCTAGTAGTGGTATTGCCAGGTCACATGATAGATCTATAACTTCCTTAGGTACTGCCAAACAGACTTCCACAGTGGCCGTACCATTCTACATTCCCACCAACAGTGAATAAGTGTTCCTGTCTCTCCACATCCTCTTCAACATTTACAGTTTTCTGGGTTTTTTTGTTTTTTATTTTTTGCTTTTTTTACTTTTTTCTTTTTTTTAATGTTGTCTTCTGTTTTTTTAAATAGTGGCCATTCTAGTAGGTATGAAATGCTATCTCATTGAAGGTTTGATTTGCATTTCCCTAATAGCCAATTATGTTGAACATTTTTTCATGTGTTTTTTCACCATCTGTAGTTCTTCTTCAGAAAATGTCTATTCAGGTCTTTTGCCCATTTTTAATCAGTCATTTCTCTTTTTATTATTGAGTTGTAGGATCTCTATATATCATGGATATTAGACACTTGTTGGATGTGTGATTTCCAAATATTTTCTCCCATTGAGTAGGCTGCCTTTTTACCCTCTGCACAAAGTCCTTTGAGGTACAGAATTATTTAATTTTGAGGAGGTCCCATTTATCTATTTTTTCTTTCATTGCTCGTGCTTTGGTTGTAAGGTTTAAGGGACCCCACCTACTGCAAGGTCTTGTAGATGTTTCCCTACATTATCTTCTGGGAATTTTATGGTCCTAGCTTTTATGTTTAAGTCTTTGATTCATTTCAAGTTGATTCTTGTATAGGAAGTGAGATAAGGGTCCTCTTTCATTCGTTTAGTTATGGATATCCAGTTCTCCCAGCACCATTTGTTGAAGAGACTGTTCTGTCCCAGAAAAGTGAACTTGGTAGGCTTATCAATAATCAGTTGACCATAGAGGTGATAGTCTATTTCTGAACTCTCAATTTGATTCCATTGATCAATGTGTCTGTCTATACGCCAATACCATGCTGTTTTGACCACTGTAGCTTTTTATAATACACTTAAAGGACAGGATGCATGAGTCCTCCAACTTCACTCTTCTTCATATAAGTTCTTTTAAGAAAAAAAAGACCCCAAATATGAGCACTTTCTTTAAGGATTATGGATATTATAGTGCTTGCCAACAACATTAAAAAATTAAAGAGAAAGTTTCAAACTGAATACACTTGGGGCACTTTACCTGTAATCATCATTCTCTAAGCTCTTGACCCCCACAAAAAGATGAGAATTCTCCTAGTGCTGATAAACCTAATAGTTTACTTATTTTTTTACACAGTAAAGTCCCTGTTGGTCTTTCAGTTATTTCAAATGCTTTTCAAACATTGTTCAGATAATTACATGTCATTGACAGTAAGAAAATAAATGATTTTAAAATTTACATCAGTTGATGTAGAAGACTCAGCAGAAAGCTTACTATTCTTTCCTTAAAGATGCATTTATTTAAAACTCACGAAAGCTGCAGTTGTCTTGTTGAAGTTAAAGTAAACCATTTACTTGGTCATCTTTCTACTTCAATAGAAATATGAGTGATTGTGGCATTTTTCCCCTGCATCTTAAACACAACTCAGGCTTTATTAAATTTGACAATAAGATGTTGGTTTTCAGACCTGAAAGTGTTGTGTACTACAGAAGGATTTAGTAGGTTACAATAGGAAGAGAGCAAGGGATAGAGAGTGCATTGGGAGAGTGTCTTTTCCCTATCAGGTTTCAACAGGGGCTACAGGCTAGGACAGCCAAGGAAGTAGGGCCTATGCAAATGGAAGTTCTCTGGTCAGGGTTTGGTATTCATCAGTTGACCCCTCCTTAGTCTTACTAAGTTGAGAGGCAGATAATTGATATAGGCTATCTTCTAATGCTAGGGCTGCTTCCTATCTCTTTTCCCAAAAGCTGATGAGGAAATCTGGCACTAAGAATCTTTTAATGCTCTACAGAGCAGAGGGTGGATATAAAAGGGAAGCACGGGGAAGCGGCTGTGGCTCAATCAGTAGGGCTCCCGTTTACCATATGGGAGGCCCCGGGTTCGGTTCCCGGGGCCTCCTGGTGAAGGCAAGCCCGCCCGCACGGCGTGGTTAGCTGACCCAGCGAGCACAAGCAGCAAGGGGGGGGATAAATGGATAAATAAATAAAATCTTTAAAAAAATAAAATTAAAAAAAAAAAAAGGGAAGCACGTGGAAATTATTAGAAAAAGTATAAACTTATTGTGGCTTTACTGAGAAATCCTAGATTCAATACTCTTTTTTTCCCCAAGGTTATGTGACAGAGAATGCCCGAGTAAACTGCCTTCTAAAAATAGTATCAAATCATTATCTTTTTTCTTTCATTTTCTTTCTTTCTTTATTATTTTAAAAGATCCTTAGATTACATAAATGTTACACAAAAAATATAGGGATTCCTATATGCCACACCTCCCACAGCCTCCCACATAAACATCTTTCATTAGTTTGGCACATTAATTGCAATTGATAAACACATCCTGGGACTTTGCCATTAAGCATGGACCATAGTTCACATTGTAGACCACACTCTCTCCCACACAGTTCTGCATGTTATATGATGATATAAAATGGCCTATATTGTCATTGCATTGTCATTCAGGACAATTCCCAAGTCCCAAAAAAGCCCCTATATTGCAGCTGTTTTTCCCTCTCCCTGCCCCCAGAGCCTCCAGTGGCCACTGGCTCCACATCAATGTTGTAATTTCTTCCATTGCTTGAATCACAATATGTCTATAGTAGAATACCAGTAAGTCCACTCTAGTCCATAGCTCTTCCCCCAATCCTGAGGAGTCTGGGATGGTGATGTTCACTCCACCTCCAATTGAGAGGGGTCTTATATCCCATGGGGAAGATGGGTGGGATTATCTTGCCAGCAGCTGCAGGCTCTCTCCATTCCCTGGGATGGCCATTGTCCATCATCATCTCCCTGCCAGTTGTCCTGGGTGAGTCCAGTGAGCTGTAGAGTAGGAGTTGCTACTCCACTGAGGTTCTGATCCCAGCTGGCATGTGGACAGCCCAAAGACTCAAGTCTCTGGACGTACACCTACAAACTCCAGCACCAAGTATAGGTTTGAATAGAAGGGACAGATAAGCCATGTACAGGGAAGACATAATGAGTCCAACTCTGTCACTCTCAGGAACACAAACTCCAAATTAGGGCCCACTGGCAAGGCACCAAACTCCAGAGCTATCCGCCCTGACATAGGACCTGGGTGTCTCCAGAGCCCTCAGGAGCCCCACTCTTTGGAGTGATAGTACAGGGGAGCAGGTGTAGTTCAGTGGTTGAGTGCCTACTTCCCATGTACAACGTCCCGGGTTCAATCCCTGGTACCTCCTAAAAAATAAAGCAACATAGTACAAAATTAAGTCTCTTAGTATATGTGTTAAAGCACTTGTTTTAATCCTTATATGTTTATAATTATATATAATATTTAAAAATCAAATAGCCCATATATATTTCTTATCAGTCTTTCCACATAGATCTGTTCTGGCTGTAAAATGAGTAACATCAGTTTATTCTAGAAGTAAAATAAAAAAGTAAAAATATTAGTAAGTAACATCAAAGCTTATCTAGTTATTGCCTTTATTGTTCCTGAGCTACCAACCTCCTGACCTAGAAGAGGACCTTGTGGGAAGTAGAAGGAAAAAGTTACCATAGGGAAGGGTATAGAATCCAATAGTTATCCTTAAGGCTAGAATGAAATAATTACCAGAGGTGAACTCTTAGTCTGGAAAAAATCTATGCCCAGAGCATCACCCTCTTTTTTTTATTATTTTTATTTTTTTATTTTTATTTTATTTTATTTTTTTTACCGGGAGGTCCCGGGGATCGAACCCAGGTCCCTCCATATGGGAGACGGACGCCCAACCAGCTGAGCCACATCCGACCCCTTAAAGATTTTATTTATTTATTCATTTATCCCCACCTTGCTGCTTGTGCTCGCTGGGTCAGCTAACCACACCGTGCGGGCGGGCTTGCCTTCACCAGGAGGCCCTGGGAACAGAACCCGGGGCCTCCCATATGGTAAACGGGAGCCCTACTGATTGAGCCACAGCCGCTTCCCCATCACCCTCTTAAGTAAGTGGCTGTATACAAATAGAAAAAGCAGAGTTGATGATGTCAGTGTTTTGTAGGAATGGCATTTCATTCCATTGCGGTCCATAAAATGGAACTTCAAACTTTTGGATCCAAAATGAACCTTAAAGATCATATAATAACTTTCATTACTTTTGTGAGAAAACTGAACTGCAGATGAATTGTTGCCCAAGATCATTCAGACAGTTGAGAAAAGAATTCAGGTTTCCAAAATATCCGGCCCAGTGTTCTTTTTTACTTAGTGCAGCATTACATCCAAAAGTAATGTGTAAGTTACTTAATTGTTTTACTTCTTTTGATTTTTTTTGTCATGAACAGACACTTCATTCTGACTTTTTTTTTGGTGTTGATGCTTTCACATGATATGATAAATCAGTTTATAATGCCATCCTTTACTTATATGGTTTCCTCTGCCCCAAATGCCTTTTTTTTCCTAACTTTTTATTTTGAAATACTTTCAATCATACAGAACAGTTACACAAATAATACAGACACCATACAGAGAACTCCAACATATCCCTATTTCCCCAGATACCCAGGTCCTTCAATTTTAACATTTTGCCACATTTGCTGTACCACTCTATCTATAAACCCATCTCTCCGTCCGTTTGTCTATCAATCCATTTTCTGAACACTTGAGTGTAGTTTGTATATGCATCATGCTTCTTGAACACTTAATACTGCCATGTACATTTCCTAAGAACAAGGATATCCACTTATTAACCATCTTAAGCGCAGTTATCAAGTTCAAGAAATTTAACATTGATATAAAGCTTATAGTCTCTATTCCAATTTTTCATATGTCCCAATAATGTTCTTTTTTTTTTTTTAATTTTTAATTTATTTTTATTGTGGGTAAAAATCAAAATTCTCACAATACATACAAACATTTGCAAAATGATATATAAATATATATGCATATATGTGTATTTGCTTACAAAAATGTTATTTATATATATATATATACACATATATTTTAAGAGGTGCTTAGATTACCTAAAATATTACACAGAACCCACTGGGATTCCCATGTTGCCCACCTCCCACACCTCCCACCACATCCCACACAAACATCTCCCACAGTGTGGCCCACCACCCTCAATGAACTTACACATCCTGGAGCCTTGCCACCAACCATAGACCACAGTTCACACTGTAGACCACACTCTCTCCCACTCAGTTCTGAGTGGTGTGTGCTGATTTAAAATGGCCTACATCCGTTGCCACAATGGTACTCAGGACAACCTCTAACTCCCAAAGAAGCCTCTGTATTTCAACTGCTCATCCCCTCCCTACCCCAAAAATAATGTTCTTTTGAGCCTTCTCTTCTCCCTAGTTAAATCCCATCCAGGATCATGTATGGCATTTAATTTTCATTGTCTCTTTAGTTGCTCTTTCTTTTCTTTTTTTAATCATGGGAATGTATATACAACATGAACTTTCCCAGTATTATTAATCACATTCACTATATTATGTTATTAATCACATTCACTATATTGCATTACACTCACCACCTTCCATTACTAAAATTTTCCCATCTTCCCAAACGGAAACCCTATACCCATTATGCATTAACTCCTCATTCCCTCTGTATCCCACCCCCAGCAACCTGTACTCTACTTTCTATGACCTTTGTGTATTCTCCAGTACTTCTTTATAGTTACCATGAGGCTTAAATTTAACATCCTAAATCTTTAACAATCTTACTTGCTTAGATACCAACTTACCTTTAATAATATATACAAACTGTATTCCTAAACCCCTCCATCCCCCACCTTTATGTAGCTCTTGTCACAAATTACATCTTTATACATTGAGTCCAAAACCACTGACTTATCCTTACATACCATACATTTGCATTTTAGATCTTGTAGAAAGAAAAAATGGAGTTACAAACCTAAAATACAATAGTACTGGCATTATATTTACCCATGCCATTACCTTTACTGGAGATCTTTATTTCTTCATGCAACTTTAATTTATTGTCTGTTGTCCTTTCTTTTCTACCTGCAGAATTCTCCTTAGCATCTCTTGTAGGGTTAGGTTTAGTGGTGACAGACCTCCCTCAACTTTTGTTTATATGGGAATAATTTTATCTCTCCCTCACTTTTGAAGAACGGTTTTACTGGATATAGAATTCTTGGCTGGCAGTTTTTTGCTTTCAGCACTTTAAATGTCATCCCACTGCTTTCTTTCCTCCATGGTTGCTGAGGAGAAATCAGCACTTAATCTTTTTAAGGCTCCCTTGTACATAACATGTTGCTTCACTCTTGAGGCTTTCGGAATTCTGTCTTTATCTTTGACATTTGGCAGTTTGATTTCAGTTTTGGATTTATCTTGTCTGGGGTTTTTGTATTTATCTTGTCTGGGGTTTGTTGAGCATCTTAGATCTGTATATCCATAGTTCAAGGCCAAAGCATAGGTGCCTCCCTGATCCTTTCTGTGCGTGTCCCTTGACTAGGGTATGCACATGTGGTCCTAGGAATTTTCCTGTTTACACAGATACAACTGTCCCCTCTTCCCTAGAAAACAATTTCTTCATGGTCCCCGACACTGTACTGTATGTCCCACAGCCAGCATTCCCTTACCCCAAGCAGCAACAACTTAATGCTGTCCCACAGTGTTCTGTAGGAGAGCTCTGTGAGTCATCTACATGCAGGACAAGTTCTGGGATGGCTAGCCTATGACTAGTGTTCTAGTTTAGTTCCTCAGTCAGCCACCAAATAGATTGGGCTAGGCATGTGCACAAAGGTTACCCAGCTCCCTCTGGAACCAGGGCCAGGAACCTGCACTGGGAGCATAGACTGGCTCCATGCCCAGCTTGTGAGAAGATGGGGGAGGGCCTACTAGGGTACTGCAAGATCCTACCTCTTTTAAGTTGTCTTTTTCTTGATTCAACACTTGTCCTGTTACTGCAATCCTTTAACTGTTTTCTGGAACTTTGCGTAAGATACTTCTGCAAGTTATTGCTGGTTATTCAAAGCTTCTGTGGGAGATCAGAGCCCTGAAGCTTTTCACTCTGCCATCTTGATCTCCTGAATGCCTTTTCCCTCTCTATGTGGAGTCCCATTCTTCACCCCACCCGCAACCCCCTAAATCCATCTTATGAACTCACCCTTCAAGGCTCAGATCAGAGGTCACTTTTTTTCTGTTTTCTCCAAACCCCATGATGGAGTTAAGAGCTCTACCTTCTCTACTCCTGGTGCTATTAGAGCATTTTTTATTTTTTGTTTTTTTAATATATATATTAGGTTTTTTTGTTATTGTTCTTTTATTTTATTTTTCAGAGCATTTTTTTACATTGTTTTGGAGCTGTTTTTCTGTCCTGCCCATTAGACTAAGCTTCTTAAGGGCAGGTGATTTATCTTCTTATCTCTGATGATTTATTTCCACGTCAGTGATTCCATGTTTGAATTACAATTTTGATTATGACTAGGATGTTGCTTTTTAGAAGAAAGGGATTAAATAATCCTCTCCTCTACCCTCTGGCCAGAGGACACCTTTCTGAAGCACAAACCTGATCATACCTCACCAGTTTAAAACCCTTTACTGACTCCCAGAGCCCTCAAGACCAAGTCTAAACTCTTTTCAATGGCTTGCCAAATCTTTCATGATCAGGCTCCTGTTAAAGTTCTTTAGCCTCATCTCAAGCTATTTTGCCCTCCCATACTTTATGCCCAAGCCTTACCTATGCACTTGGCAGGCCATGTTCTCTCTCTCTCCTTGGAGCCTGCTTATGCTGTTTCCTCTTCTCCCACTGCCCCTGTTCCCCAAGGTCCTCTCCCTTTCCTAGTTAACTCCTACTCATCCTTTCTGACCCAGAAGGCCTTCCCTTTATGTGTGTTTGCTGCAGGCACACACATGCACACACTTACACCCTTCCAGTATTCTTCATAGCACATTGTAATTACCCTTGTGATCATACTGTATTACAATTTCCTGTTTACTTGCATTCCCTACTTGTCTGTGACCTATTGGGACCTTAGGGTCTATAATAGTTCTTAGTTGCTATATCCCTAGTGCCCTGTTAAGTGTTTAGTAAATATTTGTTGAATAAAATTAAACCATTTTTCCCAAACTTGTTTTTAGAATAGTGTTAAAAGGGAAGGGATCCCATGGGGGGTAAAAAGGAGCTCCTTGGTTAAGTAGGTAAATGCATTGTGAATTTCTAAGAGGAGATATATACTGTACTATAGTGTACTGCACAATACTTGATAGCAAGTGGTTCCCAAATGTCAGTGTGCCTAATCCCAGAAATTTTAGATTCAGTGAATGGGACCCAGCAATCTTTTGTTTGAAAAATGCTCCAGATGATTCTAATGTGAGGCCAGATTCGGAAGCTACCATTAACAATAGTTACAAAGATATTGGAGTTAAAATATGTAATACATTTAGAATAGTACCTAATACATAATAAGTGCTATATAACTATTAACTGTTGTTATTGTGACTATGGTTATATTTATATTTGACCATGAAACACATTTTTATGGCATATTTGTTAACATTTCACAAAACCTAGTTTGGGAAAGACTGACTTAAGCAAATATTTCAGTACCACCTATTTGCTGATGACACCCAAACCTCTATCTCTAGCCCTGTCTTCTTCTGACCTTAAGACTTGACTTTCTAATTGCCTACTGGACATTTTTATCTGGATGCTCTGCAAAGCACCTCAAAAATATCTAAAATCAAATTCCACACCAAACTTGTTCTTCCTTTTATATTTCCTACTGATATCACCATCCCTTTGTTAGCCAAGCTAGAAATATTGAAATCAACTTTAGCTCCTCTTTCTGCCTCATCCCTCACATCCACTCGATTACCAAATCTTACTTGTCCCACTTCAGAAGTATCCTCAGATCCATCCCTCCATTTCCTGAATCATCCGTGCATTTTAATATGACCATGTCCTTTCTATATGCTATTTCTTTTACCTATTCTTTGCTTCTCTACCTGGAAAATTGCTGTCTTTGCTTAAATGTCATTCCTCCTCCCCCTGCTTCCAACCCATGGTTAAGCCTTCCACAACTAGCCTGAACAGAAGAACTTGTTCCCTCATCTTGTCCCAAAGCACTTTGAATGTAACTTTGTTATAGCACTTATCACTTGTACTTTGTGCTTACCTCCATAGCCTCATCTCACGTCGTTCTCTTCCACAAAAAGTAGATGCCATGTATGGTTCATCCTGATATTCCCCAAAACTAACTTAGTGCCTAGCACATAGTAGGGGTTCAGTAAATGTTTGTTAAACAACTAAGAAATCTAAAATTAGCACATTTCTTTTTTCTTTGTGCAGAGATTAGTACTGAAGAGCAACTAAGGCGCCTGCAAGAGGAGAAACTTTGCAAAATCTGTATGGATAGAAATATTGCTGTAGTTTTTATTCCTTGTGGACATCTGGTGACTTGTAAACAATGTGCTGAAGCAGTTGACAAATGTCCCATGTGCTACACAATTATTACTTTCAAGCAAAAAATTTTTATGTCTTAATCTAACTCCACACCGTGTTTTGTTGTTCTTAATACCTTGATTGAATGTGTAATGTGAACTGACTTTAAGTAATCAACATTGAATTTCATTAGCATTTGCTACCCAAGTAGGAAAAAAATGTAAACTGTAATGTTTTAATTGACAATCTAAAATTTGAATTTCTGGAGTTTTCCAGAAATTACCTGTATTATTTGTCCTATTTTTTTCCTGTTATTTAATTTAAATCCTAGACCTAGGTAAGAAGCATCATATTATAACTTATCACAACAGTGAATATTTGTATTATACTGACTTAGAATGTAAGTGTAATTGAATTAATCAACCGAATTTTTCATTCTTTTCAGCTAGGCTTAGCAAATGGAGATAAATCTCCCTAATCACATAATTTGGTTTTTGTGTGTGTGTGAGAAAGGAATGAACTGTTCCACACTGATGGAAAGATCAAGATTATTTTGAGGTTTCTGTCTTTGTGTTTTAGGATTGTGTCCGCTTTCTTTGAAAGTTATATACATGCATTTGTATGAATGGTTTTAAAAAGTGATTTTACCATTTTTAAAGAGTATTTTAATGATAGAATACCATTTAGCCTGCACGTACTGACATGGAAAGATGTCAAAGATGTATTAAGTATAAAATGCAAGTGGCAAAACTCTATGTGTAGTATGAGCCAAATTAAGGTGTGTGTGTTTGTATATGTGTAGAACAAAAGGTTTGGAAAGATGCACACCAAACTGTTAAATGTGGTTTCTCTTGAGGGGAAGTGAAGCAGGGGGGTTGGGCTTTCAGAGAGGGTTTATAGGGGCCTTTCACTTTCTACTCTTTTAATTTCAATCTGTTTAAATTTTTTTATAAGTAGGTATTACTTTTGTAATCAGAATTTTTAGAAAATATTTTACTGATTTAAAGGCTTAGGCATGTTCAAACGCCTGCAAAACTACTTATTGCTCAGCTTTATTTTTCTAATCCAAGAAGGCAGAGCAGTTAACCTTTTTAGTGCCAATGTAAAATTTAAATGTTTTTATGTTTTTCTTGCTTTGTGGATGAAAACTATTTCTGAGTCGTCGTTTTCTGACAGGTAGACCATGTCTTCTCTTATTTCAAAATTAAATATTTCTGATTTTGTAAAATGAAATATAAAATATGTCTCAGATCTTCCAATTAATTAGTAAGGATTCATCCTTAATCCTTGCTAGTTTAAGCCTGCCTAAGTCACTTTACTAAAAGATCTTTGTTAACCCAGTATTTTAAACATCTGTCAGCTTACGTAGGTAAAAGTAGAAGCATGTTTGTACACTGCTCGTAGTTATAGTTACAGCTTTCCATGTTGAGATTATCATATTTTATAGTTTCAGGTGAGTTTTTACAATTAGAATGATTGTTTAAGATGTATATAGAACAAAATGTCAAGTCTTTCCTTAACCTAAATTTTTTGTTTCTTGACTACTAATAATAGATACTTCTGAAATAAATGTTCTCTCAATATCCTTAAAGCATCTTAGAAATTATAAAATACTGACAAGAAAAGAATAGTTGTTTAAGTATTAAAAATGAAAAACACACTTAAATAAGACCTTATATAGGTAAATAGAAATTTTTAAACGCTTCTTAGACCACCCAGGGTTTACATTACGAGATTCTCACAATGACCTGTTATAAAGGTGAGTGAGAAATTTTATTGCAGAGAAAAGTTTGAGAGTGATTCTGTTAAAAATTGTATTGTCATTGTATTTTCTAAGAAAAAGAGTATTGTCATGTTCTCCTAACTTCTGTTGATTACTACTTTAAGTGATATTCATTTAAAGCATTGCCAGTTTAAATGAGAATTTTTAAAATTAAATAATGGCTGCTCTGTTTTTGTTTTACTATGTAAATCCTCAGTTTTTCATCTTTGCTCTGGCTTCCACCTAGGTTTAGTTATATATTTATTAAGTTAAATTTGACATGTATAGTCTAAGCTTTAAATTTAAATTTAAATGTTTCTACAAGGGGAGAAAAGTGTTAAACTATGTTTTTCAGGACACTTCAGTTCCAAGTTCAATGTAATTGTTAGCCAGAACTGAATTGTTTTACTTTAAGGCTTTTCCTGTTTTGAGAGCCTCAGTTCATTCTTTTAAAACTTGTTTGTTTAGAGTTAAGCAAGACCGTTTTTTCCCCCATGAGTTGTGAAATTTAATGCACAAAGCTGATTTGGCTAACAAGTTTATTTTAAGATTTGTTTAGAAATGCTGTTGCTTTTAGGTTCTTAAAATCATTCAGCACTCTCAATTTCTAATCAAATTTCTAGAGACTTACTAATGTGTGTGTATGTTCATAGCATAAAAAGTACTGGATCCTTCCCATCTAATTGTGTTAAAATTGATCATTTGCAATGTCAAAGATATAACCAGATCCAACATCCCCTCCCCACAAGAAGTATCTACACATGGGCCTTCCTTCTCTGTATAAAGTTTACTTTAGGATTTCAGAATCACCACCTATTTTACTATATTTTAGTCTTGTGAAGATTCAAGTTGTTTTGTAATAGCTTTCTTTACTTGTAATAATTTAGTGTGCTGATAAAAAGCCTTATCTTAATTTTTGAGAAGTGAGTTTAGTGTTTATAAAGTAAATTTCAGTTTATTAATTAATGGCTTCTGTTGTCTTTCCTGCTGGATTATTTTTCCCTTTGGTTAGGGGCTGAGGTGGGTAAGGTGGGTGCATATGATATGATTTGGCCCTGTGTATTATGATCTTTTGTTGTTTTTGTTCTTATATGATTTAAACTTTGAAAGTTTTTTCCTGTTTTCGTTTGTATTTTGTATTTTGAATCTGAATGGAGACTACCACCACAGCATTAGTTGCATATATTGTAACCTTTAGACCAAAATCATTGTTTTATTTCCTGATTACCCAGATGTTGAATGGGGAAAAGGGGTAGAGAGGGTAGGAGGAATGGAATAGGCTGTGTATCATTTCCATTAGAGAAATAAGAAAATGGAAGGAATATTTGACAGAAGTAGTTTTTTTTTGGTCAATTATGTTAAAAAACAAAAAAAAAGAGGTAGCCCTTTCTTCAACTGTGAAATGAGCAGATAATTCCTATCAAAAGGTTATGAGAGTTCAAGGATACCATGTATGTAAAGCACTTGCTATAAATGTTAATTCCCTTCCTAATACCCGTTTACCCCATGAGTTTGCCTTGACCTGGAAATTTGGGCTAAAAGTTAGAAGAAATTCTTACATGATAACTCTTTCAGTGACTCTTACTCATCCTTTTTGGTGTTTCTCATATTTAAGATAGAAATTACGATAAACAAATAGATCAAGCCCTTAAAAATATTTAAATTTCTTTTTTGAAAACTTGAAGAAAAATACTCTCATGAAACTTAATTGAGCTTTCCTGAGTAGATACAGTTGGCTCATTCCTACCTTAAACACTTAGCACAATTCAAATCTCATTCACAGCATGTTAGAATCAAAGAGTGTCAGAGCTAGTAGTGACCTTAGAGAATATCTAATTCCTTTTTTTTCCCCAGGAGGTACCGGGGATTGAACCCGGGACCTAGTACATGGGAAGCAGGTGCTCAACCACTGAGCTACTCCCGCTCCCAAGAGACTATATCTAATTCATCCCCTCATTTTACAGGTGAGGCAACTGCGGCACAGAGGTGAAGTGATTTGTTCAAAGGTATATAGCAAGTTAATGGCAGAGCCAGAACTGGGACATAATTTGAAGGTGAAACTTGACCAAGCTACCTCTCCTGGGAGGTCTCAAATAATTATTTTTCCAACCCATCTTTCCACTATACCATAACTTTGACTACATATTAAATGACACTTTATAACTAATACAGTAGGACAATCTTAAATATATATATAGTACAATACTAGATTAAGGTTTGCATGGTAAGATTCTATTTTGAAGTCTAAAGTTTTCAGATATGCATATAGATTTTTCAGCATTTACTACAGTTTTATTATGTATCATTAAAATAACATTTAAAATTACTATATATTTTATCATTTTGTCTCTACTTGGTAAAAAATTTGCATTTTCTATTTGATGTAATTTTTGTTAGAGGATTTTGCTTTATTTTGTTCATTACTGGCATACTGCCAGGTATCTAACCAACCTGACAGAATCACTGATTCTTGTGTCATTGTATTAGTGTTGTGAATAATCATGTGAAATGTTTTGATATAGAATACTATATTTGTGAATATAATTTGGTGGCTTTTTTCATTTAGTTAGGAGCCTTTCCATCAGTAGAAAACTATGAAGATTGCTTTCCACTGTATAATCTGGCAGTCATCATAAATTAAAGCTTATTTTTCTGTGAATAAAACTTATTCAATAAAGTACTATTCTTTAGAATGAAATCTTATACTTTGTGTTTGTTTCATTTTCTCCAAAAAAAAAAAAAAAAATAGCCCTCTTAAAACATACTAAAATGTAACCCTTCCTAAACATATCTTCTGCTGCTGGGCCAGGTATAAGGCACACATCAGGTCATGTCACTTAAAAAAAAAAAAAAAGACATCAGTTTTCACATTAATTTGTTGAATTCTATAAACACATGAAAAGTCAATTTTAGAAATGTATAAGGGGAAGCGGATGTGGCTCAAGCAATTGAGCTCCCGCCTACCACATGGGAGGTCCCGGGTTTGGTTCCCCGTACCTCCTGGAGAAGACGAGCAAGACAGCAAGCTGGCACAATGGGCAGGTATGCCGAGCTGATGCAACAAGGAAACACAAAGAGTAAAGACAATGAGAGAGATGACAAAGCAGGGAGCTGAGGTGGCTCAAGTGATTGAACACCTCTTTCCTACATGGAAGTCCCAGGTTTGGTTCCCAGTACCTCCTAAAGAGAAGACGAGCAGACACAGCACACAGCAAATGTGCACAGAGCAGACACGGAGTGCAAAATAATGGGGGGGAATAAATAAAAATAAATCTTTTTAAAAAATGTATAAGAATATGAGCAACAGTAACACTCCCTTCCCCACAAATATTGACCTGGTTGTTCCAAAAGATAGTATAGTCACTATAAGAAAGCTTGAACCAAGTAAGTAGATAACAAGCTATAAAGCCACTGCCCCTTTGAGACAGGCAGCAAGTAAGGATTTTTGTGAGTTTGTAGAGGCAGTTACCCAGAGAGTTTCAGAAGCTGCAAGCAATCAGGGTAGGGTACAGAGTGAGGAAACATAGGCTCCTTTAGACAGAGAAATTTAGAAGTATGTATTTCAAGTGGTTATTCTCCCTGCCCACAGTGGAGGTTCCTAAATTAAGAACTGTATTTCAGGCCTAGTCTATGTCGTGTTGGATTATCTCATCTTTGACAATGTTACCACTATTAGACCAGAAGGACCTTACCTTAAATGTTCACATTTCTTACAAATCAACCACACTTTGAATTAATATTGATGAAGAGTGAATTTTCAAAGCTTTCTGATAAGGAAATTTTAAAGTACACAAAAGTGTTAAGAAAACTATAATGAGCCCCATGGTACTCACTCAGCAAACAATTACCAACATTTTGCCCATCTGCCCATCTTGCTTCAAGTTAGTAGTCTTTTTTTTTGGCTGGCATGTTCTAAAGCAAATCTTAGATGTCATTTTGCCTGTAATTACCTCATTAGGTATCTTAACAGATAAACATTTTTGCATAAATTTGTGAATTTTTAACTCACCAATATTATTGCTGAATTTTCGTGGATTAAAGTCGACTTTATTCCTCCTTTCCCCCTTATTTGAAGATTAAGGTAAATGAAATCCCCAAAAACTGACATTATAGTTTTAAAAATACTTGTAAACCACGTTCTCACTATTTCACTTGGCAGTTTGTTTATAGATTGTAGAAAAATGGGGTACTTATTAAAGTCTAACTGCATGTTGTATGAATACCCAGTGGTTCTCAAAGTAAGGTCCCAAACCAAAAACATCAGCATCAGCTTGGAATTTAGAAATGCAAATTCCCCAGCCCCACCTCAAATCTACTGACTCAGAATCTCTGGGGGTGAGGCCCAGCAATCCATGTTTTAACAAACTCTCTAGGTGATTCTGATGCAGGCTGAACTTTGAAAACCACTGGAATGTGGTATGTGCTTGAAAGAACTAAGTGGCTGACGCTTATAAATCAAATTGATGTAGCTCTCTGCAAATGAATATCACCCTCATCGTTCTGAGTTTTCACTATAGCTCATTGCCAATCCAGTTCTGCATTTTCTCATGCTACTGAAATGCAAATACATAAAACACCTCATAAAATCCCTTTTGATTCTCCTGTTTCAACAAAACTTTTCTTGCATACAGTACCCTCTGAACTTTGCGATGAGACTCATTCTTCAACCTCACTGCTGAGTTCAGAATAGTCCTGGACGGCTCATTGGCCTTAAACTGTCCTCAAATCATGAATGAACGAGTTAAGCAGTATTTGAAGGCTCACTCATAAGTGCTAGTGCTACAGCAACCAGTTGAGATTGTACAGAACAGATCTGCACTTCAAGAGAGCCAAAGCTTCAGTGAAATGTGTGCATTTAATCTAGAATCATAGAATTTCAGAGAAGGAAGGGGTCAGCTTCTTTTCATCTATAATGATAAGCAGTTCTGGGGAATTTTTTTTAAAATGAATTTTGAAAAGTTTTTATTGTAACAAGCAACATAAAATTTCCGAAGTTCTGAATTTTTTAAAGTAACTGTGGCACTAAAGGATCAGGGAAAAAACTATCCTATAGAGGTCCGTAAAGATATTCAGAGTTATATAAATCCAATTCATAGGTCTATATTGGTCTCTATTGTGACTAAAATTAAACTCTTAAGATAGGTGAGGTTAGATGAAAGTCATTCAGTGGACTTAGATTTCTTTTCTTTTTTCTTCCACCACTGATTTGCTTTTAACAAATAACTGCACAACCTAGCCATTTGGTATTCTATAGATTTGGTCTGCTTAGAGTTTTAAAAAATCCTATTCTGTGTAATTTAATTTGAGATTTCCAAGACCCTATGTTCACCATAATCAATGATGACAACATAAGAAATCTTTTGCATGGGCCTACCCCTGTTAACTTTAGGCTCATGAATAAATATAGGAAGAACACTGGTTAAAAACAATCAGTAATAAGAACCCAATAGAAACCAATATTTGGTTATTTTCTCCTTTTAATTTTCCAGAAGAATTTAAATTTGCAAAGTTAGACTAGTACTAATTAATTCAGGTAATATGTATTTTTAAAATTATCTTGCTTCAAAATATAATTCTTGTTTCAATAGATTTTACTGTTCCAAAAACATATTTTACAAGCAAAATTATAGATGTTCATTTGTTACATAAACTTTTATTTTGAGTTAGTTTTCTTTAAATGTGTGCATTGTTTCTTTAGCTTTATTCTGTCACTAGGTACTAGGGATTTCTTTTTAATTCCATTAGCTTATATAATGGGCTTTGCATTTCTGGCAAAGGCATCAAAAATGTATTTTCATTAAATACTGGAATTTTGTTTGCAAAGATTAGGCCCTGCTTTTGCCAGATTAGTGGCAATTGTATTGAGGAAAAAGGGGAACACATGAGTATGTTGATGAACACTTAGCTAATGTTTCAAAGGAACTTGTTCAAAGGAACAAAAGACCCCAAATCTCCCCCATAAAATTCATCCTCTAAAGTAAACTTTCTAAAACTTCATTTTATTTTCCATTAAACAAACATTGTATATGGATTTCTTCATAGAAATTTAACAAAGGCCTGTGTTAATCATTAAGTAAAGAGAATGGTGTAACTCATCTGGAAAAACCTGTTTTTCCTTCAACTAGATTTTTTTTGTTCTTTGATTACTGAAAATGTACTCTGTGCTGTTCTAACACCTTTTTTGGTTTTCTGCTGTAAAAATTTGAATACATTACATTCTTAAGTGATCTATAAGAATTAAGTAAAAACACCTACACTAAGTTATAAATCAATATTTGATCAGTTATAGAAGGGGTTCTTAACAAGGGGTTCATGAGCTTGAACTGAAGTTCAAAGAAACATTATTCTTGTGGGGACATGTTGGTACAGATGAGATATATTTATTAAATAATACACAGTACAGTGTGGACTTAGTAAGGGGTCCGTGTTTTTCACCTGACTGACAAAGGGGTCCGTGGAACAAAAAAGTTTAATAACCCCTGAGTTACAGGAAATGAAACACAAAAACATATTAACACATGGCAGCAATAATTCCTGCTCCAACAACAGAGGATTGTTGTAAGGATTATCTTTTAAAATGTACATGAAAGAGTTTCAAAAAGTATAAATCCTTCATATAAGCCTGAGGAATCATTCCTCTAATTAGTGTTTACTGGATAAATTACAGGCTAGTTTCACACAAAATGAAACAGTCATGGACTAGTGTCTGATTAATCAGGGATATAGAGTAATGAAATTCATTTATACAGTTTTGTAGCCATTTCTATGGCTCTCAAAAACTTACATACACTTATCTCTTTGCCTTTGACTCTCTACATGGTATCTTCTTGTGTGCAAAACATTGCTAAAAGAAATTAAGACCTAAATAAATGAAATGACATTCCATGTTCATGGTTTGGAAGACTAAATATCATTAAGATGTCAATACTACCCAAAATAACTTACAGATTCAACACAATCCCCATAAAAATTCCAATAGTCTATTTTGCAGAAATGGAGAAGCCAATTATCAAATTTATTTGGAAGAGTAAGGGGTGCCAAATAACCTAAAACATTTTGAAAATGAAGAACAAAGTTTGAGGACTCACAATTTCTGACTTACAGCTTAAGACCATTGTATCTATGGCTAATTGATTTTTAACAAGTCTGCCAAGTCCTCTGAATAGGGAAAGAATAGTCTCGTCAACAAATGGTGCTGGGAGAAATGGATATCCATATGCAAAAGAATGATGGAGGACCCCTACCTCATACCATATACAAAAATTAATTCAAAATGGATCAAAGACCTAAATAAAAGAACGAGGATTATAAAAGTCCTAGAAGAAAATATAGGGAAACATCTTCAGGACCTGTGTTAGGCAATGGTTTCTTAGATTTTACACCCAAAGCACAAGCAACAAAAGAAGGAAATAGATAAACAGGACCTCACCAAAATTAAAAACTTTTGTTGTGGTATCAAAGCACTTTATTATGAAAGTGAAAAAAAACCTATCCAATGGGAGAAAATATTTGGAAACCACATATCCCATAAGGGTTTAATATCCAGAATATATAAAGCAATCCTAAAACTCAACAATAAAAAGACAAATAGCCTAACTTTAAAAATGGGCAAAAGACTTGAATACACATTTCTCCAAAGAGGATATACAAATGGCTGAAAAGCACATGAAAAGATGCTCATCATTACTAGCTATTAGGGAAATGTAAATCAAAACCACAATGAGATACCATTTCACACCCACTAGAATGGCTACCTTTTTATTTTTTTTATTTTTTTTTATTATTTTTTTTATTATTATTTTTTTGCTTACAAAATGTTATATACATATTTTAAAAGATGCTTAGATTACCTAAATATTACATGGAAACTACAGGGATTCCAATGTTCCCCACCTCCCACACCTCCCACAACATCCCACACAAACATCTCCCACAAGTGTGGCCCACCACCCTCAATGGACTTACACATCCTGGGGCCTTGCCATCAACCATAGACCACAGTTCACATCGTAGACCACACTCTCTCCCACACAGTTCTGAATGGTGTGTGCTGATTTAAAATGGCCTACATCTGTCACCATAACGGCACTCAGGACAACCCCCAAGTCCCGAAAAAGCCCCTGTTTTCAACTGCACATCCCCTCCCTGCCCCAAAAGTGTCAAGTGGCCACCAGCTCCACCTCACTGTTACAATTTCTTCCATTGTTAGAATCACCATATGTGTACAACAGAATACCATTAAGTCCACTCTAGTCCATAGTTCTTCCCCCAATACTGAGGGGACTGGGATGGTGATGTCCACTCCACCTCCAAGTGAGAGAGGGCTTATATCCCATGGATATGGTGGGTGGGATGATCCTGCCTGCAGATGCAGGCCCTCTCCATTCCCTGGGATGGCCGTTGCCCATCGTTGTCTCCTCGCCAGGTGACTTGGATGAGTCCATTGAGCTGTAGGGTAGGAGTTGCAGCTCCACCGAGATTCCACGCACACCTGGCACATAGGTAGGCCAGAGGCTCCAGTCTCTGGAAGTATACCTAAAAACTCCAGCATCACATATAGGTTTGAATAGAAGGGACAGATGAACCATGTGCAGGGAGGACTTATTTGAGTCCAATTCTGTCACTCTCAGGAGCACAGAGTCCAAACAGAGCCCACTGATAAGGCATCAGTCTCTGGGGCTATCCCCCTTTATATAGGGCCTGGGGTATCTGCAGAGCCCTCAGGAGCCCCTCTGTGTGGGGTGATATGCACTTTGATGTTCTATGAGATCCTACTGAGGTGTGCATAAGCGTTACCTCTGGGATGACCTCCCGACTCTCTTTGAAGTCTCTTAGCCACTTGAACTCATTTGTCTTTACCTTTTCCCCCTTTTATTCCCCCTTTTTATTTTTTTTAAGAATATTACAAGTGATGGTGATGATGTGAAGAAATAGGAACACTCATTCATTGCAGGTGGGAATGTAAAATGGTGCAGCTGCTGTGGAAGACAGTTTGGCTGTTCCTCAGAAAGCTAAGTATAGAATTACCATATGACCCAGCAATCCAGAATTTTTTTAAATAATTTTTTTTAAGCAACTTTAGATTACATAAATGTTACATAAAAAATATAGGGGATTTCCATATGCCCTACCCTTTCCTCCTCCCACAATTTCCGACATTAGTAGCATTGCTACTAACCATGGGCTATAGTTTACATTATAGTATACACTCTATCCTGCAAAATTTACATATAATGGCCTGTATCTGTCATTGCAATGTCATGCAGGACAATTCCAATGTCTCGAAAATGCCCCCATATTACACCTATTCTTCCCCCTCCCTTCCCTCAGAACCTCTGGTGGCCAATGCCTTTACATCAATGATAAAAGTTCTTCCATTGCAAGAATAATAATAAGTCTATAATAGAATAATATTAAGTCTACTTTAGTCCAGTGTTCATTCCCCAATCCTGAGGATTCTGAGATGGTGATGCCCACTCTGCCTCTAATTGAAAGGAGGCTGGGCAGATGGATGGAACTATTTTGCTTGCAGTTGCAGACTCTCTCTATTCTCTGGGATGGGTGTTGTCCATCATCATCACCTTGTTCGTTGTCCTGGGTGAGTCCAATAAACTGGAGAGCAGGTGTTGCAACTCTGCTGAGATTCAGGACCCAAGTGGCACATGGATAGACCAAATATTTAAGTCTCTGGAACATATATTTAACAAGGATAGTGCTAATTATAGGTTCAAATAAAAGGGGCAGAAGAGCCATGTGCAGGGAAACTATAAATGAGTCTAATTATTTTACACTTATGGTTAGGCTAATGTGTCAACCCGGCCAGGTAATTGTGTCCAGGTGTTTGGTCAAGCAAGCATTGGTCTAATTGTAATACAAGAGCATTTATGGACTTCAGTCACCAGTGAGTTTACTGTGTGGATGGCTGATTACATCTGCATCAATCAGGGAGATTCCATCAGCAATGGATGATGCTTTTATGCAATCAGTTGAATGCCTTAAAAGGGGAAGTGATTTCAACATTCAAAGAGAATTTCCCAGCTCATCTTTGGACAGCCAACTTCTCCCAGAAACTCATCAAGGACCTTTCATTGGATTTTCAGTGGAGTCCCTGGTTTACAGCCTGCCTGCGGAAGCTGGACTTGTGCATCCCCACGGTCACATGAGAGACTCTTATAAAATCTCATATTATTGACAGATATCTCTTATTGATTCTGTTTCCTGAGAGAACCCTGACTAATACAGCTTGGTACCGAGAGTGAGGTGGTTCTTGAGTCTTAAACATGGGATGTCTGAGGTAGTTCTGGGAGTTTTGTAATTGGCTCTCTACTCCAATTGGACTCAAGGGTACTAATGACTCCCTTTCCAATAATGAAGAGGTTGCTAACAGTCCATGGTGTGAGCTGGCAATAGAGATATGCAAAATAGCATCACTGGATTCCCCTACTTCCACACTTATAAGAAGCAAGGATCTGGGTGAGAGTGTTTTCAACACCTTAACAGAATTTTGTGAAGTCAAAAGGTATAATGATGTTGGCTGGTTCCTCTTAGATACTCTGGATACAGTTACAAAAGAGATGAGCTAAAGTCTTCAAATTTGAAACTTAAATGCCGTGTGAATGATGTGAAAGTTGCTATGCGTGCCCTGAAAGAAAATCTTGTCTCCTGTAGCCACAGACTTGAGATACCTGAGAATCAAACAGACTCTCATTGTTCAGGTAGGGGAATTACAGAGGAAACTAAAATCTCAACCCCTCAGGGTTTCTGCAATTAAAATGAAGGCATTGGTTGGAAAGGAATGGAACCCCAAGGATTGGGATGGAGACATATGGGATGATGATAAGATTGGTGGGAAGATTGGAACCCTAAATTCTGCTGAGACTTTACCAGATAAACCTGCAATGGCCTGCCCTGTGGAGACCACACCTTGTCAACCTTGTATCATCCAGCTTCCAGGCTGCTCCAGGGAGTCCGGACCTCCTTCCAGCCCTGAGGTGGGTACCAGCCAAACTGAAGCCTTCACTACTTACTCTGGCATGTCCCAGAGAGTCTGGACCTCCTCCCAACCACTAGGCAGGGATCAGCCAAACTCCAGCATGCACTGCCCAACCTCCAGTCTGCCCTGAGGACTCTGCCTTTCAACCCCTGACTGAAGAGATTAATCCTGTCTCACCAGAAGAAAATGCAAAGGAATGCCCTGAGGTCAGTAGCTTGCAAGACATTTCTAATCCTTCTCCTTACCCACCCCCACCACCCTCTTGTCTTCGAAACCTATTACTAGACTAAAAATCATAACAAGCCCCCAAAGGTGAAATATAAAGTGTGACCCATGAGGAAGTACACTATACTCTGAAAGAGCTGCATGAGTTTTCCAACTTATATAGACAGAAATCAGGGGAATATGTGTGGGAATGGATACTAAGGGTATGGGATAATGGTGGAAGAAATATAAAGTTGGTTCAGGCTGAATTTATTGATATGGGCCCACTAAGCAGAAATTCTGGATTCAACGCTGTAGCTCGAGGGGTTAGAAAGGGCTCTAAAAGTTTGTTTGGGTGGCTGACTGAAGCATGGACCAAATGATGGCCTAGCATGTGTGATGTTGAGATGCCTGATTTGCCCTGGTATACAGTAGATGAGAGGATTCAAAGGCTTAGAGAGATTGGAATGCTAGAATGGAGTTACCAATTGAGACCTGCCCACCCACCCCAGAAATGTCCAGAGGACACACCTTTAACCAGAACTGTGAGGAATAAATTTGTAAGACTAACTCCATCTTCTCTGAAGAGCTCTGTGGTTGCTCTTCTCTGTAGTCCAGATATTACTGTAGGGAGGGCTGTAATGGAATTGGAATCCTTAAACATTATGGGGATGATCGGATCTTGGTCTGGTAAAAGTCAAGTATCGCAGTTAATCACCAAAGCCAAGGTGGGCGTGGCTACCACAATGAAAGGCAGATTTAAAGCAGCACTCAGAATAGTCTGAGTCACATGGAGTTACAGCGTTGGCTAATAGATCATGGGGTACCTAGAAATGAAATACATTGGCAGTCTACTAAATTTCTTCTGGATCTGTATAAGCAGAAATGTTCTAGGTCGAGTGAACAAAACCCTAACTCAAATTACAGATGCAGAGAATCACAGTTCCTTAATAAATTCCCAGACTTGAGACAGTTTACTGACACAGAGCCCCTTGAATGAGGAGAAGGCCAGGTCCCCTTGGGGAAGGATCCTGTTAAACTGCCAAAAATTTATACTGTTACTCTTACTCCCACCTTTCCCAAGGAAGACCTACGGCCTTTTGCCAGAGTAACTGTGCATTGGGGAAAAGGAAATCATCAGACATTGTGGGGAATATTAGACACTGGCTCAGAAGTGACAATAATTCCAGGAGGCCCAAAACGTCACTGTGGTCCACCAGTCAGAGCAGGGATTTATGGAGGTCAGGTGATTGATGGAGTTTTAGCTTAGGTCTGTCTCACAGTGGGTCCCCAGACCCATTCTGTGGTTATCTCCCCAATTCCAGAATGCATAATTGGACATACTCCAACTGGCAGAATCCCCACATTGGATCCTTGACTTGTGGAGTAAGGGCTATTACGGTTGGAAAGGGCAAGTGGAAGCCACTATACATGCCCCATGGAAGGGGCAGTGATTTGTTTTAACTAGAATAGACACATACTCTGGATATGGGTTTGCATTTCCTGCGTGTAATGCTGCTTCCAAAACTACCGTCCGTGGACTTACCGAATGTCTTATCTACCACCATGGCATTCCAGACAACATTGCTTCTGATCGAGGAACCCATTTCACAGCAAATGATGTGCGGGAATGGGCACATGCTCTTGGAATTCACTGGTCTTACCATGTTCCCCATCACCCTGAAGCAGCTGGATTAATAGAATGGTGGAATAGCCTTTTGAAGACTCAGTTATGGTGCCAAATAGGTGGCAATGCCTTGCAGAGCTGGGACAATGAACTCCACTAGGCTCTGTAGGCTCTAAATCAGCATCCACTCTATGGTGCTGTTTCTCCCATAAACTGGATTCATGGGTCCAGGAATCAAGGGGTGGTAATGGGAGTGGCACCACTCACTATTACCCCTAGTGACCCACTAGGAAAATTTTTGCTTCCTGTCTCTGCAACCCTGTCTTTGGGCTCCTCTTACCCATGAATCAATAGGCAAAGAAGGGAATTACTGTACTGGCTGGGGTGATTGATCCTGACTATCAAGGAGAAATAGGACTACATCTACATAATGGGAGTAAAGAAGAGTTTGCCTGGAATGCAGGAGATCCTCTAGGGCATCTCCTAGTACTGCCATGCCCTGTGATTAAAGTCAATGGAAAATTGCAACAAACCAATTGAAGCAGGACTAACAATGGCCCAGAATCTTTGGGAATGAAAGTTTGGGTCACCCCACCAGGCAAAGAACCACGGCCAGCTGAAGTGCGTGCTGAAGGTAATGGGAACATGGAATGGGTAGTGGAAGAAGGTAGTGATAAATATGAACTTCAACCACGTGTCCAGTTACAGAAACGAGGACTGTAATAGTCATGAACCCTTCTTCCTTGTTTTGTTATGAGTATGACTGTATATGTACACAAAACGAATTTCTTTGTTTTCTTGCCCAACCTTTTCCCTTATCATATGAAAAGTTGTATTAATTTCATGTCATAATATTTAAGGATGTCAAGTTTAAGAATGAATATTAACCAAGGACTTGCACCCTATTCTGTAGGGAATTAATGTGTTTCCAGTTGTACGCAGGTGAGTTGAACATTGTTAGGTGGAAATATATATGTATCTTGTCTGTTATTGTTTTTACTTAGAGACTAAGTATGGTTTAGGTAACGTGTATGGTTGCTGAGTTGAGAAGGGGTGGACTGTGATGGTTAGGCTAATGTGTCAATTCGGCCAGGTAATTGTGTCCAGGTGTTTGGTCAAGCAAGCACTGGTCTAATTGTAATACAAGAGCATTTATGGACTTCGGTCACCAGTGAGTTTACTGCGTGGATGGCTGATTAGATCTGCATCAATCAGGGAGATTGCATCAGCAATGGATGATGCTTTTATCCAATCAGTTGAATGCCTTAAAAGGGGAAGTGATTTCAACATTCAGAGAAAATTTCTTCAGACTGACAACTTCTCCCAGAAACTCATTAAGGACCTTTCATTGGATTTTCATCAGAGTCCCTGGTTTGCAGCCTGCCTGCGGAACCTGGACTTGTCCATCCCCACGGTCACATGAGAGACTCTTATAAAATCTCATATTATTGACATATATCTCCTGTTGATTCTGTTTCCTGAGAGAACCCTGACTAATACAAGCATAAATTCCAGAATAAGGTCCACTGGCAGAGTTCCAAATTCCTCAGCTTGTCTGTCCTGCTTATAGTGTCTGAATGTCTCTAGAGCCCTCAGGAGCCCCGCTGTTTGATGCACTGTTTACTGTGGCAGTCAACGAGATCCTGTTGAGCTGTGTATAAGCATAACCTCTGGAATGACCTCCCGCCTCACTTTGAAATCTTTTACCGATAAAAATTCACTTGTATTTAATATTTCCCCCTTGTGATCAAGGTCTTTTTCTGGATGAATTGCTAGTTGGCACTTGGTAATAATCCCTCAGTGCCAGGGATGCTTATTCCTGGGAGTTACATCCCATGCCAGGGGGAAGGTAGTGCATTTATATGCTGAGTTTGGCTTAGAGAGAGGCCACACTTGAGCAACAAGGAGGTTACTCTTAGGCAATATATAATACCAGGCTAGGTTTCAATGTCAAAAGAAAAGGTTCATAAGTACATCATTAATATCAAGGGCCTGGTGTAATGGTCTCTTTTCCTTCACTAGGGACTGCCCTTGTACTCAGGGGACTCTTGCCATTTTATTAGGGAATATAGCAGGATTCCCCAGGATGGCAAATTAATATTCTTTTGGTTATTGTGTGGGTCTGCACAAACCAAGACGATGTCTTGTGAACACTTGAACATATTCATATGCCTTAGAGGCATGCCCCAGGTACACCCCTCCCCATGCATGCCCCCATCACTGACAACCCGCATGAGTGATCCTCCCCTGCCACAGTTGTGACCCTTCTGTGATCCAAAACCCCTCCAAAAATGAAGCCAACAAAATAACCAAATAAAATTAATAAGAAAATGAAATAATAAGTTTTAAAAATAACAAATAAAATACAAAAATTTTTTTTAAATTGAAATAATATAAAAAATTTTTAGACATTGTGTCTTTCATCACTGTAATACCTATTGTCTTGTATGTACAGTGGAAATTTCTTCCTATATTCCTCCAGTGTCTTATTTTTTCCATTTTATCTTCAAAGAACCTTTAGGTTACAGAAAAGTCACATAGAAAATATAGGGGATTCCCATATACCCCATGCTCTCCCCCTTTTCCCTCTCCCCTATTAATAACATTTTACATGCAGCGGCAATCCCAAATTGAAAGCAGGAACTCAACAGACATTTGCACACTGATGTTCATAGCGGTATTATTCACAATTGCCAAAAGATGGAAACAACCCATGTGTCCATCAACCAATGAATGGATAAACAAAATGTGGGGTATACATACAATGGAATATTATTCAGCTGTAAAAAGGAATTAAGTCTTGATACATGGAACAACATGGATGACACTTTCTGAGTGAAATAAGCCAGACACAAAAGGACAAATATTATTTGATCTCACTGATATGAAATAAGTAGAATAAGCAAACTCATAGAGTTAGAATCTAGAATATAGGTTTGGGGGTAGAGAATGGGGAGTTAATGCTTAATTTGTACAGAATTTCTATTTAGGTAGATTGTAAAGTTTTGGAAATGGATGGTCGTAATGGTAGCACATTATTGTGATTGTAAATAACAGCACTGAATTATTGTAGCAGTTTGATATTATTAATGAATCCCAAAAAGAAATATTGGATTATGTTTGTAAACGAGTCTTTTCCTCTGGGTGTATTAGAGTGTATTGGATTCAGAGCTTTTGCTTTTACTTAATTAAATTATGATTAGGGCTTTGATTGGTCCACGCCAGTAGGGCATTGAGTCCCCGCCCCTTGGTGGGTGAGGACTCACAGATAAAAGACATGGCAAAGGACAGAGTTGGAGTTTTTTTTTTTTTAAAGATTTTATTTATTTATTCATTTATCCCCCCCTTGCTGCTTGTGCTCGCTGGGTCAGCTAACCACGCCGTGCAGGTGGGCTTGCCTTCACCTGGAGGCCCCGGGAACCGAACCCAGGGCCTCCCATATGGTAAACGGGAGCCCTACTGATTGAGCCACAGCCGCTTCCCAGAGTTGGAGTTTTGATGCTGGAGTTTTTGAGCTGGAGTCCCGGGAAGTATACACAAGAGGAGCTTGATCATGAGGAAAGAGAAAAAGCTCCGGGAAGAGAAACAAGCCATTTACTTTATAGTCTACAGCTGGCCTTGTGGAGACAGCAAAGGAGCTGAGCCCGGAGAGAAGCAAGCCCTGGGAAGAGAGGAATCCAGGAAGCCTGAACCTTCACAGACGTCGCTAGCCATTTTCCTCCAACATGTGACAATAGACTTTGGGGATGGAAGTAACATGCTTTATGGCCTGGTAACTGTGGGCTTCTACTCCAAAACAAATACCCTTTATAAAAGCCAACAGATTTCTGGTATTTTGCATCAGCACCACTTTGGCTGACTAATACAATTATATATGTCAATGTGGTTAAAAGGGGAAATTTCAGGTCATATATATGTTACTAGAATAAAAATTAAAGGATAAAACATAGGCTTGTATAACACAGTGAACCCGATTATAAATGTACACATATAAAAAATGTTATTTCATGAATTATAATAAATATACCACACTAATACAAGGTGTTTATAATAGGGTGGTATATGGGGTGGGGGGAATACACCTAATGTACTGTGGACTATAGTTAATAGTACAATTTGAATATTCTTTCATCAATTGTAACAAAGTTACCACGCTAATACAAAGTGTCAACAATAGAGTGGTATATGAGAGAGCTGTACTTTTTACATGATTTCCCTGTAAACCTACAACTTGTCTAATTAAAAAAATTTTAAAATATATATATATTTTAAGGTATATTGGTAATTCCATGGAGATTATTGGAGAAATTATTGTGGTGTGCAGTTGAAATTAAATTGTGGAAATTATATTCATAAACCCTGCCATTTGAGTGGCCCTCAGATAGATTTACTTGGGCACTCAGGTCAGCTCTACATTCTAACATGTCAAAGTAAGAATTCATAAAACAGATATGTTTAGGAACAATAATTTATATTCCCAAAGGGTCCCTTGATATATGGTAGTGGTGTCCACTCACACAATACCACCTGTAAAGCTATGCTTTTCAAAGCACTTTTACCTACTAACATCCCTCTGAAACAGGCAGAGTTTATTATAATTTTGTAGATCATGAAATAGGCACAGAATGGTTAAGTGACTTGCCCAAGGTCATACAGACAGGTGGGGCAGAGCCAAAACAAGAACCCTGACTTATAGTCTGGTACTCCTTGCACTATATATGCTATTGTGTCTTTCATTCAGTATATTCCTAGCACCTCTATAATTTATGGATGAGGAAACCCAGACATAGTGGTTACGTGAGTCACCTAAATCACGTGGTGTGACAGCTTGAAGTTCTTTCATGAATCCCCCAATGAGAAAGAGGGGGAGGGGGAGGGAGGAGGGGGGAGGTTGGGAAAGGGGAAGGGGAGGAGGAGATAAATGAAATAAATCTTAAAAAAAAAAAAGCCAACCCATTTCTGTTACTTTGCATTGGCAGCCCTTTGGCAAACTAAGACACAAGATGTTCTCTTTTTTTTAAATTTTTAAAGTAAACTTTATTTCAGCTTCAAAAAATAAAATAACAGACAAAAGGCAGCTTAAAAATTATGGAAGCGGGAGCAGATG
Source organism: Tolypeutes matacus (assembly GCA_026826555.1). Taxonomy (NCBI): domain Eukaryota; kingdom Metazoa; phylum Chordata; class Mammalia; order Cingulata; family Chlamyphoridae; genus Tolypeutes; species Tolypeutes matacus. The sequence continues at coordinate 232,409 of JAKSZT010054512.1, forward strand.
TAGCTCAAGCAGTTGAGCACCCACCTCCCACATGGGAGAGTCCCGGGTTCAGTTCCCAGTGCCTCCTAAAGAAAGAACAAACAGACAACAACAACAACAACAACAACAACAAAAAAAAAAAACCCGAGCAGGCAACAAGCAAAAAAACAAAACAAGGAAACAATGAGCAAACAGATGAGGGAGCCAACTCAGGGGAGCCAATAAAAAAAATTATGGAAGCATTACTTTTTTAAAAATTCTGTCTAGGCACATTTATCTTATTTAATCCTGAAAACAAACTTGTTTGTTTCTCCAGTGTCAGAAAGATAAATAAATGAGCACAGATTAGTTAAATAACTTGACCAAAGTTTCCTTGTTAATGAAGAAAAAAATGCTTGATGATATTCATATATTATAAAACTAAATCCTGGGGAGCAGATGTAGCTCAAGTGGTTGAGCACCTTCTTCCCATTTACAAGATCCATGGGTTTGATCCCCAGTACCTCCTAAAAATAAACAAACGGAAAAACCAACTCTTATTGGGCAGCAGATGTAGCTCAGTGGTAAAGTGCCTGCTTCCCATGTACAAGGTTCTGGGTTCAATCCCTGGTACCTTCTAAAAAAAAAAATCCCATATTCTTTTTTTTAACCTTTAGCATTGACATAGTACCTTCTTTGTCTTTGCTACAAAAATATTACAATATTACTGTTAACTATAGTGTATAAGTTACATTAGCTGTATTTTTCCCACGTATCACAATATCCTTAACATCTTGTAATACAGGGGTTCTTAACAAGGGGTCTGTGAGCTTGAATTGAAATTCAAATAAAACATTATTCTTGTGGGGATGTGTTGGTATGGGTATGATATATTTATTAAATAATACACAGTATAGTGTCAACTTACTAAGGGGTCTGTGTTTTTCACTTGACTGGCAAAGGGGTCTGTGGAACAAAAAACATTAAGAACCCTTGTTATAATAGAAGAACATTCTTGTATTTATATTATTAACCACAATCCTCATCTACCACCAAAATCACTATGTTATTTATACAGTCCCTAGATTATCCTCTAGTTGTCTTTCAATTAACATTAACCACCCAAGACTACCCCTTTCAGCCACAATCACATTTATAAATCAGCAGTGTTAGTTATACTCATAATAATGTGCTAACAACAGCATGGTGTTATGTCAAGCTGTTCTTATAGGAAGTGAAACTGTTTCTAACTAATTTTTGGCATGAAAGAGCTAAATTGGCTGCCTCACTGTTTAAACTTAGAGTATATACGTCCAAATCCAGGCTCTGTTTTGGATGGTCAGACTTGGCTGGCCATATGATACCAAACCAGAAAACCAAATTAGAAGTAATAAATAGGTATATGTGGCCCTTAGCATGCCTACACAACTAGAATTGAAAATTTAAAGTAGTTCTAGGGAGGTGGATGTGGCTCAAGCGATTGAGCTCCCACCTACCACATGGGAGGTCCTGGGTTTGGTTCCTGGTGCCTCCTGGAGAAGACGTGCAAGACAGCGAGCTGACGCGATGGGTTGGTGCGGCTAACTGACGCAAAAAGATGATGCAACAAGAGACATGGGGAGGAAAACATAATGAAAGACACAAGAAGGCAGGGAACGGACATGTCTCAAGTGATAAGGAGCCTCCCTCCCACATGGGAGTCCCCGGGTTTGGTTCCCGGTGCCTCCTGAAAGGAAGACGAGCCCACAATGAACAGAGAGTGAGCTCAAACAACCAGGGGGTGGGGAGAAATAAATAAAATAAATCTTTAAAAATAAATTAATAAAGTAATTCTAAGACCCAAATTTTATAATTACATTTATGATCTCAAGAATTAGGAAATGGGAAAGAGAACTTTTCATCACATTGCCAAGGCAATCCTTGAAGGTCAGGGACCATGCCTCCCTCATTACCATGTTCCCAAAGAGTAGGCTAGCCCGTTAGTAGCACTGAATTCGTTTTTGTGGAGTACATAGATGAATGAGTGAAGGAATGAATGAACAAATAAATAAGTGAACACAGTGAAGAAACCTCCCCATCTGAAAACTATGCATTGATACATATAATACAATTCAGAATCAATACTCATTTTGTACAAATTTCATTCTTTTTTTGAACATTCATCTTTTTGAACCTACTATTTACCAGGCCCTGTGCTAGATGCTAGGGAGTCCATTCTGTCATAGAACACTGAAGGGTGATAGGAGCTGTATCTAATTCAAAACATTCAGGGAAGGGTCTCAGGGAAGGTTTTCCAGAGAAAGTGGAGGAAGAGAGTTCTGGCTGGGAAAGGAGCATACGCGGAGCTCAGAATCGAGAAAAATGTAGCACATCTGGAGAACTAAAATTGGAGGTTTTGAATAAGATGTCCAAAGGCAGGTGAGATCAATCAAAAGATATTTATTGAGCATCTTTAAGGGCTCTTTATGTGTATTAGGTCTCCTAGGGTATGGGTTTAGGATAAATATGGTCTCTCTTCTCTCTCCCCTATATATTGGAGAAATTAATTTGCTCATTGAATTTCTGAGTAGGGAAACTAGCACGTTACTTTCTAAATCAGGATTGGTGAGGTATATTGGGGGATAAGGGAAGGAATAGTCATTCACCAGGCAACAGTCACCTAAGCCTTTGCTGGGGCCAGATGAAATATATGGCCTCACATAAGTTCCTTTTCACTTGTATTATATATATGTTAAAATTAAGCCACCTTGTTTGATGAGTTTAATAAAATCTTGTTTCACTTCATTGTTGGCCTCCACCAATATCTCTTAATCCCATTAAACCAGGCCAGCAGTGTGTATTAAGTGTTTGCTGTGTACCCAGAAATGCTAATCTTATAAATGCCTTTTATTTTTTAAAAGAAAAAAAAAAAAAAAAAAAAAAAAGAAATGCTAAGAGATAATGATGTGAGAATATATGACCCAGGCTTGGCCCTCCTGGAGTTTATAATCTCATTACCAGTAAGAGATCTGCACACATCATTCACAACATCATTCCTAACAGAATACAAGGACCCTTGAAAATCAATAGAACAAAAGAGAGCAAATAGATTGTATGGTATAGACTATCATTACTACAAGTATATAGGACAAATGAGGGTTCAGCCCAATAATTTGGGGTAAATTTCATGAAAATGGTACAACCAAAGCTAAAGGATCTGTGGTTGTTGAAGGTTGTTCCAGATCCTAAATCTTTATGAGTGTATATGACACACTTGTTATTGTTTTGTTTGGTTTTCTGTGCAAGGTTAATGACAAAGGATAAAAGGACCCATCTAGACTGCTATGCTATGGGTTTATATGTGTGTGCTGGCATGTGTCTTGAATAATATTTTAAAATATTTCCATACACAATCCAATGAATAATAACTCTTTGAACCACATTCCATTTTTAAAGAAATGTCTGCCTCCCTTGTTTCCAAACAAAAACTGGAGGCCAAAATTCACTCAAAGTACAGCTCCAGCATTCCTTTTTCATTTAGAAATGGTCAAGTAATTCAAATGATAAATAGGGAATAGGAGCAATTCAGCAGGTATCTCATTGTGTGATTGAAGGTGACTGGAAACCTTTCTGTCTCAGTTTCTTCATCTGTCTGTAGGGACTAATGATGGTTTCACTGAGGTGTTATGAAAAATAATTAAAGTTAGTAGTGTGCTTTGAGATCCATGGACAAGCATTGCTTTCAAAGTGCATAATTATACACTGCAGTGAGTCTCTCAGACTTGCTTCCTCTACTTACTCTCTAATAGGTATACAAAATGACACAGCTCAGGTAGGTTTTCATTGTTTTCAAGGTACTTCTACATTATTTAGCCACTGAGACCAGTTGCCTTTAAAATAGAAGACAGGATGGATTTATATCCTTTATGAATATGTATCAATAAAATTGATTTGTTAAAAAATAAAATAAATAAATAAAATAGAAGACAGCCCACAATAGTAGTAAGGACAGCACCAATCCTTTGGTCTTTAGGATTCTTAAAGTCTTTAGTTGGGGGAAGTTCAGTTTTCCAGGTCACTCTCTACCTTTCATTTCTTGATTTTTCCTACTTGAGTTGGCTCTCTCATCTCCTCTCTGACGACAACCCCAAAAGATTGTAAAAGATTAGTTCAGTGGCTTCATTGAAACTTAATAGGTGGTCTCTTGGTGCTTTGCTGAATACTCAGTAATTTCTTTGTTAGCTATTCTTACTCCTCTTCTTACCCTCTGATACCGCCCCCCCCCCCATTTTAATTGGCTTGTTGGAAACACAAACAGGTGAAATTCTTTAGATGATTCTACAGCAGGAGAAAAGAAGAGATGCTGAAATCAGAATGTTGAGTAGTTGGGTTGGGGGAGGGATGGGGCTGGGATTGGCCAAGCAGAAAACAAGACAGAGATGTGCACAAGATGTTGTGACAAACATTCTAATCTCTCTAGGTAGTAAGAAGAAACCTAGAACAACAAAGTCAATTTAGAACACCTGAGAAAAGAACCATTGATCCCTAACCTAGTGCAGCCTTCCTACAAATTCCTTTTGCCATTTGAGAGAAGGAAGCAAGAGAGTGTAGTATTCCTTCTCATTACATGAAAAACAACTTCAAGCTTGTATATCCTAATGACCTTGTATCATAGCAACATCTTTATGCTCAAAAGAAGGCACACATTCTCAGGTAGCCCCAAAGAATCTGAATGTTTGGTCCAAGATGGAATGTGAGATTGTGGCAGTTTGAGATTATTTTATGAATCCCTGTATTAGTCAGCCAAAGGGGTGCTGATGCAAAATACCAGAAGGTGGTTGGTTTTTATAAAGGGTATTTATTTGGGGTAGAATTCCACAGTTACCAGGCCATAAAGCATAAGTTTCTTTCCTCACCAAAGTCCATTGCCACATGTTGGAGCAAGACAGCTGCTGACGTTTGCCAAGGTTCAGGCTTCTTGGGTTCCTCTCTTCCCGGGGCTGTGTTTCTCTCTGGGCTCAGCGCCTCTGTTTCCTCCACAAGGTCAGCTGTAGACTATGAGGCCCTCTAGGCTTTGATTCTCTCCACAAGGCCAGCTGTGAACTCTCAGGCAAATGGCTCGTCTCTATCCCGGGGCCTTCTCTCCTTCCTCAAGACCAAGCTCTCTTACTTCCCAGACCTGCAGCTCAAGACTCCAACATCAAAACTTCTCCAACCCTGTCCTTTGCAATGTCTTTTATACTTGAGACCACATCCACCAAGGGGCAGGGCTCAACTTCCTACTGATGTGGTCCAGTTAACACCCTAATCATAACCGAATCATGCCCAGATTAACAGACCAGTTTACAAGTATGATCCAATATCTATTTTTGGAATTCATAATTACATCAAACAGCCAAACTGCTACAATTCCCAGAAGATAAAGATTATGTTTGTAAACTAATCTATTCCTCTGGGTGTGATAACTTTTGATTGTATTAAATTCAGCTGATGGGCCTTTGATTAGATTACTTGATAAGATAATTCAGAACTTTTGATTGGGCTACATTAGTAAGGCGTAACTCAGGTTGGGTCTCCACCCCCTTGCTGGGTCTGATATAAACAGAAACACAGAGAAAGACTGAGACAGACACAGAAGAGAGAGTGTGCTGTCATTTTTGATCCTGCCATGTGGCAGAAAGAAGTCTCAAATGGCCAAGGCCCCGGGGAAAGATGAGCCATTTGCCTGATAGCTTACAGCTGAAATTGGGAGGAGAGATGAACAGCTGAGACTGATATAGGAAGCCCCAAGAGACAAGCCCCATGCCAGCTTGCAGCTGAAATTGGGAAGAAAGCAGAGCAGTTGAGCCACAGAGAGGAAGCCGGGAGGGGAAGTAGAGACCAGGCAGAGATCACAGCAAACTTGCTTGAACACATGGCAGCTAACTTTGGTGAGAAAGCACCTCTTATGGTGCCTTGAGTTGGACTTTTCAAGGCCTTGTAACTGTAAGCTTTTACCCCAAATACCTTTATAAAAGCCAACAGATTTCTGGTACTTTGCATTGGCAGCCCTTTGGCAGACTAATACAGAGATGTAATATGAGACTATGAGCATAAATAGAGCCTTTTTCTTAAGCTCGGTTTGAATTCCACTATTTATCAGTATGTGCAACAATTTTGACGTATGACTCTTAGGCAAAAATTTTGTTTCATTTCCTCCACCCCCAAAGTTCTGTCATCACTACCTGTATTATTCAGGGTTCTTTTGGGAAACAGAATCAACAGGAGATATCTTTAAATAGTATGAGAGTTATAAGATTCTCTCACGTGACTGTGGGGATGCACAAGTCCAGGTTCTGCAGGCAGGCTGTAAACAAGGGGCTCCAATGAAGGTCCTTGAAGAGTTTCCAGGAGATGTTGGCTGTCCAAAGACTAGCTGGGAAATTCTCTCTGAATGCTGAAATCACTTCCCCTTTTAAGGCATTCAACTGATTGGATAAAATGTCACTCATTGCTGACAGCAATCTCCCTGGTTGATTGTATATGTAATCAGCCATCTATGCAGTAAACTCACTGATGACTAAAGCCCATAATTGTCCTTGTATTAAAATTAGCCCAGGGAAGCGGCTGTGGCTCAATCGGTGGGGCTCCCGTTTGCCATGTGGGAGGCCCCGGGTTCGGTTCCCGGGGCCTCCTGGTGGGGGCGGGCCCGCCTGCGCGGCGTGGTTGGCTGGCCCGGCGAGCGCGGGCAGCAGGGGGGGAATGAATGAATAAATAAATAAAATCTTAAAAAAAAAAAAAAAAAATTAGCCCAGTGCTTGCTTGACCAAATAACTGGGCACAATTACCTGGCTGAGGTGACACACTAGCCTAACCATCACACCACCTAAGGAGAAGGGGCAAGGTTTCCTTTCATAGATACCACTACTTGAAGAAGTGCCTGTTGCTAATGGTCTTCAGTTACCATCACTAAGCTAGAAATTTGCCAAAGTAAAGTAACCAAAGAGTTGGTAAATTTTGCTCTTTTACTCTGCTGGTAGATAATATTTTCCTTCAAATGGAGTAAAAAACCACAAGAGGGCTTTTAACCTTCTTGAAATACTCTAGCACTGCATACGTTTCTTACTGTAAGTGCAGAAAACTCTTTTAAAGTATCCATTATATAACATTTTTGAAATTGGTGGAATTTTAGAAATGAAGGACAGATTACTGATTGCCAGGGATTGGGGTAGGAAGGACTGTGGAAGGGAAATGGGCTATAAAAGGGCAACTCGAAGGAAACTGTGGTGTCCAAACAATTCAGTATCTTTTTTTTTTTTTAAGATTTATTTATTACATCCCCACCTCATTGTTTGAGGTCTCTGTCTGCTCTCTGTGTCCATTTGCTGTGTGCCCTCTGTGTCTGCTCATTTTCTTTTTAGGATGCACCGGGAACTGAACCCAGGACCTCCCATGTGGAAGAGAGGTGCTTAATCACCTGAGCCACCTCAGCTCCCTGGTTTGTTATGTCTCTCATTGTCTTTCCTCTTTGTGTCTCTTTTGTTGCTTCATCTTGTATCATCTTGCCACGTCTGCCTGCCGTGCCAGCTTGCCTTCTCCAGGAGGCACTGGGAACTGAACATGGGACATCCTGTGTAGTAGGCAGAAGCCCAATCACTTGAGCCACATCCACTTTGGCTATTCAGTATCTTGACTGTGGTGGAGGATACAGGTGATAAAGTTGTATAGAAATTAATGTAAGTACATAGGCACACACACACACATGCAAGTGAGTACAAGTAAACTGGGGAAATTTGAATAAGATTTGTGGATTGTATCAATAGTAATATTCTGGTGATATTATACTATAGTTCTGCAAAATGTTACCATTGGGAGAAACTGGGCAAATTTTTCAAGGGATCACTATGTATTGTTTCTAACAGTTGCATGTGAACCTACAATTATTTCAATAAAATTTACAATTAAAAAATATACCAGGGAGCAGATGTAGCTCAAGTGGTTGAGCACCTTTGTCCCATGGACAAAGTTCCAGGTTTGATCCTCAGTACCTCCTAAAAACAAAACAAAAACAAATAACCTGGCGGCGGATGTGGCTCAAATGGTTGGGCGTCTGTCTCCCATATGGAGGGATCTGGGTTCGATCCCTGGGACCTCCCGGTAAAATAAAGAAAAATATAGAAGGTGCATGGGCAGCCAGGACCCACAAGTGGGTGAGTCCCCAGGCCCCGTGCGCGGGCATGCCGTCAGGCCCTGTGAGCGAATGAGCCCTCAGGCCCCGCACGCGGGTGTGCCAGGCCCCACCGAGCCACGCAGTAAGATGATGACCTAACATGAGAGTGACACAAGGGAGAGCCAAGACTAGACGTGCTGAAAAACCAGGAACTGAGGTGGCGCAGGTGGCAGAACGCCTCTCTCCCACATTGGAGGATCCCAGGAACGAATCCCAATGAAGACAGGAGGAGAAGGATGAGAAGAGAGGGTAGGAAACAGACACAGGAAATGGACACAAAACAGCAAAAACGGGGGGTGGGTTAAAGATGGATAAAAGTAAGTAAATAAATAAATCTTAAAAACAAACAACAACAACAAAAAAACACAACAACCGAAAAAGCCAGCTCTCATTGGGGAGTGGATGTAGCTCAGTGGTTGAGCACCTGCTTCCCATGTATGAGGTCCTGTATGAGGTCCTGGGTTCAATCCCCAGTACCTCCTAAAAATAAAGTATACCAACAACTTCTCTAGGTCACACTCAGTTAGCACAGGGAAAGAGACAAATTGCCCATGACTGAGACAAAGAGAAGAAACCTGGACCCTGAGATATGAGGTGGCCTCTGAGAAATGAGTGACCTAAACCCAAAGTTTCACAAATCAAAACAGAAGAAAAAAGCTTTTTTGAACATAATTTAATGGTCCATTTAAAGGATTTAGGTTACAATTAGTAAGAAACATGCTGAGTTGTACAATATTTATTTCTTTATATATGTTTTTCATTGTAACATATATACAACATAAAATTTTCCATTTTGGCCATGTTGAAATATACATTTCAGTGGTGTTAGTTACATTCGCAATGTTGTGCTACCATCACCACCATCCATTACCAAAACTTTTCCATTACCCCAAACAGAAACTCTGTACCCATTAAGCAGTCCCCACCCTGACCCCTAATCCTGGTAATATTTTTCCTGTCTCTATGAATTTGCATATTCAAGATATTTCATATAAGTGAGATCATACAATATTTGTCCTTTTGTATGACATTTCACTCAACATGATGTCTTCAAGTTTCATCCATGTTGTAGCATTTATCAGAACTTCATTCATTTTTACAGCTTAATAATATTCTACTGTATGTATATACAGTGCACACATTTGTGAAAATCCATTCATCTACTGATGGACACTTGGGTAGCTCCTACCTTTTGGCTATTGTGAATAATGCTGCTATGAACCTTGTACACACATCTGCCTGAGTTCCTGCTTTCAATTCTTTTGGATATATACATAGAACTGGAATTGCCAGATCATATAATCTATATGTAACTTGCTGAGGAACTGCCAAACTGTTTTCCATAGTGCTTCACCATTTTACGTTGCTACCAACAATATGCAAGAGTTCCTATTTCTCCGCACACTCACCAACACTTGTTATTTTCCTTTTTAAAGTAATAACCATTCTAGTGGGTATGAAGTAAATGGTATCTCATTGTGGTTTTGATTTGCATTTCCCTAATGGCTAATGATGGCGATTTTTTCATGTGTTTATTGGTTATTTGTATATCTTCTTTGGAGAAATGTCTATTCAAGTCCTTCACCCATTTTTTAATTGATTGTTTTTTTTGTTTGTTTGTTTGTTTTTCTTTTTTTTTATTTTGTAATTGATTGTTTTTTTGTTGTTGTTGAGTTGTACCAGTCCTTCTTATATTCTGGACAATAAACTCTTATCAGATACATGGTTTCCAAATAACTTTTCCCATTCTGTAGGTTCTCTTGAGTTTCTTGATAAGGTCTTTTGATGCAGAAAAGATTTTATTTTGGATGAGGTCCAAGTTATCTATTTATTCTATGTTGCTAGTGCTTTTGGTGTAAAGTCTGAGAATCCATCACCTAATAAAAGGTCCTGAAGCTATTCCCTTATGTTTACTTCTAGGAATTTTATAGTTTTAATTGTTATATTTGTTTTTTTATCCATTTTGAATTTTTATATAGTGTAAGGTAGAGGTCCACTTTCATTCTTTTGCAAGTGGATACCTAGTTTTTACAGCACCATTTGTTGAAAAGACTACTCTTTCCTGTGGAATGGACTTGGCACCCTTGTCAAAAATCAATTGGCCAGGGGGCGGATGTGGCTGAAATGGTTGGGCGTCCATCTGCCATATGGAGGGACTGGGTTCGATCCCCGGGACCTCCCGGTAAAATAAAAAATAAATATATAGAAGGTGCATGGGCTGCCAGGCTCTGTGTGCTGGTGAGCTGCCAGGCCCCGGGAGCCATGCAGCAAGATGATGACGTAACAGGAGACAGACGCAGGGGAGAGACAAGACAAGATGCTTAGCTTCGAAAGTTCTGAAAACCAGGAACCGAGGTGGCGCAGGTGGCAGAACACCTCTCTCCTACATCAGAGGTTTCCAAGATCGAATCCTGGTGAAGACTGGAGGAGGAGGATGAGAAGAGATGGCAGGAAACAGACACAGAGCATTGCCCAGCGAATGGACACAAAACAGCAAATGGGGAGGGGGGAGTTTAAAATGGACAAAGTAAATAAATAAATCTTAAAAAAAAAAAATCAAATAGCCAGGGGAGTGGAAGTGGCTCAAGTGGTTGAGCACCTGTCTCCCACATGGGAGGTCCCAGGTTCAGTTCCCGGTGCCTCCTGAAAAAAAAACAATAAGCAAAACAAATGAAAAAAACAACTCAGGAAAGCTGACATGGCTTAGTGGTTGAGTGCTGGCTTCTCACATGTGAGGTCCTGGGTTCAATCCCTGGTCCCCAGTACCTCAAAAAAAATTAATTAGCCAAAATAATTTTTAAAAAATAAAATAAATAATAAAAAAATTAATTGGCCAAGACTTCTGGGAAGATGGCACTGGAGAATATAGGCAAGGCTCAACTCTCTCATATGAATAATGGAGGAAAGGCAAGGGGCTGTCCATGGGAGCTGCTTTGGGTATCTACAGATCATAAGAGTGCTGTGCATCCTCCAGGAGGGCGAGAGACAGAGAGACGAAAAAGCCAAAATGAAAACTGTGAGTTACTAAACTCCACAGCCAGGAATGGCACCCATCTCCCTCCCTCAAGGCAAAGAGCTTGGATAAAACCCATGGCTCACTGCAGACAACTAAGAGGGGAATGGATATCTTCCTCCCTGGGAAGAGGGATGGTGTGGCAGAGGGTGAAGAGTAGTTTCTCTTTGGTGAGTTTGGTCGGCAGAGCCTGCTTTGAATCTCCGCTCTGGCCAGACCAGAATCACTGGGAAGCAGAGACTGAAGGAGACACCTCCATAGAAAGATTCTCTGAGTGCCATCTGCTGGTTGTCTGGGAAACTGCAAGGCAAAAAAACACTTTTTAGTCTCATCCAAGACTCCTTAGACCAGACATGTCCCCATTAATGAGACCCTGGCCCTATTTTGATAACTTAAGCTGGGCAATTTTAAATATTTAGAATACATTGAACCAAAAAATCAAAGATGAGCCATGAAACAAAACCACTAGGCAAAAGAGAGAAAGTGACCATCAGAGTAAATTCACCAACATACTCATATGCCTAGATAGCAGCAAAAAATTACAAGCCAAACTAATAAACAGGAAGAGATGGCCCAGCCAAAGGAACAAACCAAAAATCCTGACAAGGCACAGGATTTAAGACAACTAATCAATGAAAATCACACAAGTCTCCTAAATCAATTCAAGTAGTTGAAGGAAAATATGACTAAAGAGAGAAAGTATTTAATAAGACACTGGGTGAGCATAAAGAACAACTTGAAATCCTGCAAAGAAAAGAAACAGAGCTTATGGGAATAAAAGACACAATGGATGACATTAAAAATACATTAGAGGCATATAAATGCAGATTTGAATTGATGGAAGACAGAATTAATGAATTGGAGGCCTGAGCATCTGAACTTGAAAAGGCAGGAAAACAAAAAGAGATAAGAATGGGAAATATGGAACAGGATCTCAGGATATCAAATGACAATGCAAAATGCATAAATATATGCATTATCAGTGTCCCAGAAGGAAAAAAAATGGAAAAGAGGCAGAAAGATATTTGAGGAAATAATGTCAGAAAACTTCCCAGCCCTTATGAAAGGCATACATATCAATATCCTAGATGGGAAGCGGCTGTGGCTCAATCAGTAGGGCTCCCGTTTACCATATGGGAGGCCCCGGGTTCGGTTCCCGGGGCCTCCTGGTGAAGGCAAGCCCGCCCGCACGGCATGGTTAGCTGACCCAGCGAGCACAAGCAGCAAGGGGGGGATAAATGAATAAATAAATAAAATCTTAAAAAAAAAAAAATATCCTAGAAGGACAACACACCCCAGTCAGAATAAATCTAAATAGAACTACTCTGAGACACCTACTATACAGAATGACAAATACCAGAGATAAAGCAGCAAGAAAAAGCAATGCATCACATACAAGGGAACCTCAATAAAACTAAGTGGCAAGAAGACAGTAGTATGATGTATTTAAGGTGCTGAAAGAGAAAAACTGCCAGCCGAGAATTCTTTATCCAGAAAAACTATGCTTAAAAAATGAGAGTGAGAAGCATGAAGAGGAGTTCCAGGAAGATGGTGTCACAGTAGACAGGCAGGGCTCAAGCCTCTCACAAAAACAATAGAGAAAGGACCAAAAGCTGTCCAAGGGTCCTGCTTTGGGAGTCAGACCGAGACAGTGCTGCACAACCTCCAGGAAGGCAAGGGACAGAGAGACAAAGAACCTAAAACAACAAACGTGAGTAACTAAATCCCAGTAGTGGCTGGGAAGGGCCCCATCCCCTACCCTCAACACATAAAGCCTGGATAAAAGCCCTGGCTCACTGCAACCTATTGAGAAAGGAACAGACATCTTCCTGCCTGTCAGCTGTTACCAGGGAAGAGGGAGGGAGCATCAGAGGGTGGAGAGTAGTTGCTCTTCATTGAATTCAGCCAGCAGAGCCCGCTTTTAATCTCGACTCTGGCCACACCAGAAACACAGGAAAGCAGAGGTTGAAAGAACCACCTCACTAGAAAGTTTCACTGACAAGTGATATCTGCTGGTCAGCCAGGATACTGCAAGGAGAAAAACTGCTTTTAGGTCTCTCTTTAGCCCTAACTCCTGGGAGAAAATCTGTGCCCCGTTAGTAAGTCCCGCCCCAATTTGGATAACGTAACCTGGGCAATATTAAAGACTCAGAATATGTTGAACCAAAAATCAAAGAAGAGCTGTGGGAAAAAAAAAAAAACACTAGGCAAGAGAGAGAAATTGACCATTAGAGTAAATTCACCAATGTATTCAGATGCCTAGACATCAGCAAAAAATTACAAGCCATTCTAGGAAACAGGAAGAGATGGCCCAGTCAAGGGAACAAACCAAATATCCTGAAGAGATACAGTAGTTAAGATGACTAATCAATGAAAATCACACAAATCTCCTAAATGAACTCAAAGAATTAAGGAAAATATGATTAAAGAAATAAAGGATTTAAGAAGACACTGGGTGAGCATAAAGAAAAACTTGAAATCCTGGAAAAAATGTAACAGAACTTATGGGAATGAAAGACACAAGAATGACATTAAAACTTCATGAGAGGGAAGCTGGTGTAGTTTAGTGGTCTGAGTGCCTGCTTCCCATGTATGAGGTGCTGGGTTCAATCCTGTTATCCCTTAAAAAAAAAAAAAAAAAAACTAAAAAAAAAAATACATCAGAGGGAGTAGATGTGGCTCAAGTGGTTGAGTGCCTGCTTCCCACATGGGAGGTCCCAGGTTTGGTTCCTGGTGCCTCCTGAAAAAAAAAAAACACCAAGCAAAGATACTGAGCAGACAACAAGCAAACAATGAGCAGGCAACGAGCAAAAACAAACGAGCAGGGAGCAGATGTGACTCAACCAGTTCAGCGCCCACCTCCCAAATGGGAAGTTCCGGGATTGGTTCCCAGTGCCTCCTAAAGAAAAAACAAACAGACAATGAGCAAACAACAACAACAACAAACCAACAAGCAGAAAACAAGCAGACAACAAGCAAAAACAAAACAAGCAAACAATGAGCAAAAATACAATGAGCAAACAGACAAGGGAGCCAACTCAGGGGAGCCAATGTGGCTCAGTGGTTGAGAACTGGCCTCCTGCATACGAAGTCCCAGGTTCAATCCCTGGTCCTGGTACCTCAAAAAAAAAAAAAAAAAAAAAAGAAAGAAAAAAAGAAGAACCTATTATGAGCCATGTACCATTCTAAGCATTAGAGATATAGCAGTAAACAAAAGATTTAAAAAATCCTTGCTCTCATAGAGTTTATATTCTAATGAGGAAAAAGAGAATATATAAGATAAATAAGTAAAATGTATGGTATATGAAATGGTGATTACTGTTAAAGATAAAAATAAAGCATGGGAATAGGGTAGATAGCATATTTAAAAAATAAATTAGAGGGAGTGGATGTGGCTTAAGCAGTTGATCACCTGCTTCCCACATGGGAGGGTCTGAGTTTGGTTCCCAGTGCCTCCTAAAAACAAACAACAAGCAAAACAAATGAAAAACAAACCAGCTCGGGGGAGCTGATGTGGATCAGTGGTTGAATGCCAGCTTCCCACTTACAGGGTCCTGGATTCAATCCCTGGCCCTAGTATGCAAAAAAAAAAAAAAAAAAAAAAAATACATTAGAGGCACATAACAGCAGATTTTGATTGTTCAAAGACAGAATTAGTGATTTCAAGGACAGAATATCTGAACTGGAAAAGACAGGAGAACAGAAAGAGAAAAGAATTGAAAAAATGGAACAGGGCCTCAGGGAATTGAATGACAACATGAAATGCACAAACATATGCATTATCAGTGTCCCAGAAGGAGAAGAGAATGGAAAAGGGGCAGAAAGAATATTTGAGAAAATAATGACCGAAAACTTCACAGCCTTATGAAAGACGTAAATATGAATAACCAAGAAGGACACCACATCCCAAACAGAATAAATCCAAATAGACCTACTCTGAGACTCCTACTATTCAGAATGACAAATATCAGAGATAAAGAGAGGATTCTGAAAGTAACAGGAGAAAAGCAGAGCATCACATATAAGGGAACCTCAATAATATTAAGTGCTGACCTCTCATCAGAAACCATGGAGGCAAGAAGAAAGTGGTATGATATATTTATGGTACTGAAAGAGAAAAACTACCAGCCAAGAATTATGTATTCAGCAAAAATGTCCTTCAAAAATGAGGATGAGTTTAAAGTTCACAGGCAAACAAAAACTGAGAGAGTATGTTACCAAGAGACCAGAATTACTTAAGGTAGTGCTGCAGCCTCAAAGGAAAAAATAAGGGCAAGAGACCTGGAGAAGAGTGTAGAAATGAAGATTATTAGGAAGGGTAAATTAAAGGATAAAAAGACAGACAGTAATGAGATATGACAATGGAAAGCCAAAGGATAAAATGAATGAACTAATTTGAGACTCTACAGTAATAACATTGAATATTAATGGCTTGAACTCCCAATTAAAAGACATAGACTGATAGAATGGATAAAAAAATATGAGCCATTCTTATGCTGTCTACAAGAGACTCACCTCAGACATAAGGACACAACCATATTGTAACCGTTGGGGAATTTGATGTAATTATGAATTCCAAAAATATAAGTGGATCATGCTTGTAAACTGATCTGTTAATCTGGGCATGATTAGGTTACGATTAGGGTGTTGAGCCCCACCCCTTGGTGGGTGGGGAATTGAATATAAAAGGCAAGGCAAAGAACAGAGTTGAAGCAGTCTTTTGAGAAGCAGTTTTGATGTTGGAAAGAAGGCCCCAGGAGAAGAGAAGCAAGCTGTTTGCATGATCGTCTACAGCTGAACTTGTGGAAGAAACAGGAGCTAAGCCTGGAAAGAAACATAGCCCCGGGAAGAGAAGAACCCAAGAAGCCTGAACCGTGGCAAACGCCGGCAGCTGTCTTGCTCTAACACGTGGCAATGGACTGTGGTGAGAGAAGAAACTTAACGCTTTATGGCCTGGTATCTGTGGACTTCTACCCCAAATAAATACCCTTTATAAAGACCAACCCATTTTTGTTATTTCACATTAGCACCCCTTTGGCTGACTAATACACATATTGAAAGTGAAATGTTGGAAAAAGATATTCCATTCAAATAGTAACCAAAAAAAAAAAAGAGCTGGAGTACTGATACTAGTTTCAGACAAAATAGGTTTTAAATGCAAATTGTTTATAAGAGATGAAGAAGGTCATTACATATTAATAAAAGGGGCAACTCACCAAGAAGAAATAACTATAATAAATATTCATGAACCTAACCTGGGTGCCCCAAGATACATGAGGCACACACTGGCAAAACTGAAGAGAAAAAATAGATGTCTCTACAATAATAGTTGGAGACTTCACTACACCAGTCTAAGCATTGCAAAGAATATCTGGACAGAGGATAAATAAAGAAACAAAGAGCTTGAATGATATGATAAATGAACTAGACCCAACAGATATCTATAGAGCACTGCACCTCAAAACAGCAGGAATATATATTCTTTTCAAGCATTCATAGATCCTTCTCCAGGATAAACCATATGCTGGGTCACAAGACAGATGTCAATAAATTTTAAAAGATTGAAATTATACAAAACACTTTCTCTAATCATAATGGAATGAAGTTGGAAATCAATATTGGATGGAAAAATGAAAAATTCATTAAAAAATGCAGACTGAACAACAAATAATCAGTGTGTCAAAGAAGAATTGCAAGATAATTCAGTAAATATCTTGAGAAGAATGAAAATGAGAACACAACATATGAAAACCAATGGGATGTGTTTTGTTTGTTTTTTGTTCATTATTATTATTATTGGAATAATGAAGGTGCTCTAAGAATGACTGAAGTGATGAAAGCACAAATATGAGAGTACACCAAATACCATTGATTGTACACTTTGGATGTATTTATGCTTTATTAATATGTACTAAAAAATTGATTTGTTAGGAAAAAAAAACAATGGGACACAGCAAAGGCAGTGCTGAGTGGGAAATGTATAACTGTCAGTTCTTCCATTAAAAAAGAAAAAGGATGGAAGCAGATGTAACACAAGCAGTTGAGAACCCACCTCTCACATGGGAGGTCCTGGGTTCAGTTCCTGGTGCCTCCTAAAGAAGACAGACAATGAGCAGACAATGAGCAGACATCGAGCAAAAGCAACGAGCAATGAGCAAAAACAATGAGCAGACAATGAGCAAAAAACAAATGAGCAGGGAGCAGATGTGGCTCAAGCAGTTGAGTGCCCGCCTCCTACATGGAAGGGTCCCGGGTTTGGTTCCCGGTGCCTCCTAAAGAAAAAACAAACAGACAATGAGCAAACAATGAGCAAAAAAACCCAACAACAAGCAGACAACGAGCAGACAATGAGCAAAAACAATGAATAGACAATGAGTGCAAACAACGAGCAAAAAGAAACAAGCAAAAACAATGAGCAAACAGATGAGGGAGCCAATTTAAGGGGGAGGGAATAAAAAGGAACTAAAATTGAAGATCTAACTGCACATGTAGAAGATCTAGAAAAAGAACAGCAAACTAATCCCAAACCCAAGCCAAAGGAAAGAAATAGTAAAGATCAGAGCAGAAATAAATGAAATCGAGAAAAAAAAGAAATAGAATCAACAAAACCAAAAGTTGGTTCTTTGAGAAGATCAACAAAATTGACAAACCCATAGCTAGACTGACAAAGAAAAAAAAAGAGAGAAGGGACAAATATATAAAATCAGAAATGAGAGGGGGGTATTTACCACTGACCCTGCAGAAATAACCGAAATCATAAGAGGATACTATGAACAACTGTATGCCAAAAAACTAGACAATGTAGATGAGATGAACAAATTCTTAGAAACACATGAACCACCTACACTGACACTAGAAGAAATAGAAGACCTCAACAAACCAATAACAAGTGAAGGGATTGAAACAGTCATCAGAAACCTCCGAAAGATGAAAAGTCGGGCCATATGGCTTCACAGGTGAATTTTACCCAACATTCAAAGATGATCTAATACCAATCTTGCTCAAGCTCTTCCAAAAAATTCATCAGGAAAGAATGCTACCAAACCCATTCTATGAAGCCAACATCACCCTACTACCAAACCAGAAAAAGATACTATGAAAAAAGAAAAATATAGACCAATAACTCTAATGAATATAGATGCAAAAATCCTCAACAAAATACTTGCTGAACGAATCCCAAAGCACATTAAAATGATTATACACCTTGATCAAGTGGATTTTATTCCAGGTATGCAAGTGTGGTTCAACACAAGAAAATCAATTAGTGTAATAAGCCACATCGATAAATTGAAGAAGAAAAATAAAATGCTCCTCTTGATTGATGCAGAAAAGACATTTGACAAAATACAGCTTTCTAAATATGGTAGAAGCATTTTGAAAAATCTACAGCAGGCATTGTACTCAACAGTGAAAGACTGAAAGCTTTCCCACTGAGATTAGGAACAAGACAAGAATGCCCACTGCCACTGCTGTTATTCAATATTGTATTAGAAGTTCTAGCTAGAGCAATTAGGCTAGATAAAGAAATAAAAGGCACCCAAATAGGAAAGGAAGAAGTAAAACTTTCACTATTTGTGGATGACATGATCCTATATTTAGAAAATTCTGAAATGTCTATGACAAAGCTACTTGAGCTAATAAATGAGTTCAGCAAAGTGGCAGAATACAAGATCAACACACAAAAATCAGTAATATTTCTGTACACTAGTATTGAACAATCTGAGGAGGAAATCAGGGGGAAAATTCCATTTACAATAGCAACAAAAAGACTCAAATATCTAGGAATCAATTTAACAAAAGATGTATAAGACCTATATGCAAAAACAATAAAACAATGCTGAAAGAAATAATAATAAAAAAAAGACCTAAACAAATGGAAAGACAGTCCATGTTCATGGATTGGAAGACGAAATATCATTAAGATGTCAATCCTACCCAAACTGATTTATAGATTCAATGCAATACCAATCAAACTTTCAACAGCCTACTTTACAGAAATAGAAAAAGCAATTACCAAATTCATTTGGAAGAGAAAGTGCACTCGAATAGCCAAAAGAATTCTAAAAAAGAAGAACATTGTGGGAGGAATTTCGCTTCCTGACCTTGAAACATATTACAAAGCTACAAGAGGTCAAAACAGCATAGGGGTTGGCATAAGGATAGATACATTGATCCGTGGAATAGAATTGAGAATCCAGAAATAAACCTTTACCTCTAGAGCCACCTGGTTTTCAACAAACCTACCAAAGCCATGTTAATGGGACAAAATAGTCTCTTCAACAAATGGTGCTGGGAGAACTGGATATCCATAACCAAAAGAATGAAAGAGGACCCCTATCTCACTCCCTATGCAAGAAGCAACTCAAAATGGGTCAAAGACCTAAATGTAAAGACGAGGACCATAGAACTATTAGAAGAAAATGTAGGGAAACATTTTAAAGACCTTGTGGTAGGTGGTGGATTCATGAACCTTACAACCAAAACACAAGCAGCAGAAGAAAAAATAGGTAAATGGGACCTCCTCAAAATTAATCACTTTTGTACCTCAAAGTACTTTGTCAAAAGGGTGGAAAGCAGCCAACTCAATGGGAGAAAATATTTGGAAATCACATATATGATAAGAGTTTAATATCCATTATGTATAGGGAAATACTACAACTCAACAATAAAGACAAATGACCCAATTTAAAAATGGGCAAAAGACTTGAACAGACATTTGTCCAAAGAAGAAATACAAATGGTGAAAAAAAACACATGAAAAAATGTTCAACATCACTAGCAATTAGGGAAATGCAAATCAAAACTATAATGAGGTATCATTTCACACCTATTAGAATGGCCACTTTTAATTAGGCAGAACTACAAGTGCTGGAGAGGATGTGAAGAGATAGGAACACTTATTCACTGCTGGTGGGAATATAGAATGATACAGCCTGTGGAGGACTGTTTGGCAGTTCCTAAGGAAGCTGAATATAGACTTGCCATGGTACCCAGCAATACCACTTCTAAGTATATACCCAGAAGAACTGAGAGCAGACATCTGCACACCAATGTTCATAGTGGCATTATTCATGACTGCCTAAAGCTGGAAACAACCAAGGTGCCCATCAACCTATGAATGGATTAAAAAATTGTGGTGTATACACACAATGGAATTTATTATGCAGCTGTAAGAAGAAACGAAGTCGTAAAGCATATTACAACATGGATGAACCTGGAGGACATTAGGTTGAGTGAAGCAAGCCAGACACAAAAGTAAAAATACTGCATGATTGAACTTCTGTGAAATATATTATGTAATCTCATGGAGTTAATAAATTGACTATGGGTCCTAGAAAATAGAATGAGGTTAAAGAATGGAAAGCTGAGGGTTAACTATGCATAATTGGTAAAAAGGATGTGTATTAATCTTTGGAAATGAATAGAAAAGGTGAAAACTCAATATAATGTCTGTAACCAGCCATACTATTAAGTGGGTATGAAAGGGGTTTAAAAGGAAAGTCTAAGATCAGGTATATTACTAAAAGGAAAGATAAAAAATGTAACATGGAACTGTATAGCATAGTAAAACAACATGTGAAATATGAATATGGGTTAAATTGCATATATGACTGTTTGTCCTTAAAACTGAACAAATACGTGTTAGCACTACAAGATGTTAATATCAGACCAAAAAAACATTGAGCTAAGTGAAAGAAATCAGACACAAAGTACTACATATTGTATAATTCCATTTATATAAAATGTAAACATAAATTAATTTATAAAGATGAAGTTAGATTAGTGGTTATGTAGGGCTGGGGAAGGATAGAGAGATTGAGAGCTGACTGCTAAGGGGTGTGGAGTTTTCCTTTTTGGAGTAAATATGAAATTGTTCTAAAATTTTTTGTGGTGATGAATGCACAACATCATGATTATTCTAAAAGCCATTGATCATACTATTTGGATAGATTGTATGGTATGTGAATATATCTCAATAAAACTGATTAATAAATAATTAAGTAATTTTGCAAGAATAGCCAGAAAGAGCAGCTATGTACAGCAGGGGAAGCATAGAGAGATCGAGGGGTGAAGAATTTTCTTGTCAGTTAGTTTTTTTGTTTTATTATTATTTTTGAAATGATGAAAATGCTGTAATGATGATTAAGGTGATGAATGCACAACTATGTTATTATACCAAATCCCATTGATTGTACACTTTGGATGAATTGTATGCTTTATTAATATGTATCAATAAAATTGATTTGTTAAAAAAGAATAAGGGTGTAAACTCTCTGAGGCAAGAGTTGAGGCAGGTTAGTTTAGGGAAAAAGGGAAGATGAGGAAAGACATCTTATCACAGCTAGGACCCAGCAGAAAACATGGCCATGAGACCCCTCTCGGAAGCCCCCTGAGGTAAGGATCTACTAAAAACAAATCCAGAAAGACTCCACTGAGACCCTGGCCATAAGGTCCCATTTAAAACTCCCAGGCGCTAGAGGAAGCCCTGGATAACTCCAAATGGGCCTCCTCCGAGAGCCAGCAGCTGAGGATTGCAGACAACCAATCAGAACAGCAAATAGCTGGGGCCCCTCCCCAACATTAGGAAAGGGGAGGAGAGAAGAACAGCTTTAATAAAAGCAACCACCAGACCCCAGGCACGCCTCTCTACCTGGAGGACACCCGCATCCACATTTTGGGTGTGTACTTTTCTCTTTTCTCTCATTTTTCAATAAACTCTTTTTATTGGCCTAAAAAAACCCAACAACAAACAAACAGAAAACTGTAAGTGCTAGAGAGGATGTGGAGAAATAGGAACACTCCTTCACTTATGGTGTTAAGTAGAATGGTGTAGCCTGTATGGAAGACAGTTTGGCAATACCTCAAGAAGCTGAATATAGCTCTGCTGTATGATCTAGCAATCCAGTTACTATGAACATGTTCAGAAGAACTGAAAGCAAGGATGTGAAATGACATTTGCACACCGATTTTCATAGCAGCATTATTCACAATTGCTAAAATACTTAACCAGCCCAAGTGTCCATCAGCAATAGATAAACAAAATGTGGTATATACATAAAATGGAATACTATTCAGCTCTTAAGAGATGAAATTGGGATGCATCTGACAACATTGATGAATCTTGAGGACATTATATTGAGTGAAATAAGCCAGATACAAAAGGAAAAATATTATATGGTTTCACTAATATGAATCAAATACAGCGAGTAAGCTCATGGAGGTAAATTCTAGAGTATAGGCTACTAGGAGAGAGAATGTGGGCTGACAATGGGAGCTGATGCTTAATATATGTAGAATTTTTAATAAGGTTTATTGTAAAAGTGTGGAAATGAATAAAGTTGATGGTAACACATTACAATGAGTATAACTAACACTGCTGATTTATAAATGTGATTGTGGTTGAAAGGGTTTGTGTGGATGTAATGTCAATTGAAAGGAAGCTAGAGAATAATCTAGGGAATGTATAACAGTGATTTCAGTGGTGGATGAAGAGTGTAGTTAATAGTATAAATATAGCCATGTTCTTCCTTTACAAAGTGTTAAGAATATGGTGATACACAAGAAAATTACAACTAATGAAACTTATGGACAATAGTTAACAGTAATATTGTAATATTTTTGTAGCAATGACAAAAAAGATATATCAATTCTAAGGGACATCAATAATGGGTTATAAGGGAGTATGGGATTTTTCCTTTTTGAGTCATGAAAACATTCTAAAATCGACTGAGGTGATAACAGCACAAATCTGTGATAAAAATGAGAGCCATTGAGTATATACTTTGAATGGATTGTACAACGCATGGGACAGTATAACACAGGGAATCCTGCGGAGGAAGATGTACTATGGTTAACAGAACAAATATGAAAACATTCTCTCATGAACTATAACAAATGTATAATATTAAAACTGCATGTTAATAATTGGGTGGGCGAAGGATTAATATCAAGCACCAACCAGTGATGCATTTGGAAAAAGTCTTTGACCAAAAGGAGGAAACATCAAATACAAGAATTTTTATGGCTAAGAGATTTCAAAATGAGTTGAGAAGTCATTCCAGAGGTTACAGTTAAACATGTCTCAGGCAGATCTCGCTAACTGCCCCTGTAAAGAAAGCCTCAGATAGGGGTGCTCCTGAGGGCTCCAGAGCCATCTAGACACTACAGGCAAGGCACACAATCCCTTGAAATCAGCACTCATTTATAATTTTCCCACACATGATTCTCCTACCACTTTTTAAAAATCTTTTTTTAATAATAATTTTTTAAAATACACTTAGATTACATAAATGTTACACAAAAATTAGAGGGATTCCCATATGCCCCACTTCCCACACCTCTCACAACCTCCCACATAAACATCCTTCATTAGTGTGGCACATCACCTGCAATAGATATACACATCTTGGGGCTTTGCCACTAAGCATGGATCATAGTTCACATTGTAGACCACACTCTCTCCCACAGAGTTCTGCATGTTATATGATATAAAATGGCTTATATCTGTCATTACAGTGTCACTCAGGATAATTCCCAAGTCCCGAAAAAGCCCCTTATTACAACTGCTTTTCTTCTACCACTTTTATTTGAACCTATAATTAGCACTATACCTGTTAAATTTTATTTGAACCTATAATTAGCACTATACCTGTTAAACATATGTCTCAGAGACTTAAATATTCGGTCTGTTCATATGCCGGTTGAGTCCTGAATTTCAGAAGAGTTGCGGCTAACACCTACTCTCCAGGTCATTGGACTCACCCAGGACGACTAACAAAAGGATGATGGACAAACCAAACACCAAAAACAGAGAGTATCTACAACTGCAAGCAAGACAGCTCCTCTGTCTGAACTGTAAGATATAAGCACCTTCTCAATCTGAGGCAGAGTGGGCATCCCCATTCCAAAATCCTTAAGGTTGAAGAATGAACAAACATAAGGGGCAAATGCAACCATGGACAAAGTAAACTTATTAGTATTGTAGTAATGGAAGAACATGTAACATTGATATAAAGATAGTGGTTACTAGAGGTTCTGAGGAGAGGGGGCAGGAATAATAGGTGGAATATATGACATTTTTAGGGCATTGGAATTAAGTGTAAATCACAATGTAAACTACGGACCTTGGTTAGTAGCAATGCTTCAATATTTATTCATCAATTGTAACAAATGTACCACACAATTGTAAGATGTTATTAATAGGAGAAGATGTGAGGGTGGGGTGGGGCATATGGGAATCCCTTATACTTTTGATGTATCTTCTGTGTAATCTAAAACCTCTTTAAAATAAAGTTTATTATATTAAAAAAAATAAAAGGTGGGTTGGGGGGAAAATACACCAAATGTAAGATATGGGCTATAGTTAGTAATATTTTGACCACGGTTTTTCATAGTTTGTAACAAATGTTTCACAACAATGAAAGGTGTTGGTGGTGGGTAATTTATGGGAGCCTTGTATGATGATATGCATGTTTGTTTTGGATACTCACAACTTTTACTATACACTTATTTGCTTATGTATGTTTATGTATGAATGATATACTTCAGTAAAAATTTTTTTAGATGACAAAAATTATCTTAAAAAATCATTTGGTCATATGGTGGTTTCTTAGACCGTACACCCAAAGCAGAAGCGATGGAAGATATAATAGATAAATGGGACCTCCTCAAAATTGAAAACTTTGGTGCTTCAAATCACAAGAAAGTGAAAAGGCAGCCTGCTTGATGGGAGAAAATATTTGGAAGCCACATATCCGATAAGGGATTTTGCAGTATATAAAGAAATCCTGCAACTCAGCAAGAAAAAGACAAACAACCAATTTGGATGCCTTTTATAACTTTTTCTTGCCTAAGTGCTCGAGCAAGTACTTCTAATTAGAGGCAGAGTGGGCATCACCATCCCAGCATCCTCAGGACTGGGGAAAGAATGATGGACTAGAGTAGATTTATGGTCATTCTACTATAGACTCATTATTATTCTAGAAATGGAAGAAATTTTATCATTGATGTGGAGGCAGTGGACACTGGAGGTTCTGAGGGGAGGGAGAGGGAAAAATAGGTGTAATTTGGGAGCATTTTCAGGACATTGGATTTGTCTTGAGTGATGTTGCAATGATGGATACAGATTGTAGCAGTTTGGCATTTATGAATTCCAGAAATAGATATTGGATTATGCTTGTAAACTGGTCCTTTCCTCTGGGTGTATTAGAGTGTATTGGATTCAGAGGTTTTATTTTTACTTGATTAAGTAATGATTAAGGCTTTGATTGGGCCACACCAGTAGGACGTTGGACTCACAGAAAAACTGCACCACAGAGAAGGGAGGTTGGAGTCTTGAGCTGGAGCCCCGGAAAGTAAACACACAGAGGAGCTTGGTCATGAGGAAGAAGAGAAGGTCCCAGGAAGAGACGAGCCGTTTGCCTGATAGTCTACAGCTGGCCTTATGGAGGGGTGCAAGCTGAGCCCTGAAAGAGGCAAGTCCCAGGAAGCCTGAACCCTTACAGAAGTTGGCAAGCCATCTTGCTCCAACATGTGGCAATAAACTTTGGTGAGGGAGGTAACTTGTGCTTTATGGCCTGGTAACTGTAAGATTCTACCCCAAATAAATACCCTTTATAAAAACCAACCAATTTCTGGTAGTTTGCATCAGCACCCCTTTGACTGACTAATACACAGACCATTATATATTTTGTCATAACTTACAAAGTTGCATGAGGCAGAGTGCAAACTGTATTGCCCACTCTGCCTGTAATTGAGAGGGGGCTTAGATCCCATGGGGCAGATGGATGGAACTATCTTGCTTGCAGTTGCAGACTCTCTCTGTTCCTTGGTATGGGCATTGTCCATCATCATCAACTCTGCCGAGATTCAGGGCCCAACTGGCACATGGATGGAGCAAAGATTTAAGTCTCTTGGACATACACCTATCAAGTATATTACTAACTATAAGTTCAAATAGAAGGGGCAGAAGAGCCATGTGTAGGGAAACCACAAATGAGTCCAACTCTTTCACACTGCATAACATAAATTCCAAGGTAAGGCCCACTGGCAGGGTGCCAAACTCCTGAGCTGTCTGCCCTGCCTATAGTGTCTGGTTGTCTCTAAAGCCCTCAGGAGCCCCACTATTTGAGGCAATATTTACTTTGTCAATGAGATCCTGCTGAGATGTGCATAAGCGTAATCTCTGGAATGACCTCCTGGCTCCCTTTGAAATCTCTTAGCCATAAAAACTCATTTGTATTTACCATTTCCCCCTTATGGTCAAGGTCTTTTTCCAGTTGCATTGCTAGTTGGCGTTAGGTAATAATTTCTTGATGCCAGGGAGCTCATCCCCAGGAGTTATGTCCCATGCTGGGGGGAAAAGTAGTGTGTTTATATGCTGAATAGAATAGATGGAACATAGGGTAATGCATTTATATGCTGAGTTTGGCTTAGAGAGAAGCCACATTTGAGCAACAAATAGGCTCTCAGGAGGTAACTCTTAGGCACCCTATAATACTAGGCTAAGTTTCAATTTCAAAAGAAAAGATTCATTAGCACAAACATCAATATCAAGGACCCAGCGCAATGGTCCATCCTCCTTCACTAGGCACTGCCCCTGTACTCAGGGGATTCTTGCTGTCCCATTAGTAATACAGCATAACTCCCCAGGATGGGAATTTGATAGTCTTTCTGTTATGGTGTGGATCTCCACCCACTGTGACAATGCCCCATGAACACTTGAACACATTCATATGCCTTAGAGGCATGCCCCAGATGAACCCCCTCCCACACATCCCCCCATGCTGACACTCTGCACCAATGATCCTCCCCTGCCACAGTTGTGACCCTTCTGTGATCCAAACCTCTCCAAAGATGAAGCCAAGAAAATAACCAAATAAAAATAAGAAAATGAAGTAATAATGATAGTTTTAAAAATAACATATAAAATACAAGTTTTTGCCCTTTTTAAAATAGAATTTCTTGCTCTTTTATTATTGAGTTGTATGTCTCTTTATATAGCATGGAAACCAAACCCTTATCCAATATGTGGTTTCCCAATATTTTCTCTTTGAGTAGGCTGCCTTTTCACCTTGACAAAGTTCTTTGAAGCACAAAAGTATTCAAATTTGAGGAGGTCCCATTTATCCAGTTTTTCTTTTGTTACTCAATGCTTTTGGTATAAGGTTTAAGAAACCATAACCTACCACCAGGTCTTGAAGATGTTTCCCTACGTTTTCTTCTAGGAGTTTTATGGTTCTAGCTTTTATATTTAGATCTTTGGTTCATTTTGAGTTAATTTTTGTAAAAGGTATGAGATAGGGGTCCTCTTTCTTTCCTTTGGCTATGGATATCCTGTTCTCCCAGCACCATTTGTTGAATAGAATGTTTTTACCAGCTGGGTGGGCTTGACAGCTTTGTTAAAAATTACTTGACCATAGATGTGAGGGCTGGCTTCTGAACCATCAGTTCAGTTCCATTGATATATATGTCAATCTTTCTGCCTATACCATGCTGTTTTTACCACTGTAGCTAGGTAATATGATTTAAAATCTGGAAGTGAGAGTCCTCCAATTTGTTATTACTTTTTAAGATGTTCCTGGCTATTCAGGGCCCCTTATACTTCCAAATAAATTTGATAATTGGGTTTTCCATTTCTTTATAACAGGCTTTTGGAAATTTTTTTGGGATTGCATTGAATCTGTGTATCAATTTGGGTAGAATTGACATCTTAATGATATTTAGTCTTCCAATCCATGAACACAGTATGTTCTTCCATTATTTAGGTCTTCTTTGATTTCCTTTACCAATGCATTATGATTTTCTGACCACAAGTGGTTTACATCCTTGGTTAAGTTTATTCCTTAATATTTTATTCTTTTAGTTGCTATTGTAAATGGATTTTTTCCCCTGACTTCCTCCTGAGATTGCTCATTACTAGGGTATAGAAACATTACTGATTTTTGTGCATTTATCTTTTTTTTTTAATTTTTTATTTATTTTTATTGTGGGTAAAAATCAAAATTCTCACAATACATACAAACATTTGCAAAATGATATATAAATATATATGCATATATGTGTATTTGCTTACAAAAATGTTATATATATATATATATATATATACATATATTTTAAGAGGTGCTTAGATTACCCAAAATATTACATGGAACCCACTGGGATTCCCATGTTGCCCACCTCCCACACTTCCCACCACATCCCACACAAACATCTCCCACAAGTGTGGCCCACCACCCTCAATGAACTTACACATCCTGGAGCCTTGCCACCAATCATAGACCACAGTTCACACTGTAGACCACACTCTTTCCCACTCAGTTCTGAGTGGTGTGTGCTGATTTAAAATGGCCTACATCTGTTGCCACAACGGTACTCAGGACAATCTCTAACTCCCAAAGAAGCCCCTGTATTTCAACTGCTCATCCCCTCCCTACCCCAAAAGTGTCAAGTGGCCACTGGCTCCACCTCATTGTTATAATTTCTTCCATTGCTAGAATCACCATATGTGAACAAGAGAATACCATCAAGTCCACTCTAGTCCATAGTTCTTCCCCCAATCCTAAGAGGACTGGGATGGTGATGTCCACTCCAACTCCAAGTGAGAGAGGGCTTATATCCCATGGATATGGTGGGTGGGATGATCCTGCCTGCAGATGCAGGCCCTCTCCATTCCCTGGGATGGCCATTGCCCATCATTTTCTCCTCACCAGGTGACTTGGATGAGTCCATTGAGCTGTAGGGTAGGAGTTGCAGCTCCACTGAGATTTCATGCACACCTGGCACATAGGTAGGCCGGAGGCTCCAGTCTCTGGAAGTATACCTAAAAACTCCAGCATCACAAATAGGTTTGAATAGAAGGGACTGGTGAACCATGTGCAGGGAGGACTTATTTGAGTCCAATTCTGTAACTCTCAGGAGCACAGATTCCAAAATAGAGCCCACTGATAAGGCATCAGTCTCTGGGTCTATCCCCCCTTATATAGGACCTGAGTGTCTCCAGAGCTCTCAGGAACCCCTCTGTGTGGGGTGATAGGCATTTAGATGTTCTATGAGCTCCTACTGAGGTGTGCGTAAGAGTTACCTCTGGGATGACCTCCCGACTCTCTTTGAAGTCTCTTAGTCACTTGAACTCATTTGTCTTTACCATTTCCCCCTTTTATTCAAGGTCTTTTTCCAGTTGTGTTGCCAGTTGGCACTTGGTATTAATCCCTCGTTGCCAGGGAGGCTCATCCCCGGGAGTCATGTCCCACGTTGGGGGGAAGGTAATGCAATCATATGCTGAGTTTGGCTTAGAGAGAGGCCACATTTGAGCAACAAGGAGGCTCTCAGGTGGCAACCCTTAGGCACCCCACAACTGCAGGCTAAGTCTCATTTAGAAGAGCAAAGACTCACAGGGTAGTCATCAATAAAAAAAAAACACATCAGTGGGTCATCCTATTTTGACAGGCACTGTCCCTACACTCAGAGGACTATTGCTGCTCCCTTGGAGACTGTGGCAGAGCTCTCCAGGCTAGGAATTCAGATTCCCTCATTTATTGTATGATTATTCACCCATCGTGACCATGCCCCATCCCCCGATCCTTTGAACGATTTTGTATATCTTTCATGTATATTCGGATGAATCAACCCCCACGAACCCCTCCCAGACACCCCCCCAATAATCCCCTGCAATACCCACTGTAACCCTTCTGTGATCCAAATCCTCCATGAACATTTAGTCCATAAATTAATCAAATACACTTACTAGGAAAAAGGAACAAGTGTGATAAGCTTACATGCAAGAGACAAACATAAGGAAACTCAGGGGAAAAAAATAAAGAGAAGGAAAAAAAAAACAAATAATCAAACAAAGAACAAAACAAAATAAAATATAATTAGTGGATTGGGACATTCAAAAAATGGGCAAAAAAGCACAGGAAATGCCTTTAAAAAATATATATATATATTCTTTTTTTTCCTTTCTCTTTTCTTTTTTTTTCTCTGCCTTTTATCACTGTGTTATGGGATGTCTGGTGTGCCATGACACCTTCCTCCTCTCAATCCCCATTGTCTCCCAATTTTTCATTTAATTTTCAAAGAAGTTTTAGGTCACAGCAAAGTCACACACAGAGTGCCGGAGACTCCCAGATACCAAACCAGCCCCCCTTCCCCACCCCATATTAACACCCCCCCTTTTTTTTGGTTGTTAGCATTGTTATAACTGTTATACAGATAGCAAAATATAGCAACTAAACATTGTCAGTGATTTACAGTATAGTTTACAATTTAGATGATGCAGTTTAATAATTTTGATGATATTTACCATGTCCTGTGTCCATTACTGTAAGGTAATGAAAAACCTTCCCCATGAACACCAAACAACCCATTAGATCTTGACTGTTCCCTTCCCCCCAGCCCCCCAGGGCCCGTGATACCCCCCTCTCCCAAACCATGGAATGTCAAGATTCACAATTACATGCCCTGGGGATTTGAACCTGCCCTTCCTAATCCACCCACCCCCCCAGTGTTGCACCACCAAACCCAGGAACACCACCACTCATCTGCCCCATCCCCCAACATGCAACCTCACTGAATCCCTTTACCATAGATTATGTCCATATGGGTGATGGCTCAAAGCCTGCTCTTCTCTTACTCTCCTTTGTTAACCTATCTTTCAGACAATGGTTCTCAGAAACTGCTCACTTTCCTCAGTTCAGATCAGTGAGGTCATATACTGTACATCCTTCATTGCCTGGCTTGCTTCACTCAACATAAGGTCTTCAAGATTCATCCACGTTATTCCATGTGTTAGCACTTTGTTCCTTCTTACAGCTGAGTAATATTCCATTGTATGTATGTACCACATTTTGCTTATCCATTCGTCTGTTGATGGGCACCGGGGCTAATTCCAACTTTTGGCAATGGTGAACAATGCCGCTATGAACATTGGTGTGCATATATCTGTTTGTATTTTTGTTTTCAGTTCTTCTGGGTATATACCCAGCAGTGGAATTGCTGGATCATACGGAAGATCTATTGCTAGTTTTCTGAGGAATCGCCAAACTGTCCTCCACAGTGGCTGGACCATACCGCAGTCCCACCAGCAGTGGATGAGGGTTCCTATTCCTCCATATCCTCCCCAACATTTAGTGTCTCCTGTTTTTTTAATAGCTGCCATTCTGATGGGTGTAAGATGGTATCTCATTGTAGTTTTGATTTGCATTTCCCTGATAGCAAGTGATGTTGAGCATTTTTTCATGTGCTTTTTAGCCATTTGTATTTCTTCCTTGGAGAAGTGTCTTTTCAGGTCACTTGCCCATTTTTTAAATGGGTTGTTTGTCCTTTTATATTCAAGGTGTAGGATTTCTTTATATATGCAGAATATTAGGCTCCTATCAGATATATGGTTGCCGAATATTTTTTCCCATTGGGTAGGCTGCCTTTTTATTTTCTTAATAACATCCTTTGAGGTGCAGAAGTTTTTAATTTTGAGGAGATCCCATTTATCAATTTTTGATCTTGCTGCTCGTGCTTTGGCTGTGAAGTTCATGAAATCATTTCCTATTACAAGGTCCTGTAGATGCTTCCCTAAATTATCTTCCAAGGTTTTTATGGTTTTGGCTCTTATATTTAGATCTTTGATCCATCTTGAGTTGATTTTTGTATAAAGTGTGAGATGGTATTCTTCTCTCATTCTTTTGGATATGGATATCCAGTTCTCCAAGCACCACTTGTTAAAGAGGACACTCTCTCCCAACTGAGTGGGCTTCGTGGCCTTGTTAAATATCAGATGACTGTATATGCAAGGATCTATATCCGAACTCTCAATTCGGTTCCATTGGTCAGTAGGTCTATCCTTGTGCCAATACCACGCAGTTTTGATCACTGTAGCTTTTTAGTATGTTTTAAAGTCAGGTAATGTGATACCTCCAACTTCATTTTTCTTTTTCAATATATTTTTGGCAATTCGGGGCCTCTTGCCTCTCCAAATATATTTTGTGGTTAGTTTTTCCAGTTCCTTAAAAAATATAGTGTTGACTTTTATTGGGATTGCATTAAATCTGTAGATTAGTTTGGGTAAGATAGACATCTTGATGATGTTTAGTCTCCCCGTCCATGAACAGAGAATATTTTTCCATTTATTTAAGTCTTCTTTGATTTCCTTTAACAGTGTTGTGTAGTTTTCTGTATATAAGTCCTTTACATCTTTAGTTAAATTTATTCCTAGGTATTTGATTCTTTTATTTACTATTGTAAATGGTATTTTTTTCCTGATTTCCTCCTCAGTTTGCTGGTTATTGGTGTACAGAATGCTACTGATTTTTTTTTTTGTAAAGATTTTATTTATTCATTCATTTATCCCCCCCCCGCTGCCTGCGCTCGCCGGGTCAGCCAACCACGCCGCGCAGGCGGGCCCGCCCCCACCAGGAGGCCCCAGGAACCGAACCCGGGGCCTCCCATACGGTAAACGGGAGCCCCACTGATTGAGCCACAGCCGCTTCCCAGCTACTGATTTTTGAGCGTTGATCTTATAGCCTGCAATATTACTGAACTCCTTTATAAGTTCTAGAAGCCTTGTTGTAGATTTCTCAGGGCTTTCTATGTATAGGATCATGCCATCTGCAAATAGTGAAATTTTTACTTCTTTTCCAATCTGGATGCCTTTTATGTCCTTTTCTTGTCTCAGTGCTCGTGCAAGTACTTCTAAGACAATGTTAAATAGGAGTGGTGATAGTGGGCATCCTTGTCTTGTTCTCGATCTCAGAGGGAAGGCTTTTAGGATTTCACCGTTGAAAATGATGTTAGCTTTGGGTTTTTCATATATACCCTTTATCATTTTCAGAAATAGTTTCCATCTATTCCTATCTTTTGTAGTGTTTTTATGAGGAAAGAGTGCTGTATTTTGTCGAATGCTTTTTCTGCATCTATAGAGATGATCATGTGATTTTTTCTTTCAGTCTGTTTATGTGGTGTATTACATTGATTGATTTTCTTATATTGAACCATCCTTGCATTCAGCCTCCTTGAAACCCTGGGTCGAAGGTGGGTTTCTTGTAGACAGCATATATATGGATCATATTTTCTTATCCATTCTGCCAATCTGTGTCTTTTGATTGGTGAATTTAATCCATTAACATTCAGTGTTATTACTCGTAACGAATTTCTTACTTCAGCCATTTTTTCTTTGGGTTAATGTATGTCATATGTTGTTTTGTTTCTCTTTTTGACTTTTCAGTTCTTTTCAAACTCTCCTCCAACTCTCTCTCCTTTGTTTTTTCCTTTCAACTTGTAGAGATTCCTTTAGTATTTCTTGAAGTGCTGGTTTCTTCTTGATATACTCTCTTAATTGATGTTTATCTGTGAATATTTTGAACTCTCCATCATTTTTGAATGCCAGTTTTGCTGGCTAGAGAATTCGTGGCTGGAAGTTTTTTTCTTTTAGTGTTTTGACTATGTCATACCACTGTCTTCTTGCCTCCATGGTTTCAGCTGAGAAATCAGCACTTAATCTTATTGTGCTTCCCTTGTATGTGATGGTTCTCTTTTCTCTTGCTGCCTTGAGTATTTTCTCTTTGTCTTGAGCATTGGACAATTTGACAAGTATATGTCTTGGAGTTGGCCTGTTGGGAATTATATTATTTGGGGTGCGCTGTGCTTCCTGGATCTGCACATCCATCTCTCTCAATAGAGTTGGGAAGTTTTCAGCCATAACTTCCTTCAACACTCCTTCTGTTCCCTTTCCCTTCTCTTCTCCTTCTGGGATGCCCATAATGCGTATGTTTGTTATCGGTTAATGCCCTGAAACCATGCTGGATTTTTTCTATCTTTTTGTCTATCTGTTCTACAATCTCTTTGATTTCAACTGTATTGTCTTCCATATCACTAATTCTTTCCTCTGCCTGTTCAAATCTGCTGCCATGTGAGTCCAGCGTCTTTTTCATTTCTTGACTTGTGCCTTTGTTCACCATCATATCCATTACCTTTTTAGGCGTGTTAGCTATTTCTTCAGCATGTTCTCCCAGTGTCTTCTTTATATCCTTAATCTCTTCCTTCTGTTCTTTAAGTTGGTCCATGATATTTGTTTGGACAGCTTTGATTAGTTGTTTGATGTTCTGCATTGCTTCCTGGTTTTTATTTTGTGCATTGGACTGGTCCATGTTTTCCAGTTTCTCAGAATCATTTGTATTTTTCTGTTGCCCTCTGGTCATCATATTATCTTGATGGGTTTGTTCAGTTGATTAGCTTTTCTCTATGCTCTAGAATTTTATTTAGCTGTTGGTTCTGCATGTGAATTAAGTTTTCTCTTTGGCAGTTTTTCTTCTTATTTTATTTCCTTGCTTCTTTCTATGTTCCCTTGAAGGCAAAAGGTTAGGGCCAGAGGAATCAAAAGATGTAAGGAAGGCAGATGGATAATAGAAATATTGATAAAAGTTAGAAGAGGGGCAAAATGAGACTTAATGAGATGAATATTTAACTTGTGTAGGCAGTGTAGAGTACTAGGAAAAAGTATGGAGTTCCTACAATGGACTGGGAAAACAAATGGAGGAATATATATATAGTGATTTAGAAGGCTAGAATTATGAGGAGGGAGAGAAATAGTAAAGAAAGTTCTGAAAGGAAAAAGTTAATACTAATAAAAAAATAAAAAATAAAAAAAAGAAGAAGAAAACAAAATAGATGGAATAGAAATTGACACCCTTAAGTTGTGGGCCTATGAAAAAATGTTGTCTCTAAGAGCCACACCAGAAAACAGAAGGCAGAAAGATGCAGGAAGGATAAGCGATAGTTTGTAATACAGAATCAATATATACAGTGAGTGAGAAATTACTGAATAAGAAGCCCAGCAAAGAAGCGACAAGCTGGCAGCACCTATTTAAAAAAAAAAATAGAAGGAAAAAGGAAGGGGGGAGGAAAGAGGAAATAATAGCAATAGACCAGAAAGTAACAGAGAGAAACCAAAGATCCACACAGGCAAGCAGTCAAACAGAGCTAAGGGGGGTCAATGATTCCCCTAGGGTCCATGTGGATCCTTCCTGCCTACTTGTGTTTATCAATCAATTTCCCCACAGGGTTCTATATGCAGGTCCTGAAGCAGCTTTTAGCTATTAAACTAAATTAAAAAGAATTTATTTTTCATTTGTTGAGGTGACCTCACTTTTTTTTTTTTTTTAATTTTTTTTTTTTTAGTCAAATGCAGGACCCAAAATAATTCCTCCTCTAGACCAACCCCCTTACAGAAGGGACCCTAGCTGGGCCTGTGGAAATTAATCAAGCACGTCCCACTTTCCGGACTCCCCAGGTTAGCTGTAGCTCTGTTGTTAGTCAGTGAGGAATGCTAAAGATGGCTGATTCTGCCCCTTCTGGAGCCGAGCTCCAGCATCACCGGGCTGCTCAGTAAATCAGTTTGAGTGCAGATTCGCGTCTGCTCTCAGCCTAATGCTGCTTCAGGTCGGCTTATCTGCTCCCCAAAGCTATGGGGCGGTGCAGGAAGCCAGATCGATGTCTAAAAATATAAAATACCCTTCCCTGTCTTCCAACAGAACCCTCCCTTTTTTGGGAAGTGTCCCTTCTTCCTGGCTCCACAGCGGCCCTGGTCTTATCCCTGGGTGGCTAGGGAAATCAGCTGCGTTTCCCAACCAAAATCCCCGCTCCGGTTCACCGGGTGCTGATTAGCTCGTTTGTTCTGTTCACACAAGGTCCAAGGGGTGCTAGGCAGCCAGATCCCCAGAAAATAAAACTTTTTCACCCCGCCCGAGGCTCCAAATGGCTGTTTTATTTAATTTTTTTTCCCCCTAACTGCAGGGCTCAGCCGCCCGTGCCAACCTCCACCGGCAGCCTCAAACCTCACGAATCTCCACCGTTCCGTCCACGCCGCCGATCCGCCTGTGCATTTATCTTGTATCTTGCCACTCTGCTGAACTCCTTTATTAGCTCTAGAAGCTTTCTTGCAGATTTTTTGGGACTTTCTAGGTGTATGATCATATCATCTGCAAATAGCAA
This sequence comes from Tolypeutes matacus, assembly GCA_026826555.1. NCBI lineage: Eukaryota > Metazoa > Chordata > Mammalia > Cingulata > Chlamyphoridae > Tolypeutes > Tolypeutes matacus. The sequence continues at coordinate 268,549 of JAKSZT010054512.1, forward strand.
AAGTTTTACTTCCTCTTTTCCAATTTGGATGTCTTTTACTTCTTTTTCTTGTCTCATTGCTCTAGCTAGAACTTCTAGCACCATATTCAACAGTGGTGACAGTGGGCAACCTTGTCTTTTTCCCTATCTCAACAAGGAAAGCTTTCAGTCTTTCAGCATTGAGTACAATCTTATCTGTGGGTTTTTCATATAAACACTTTATCATGTTGAGTAGGTTTCCTTCAGTTTGTTCCTTTTTGGACTGCTCTTATCAGGAAAGGATGCTGTATTTTGTCTAATGTCTTTTCTGCATTAGTCAAGGTGATCATGTGATTTTTCTTTTTTTATTATAAGATCTGTTATCTTTTATGTATATAGACAATTTCTTCTGTATGTTCCCCAGAGTCTAATTTTTTCACTTTATATTTGTATTAGTCAGGGTTCTCTAGGGAAACAGAATCAACAGGAGATATCTGTAAACAGCATGAGATTTTATAAAATTCTCTCACATGATCGTGGGGATGCACAAATCCAGATTCTATGGGCAGGTTGCAAACCAAGGGCTCTGATGAAAGTCCGATGAAAGTCTTTTATGAGTTCCTGGGAGATGTTAGCTACCCAAAGACAAGCTGGGAAATTCTCTCTGAATGCTGAAATCACTTCCCCTTTTAAGGCATTCAACTGATTGGATAAAATATCTCTCATTGCTGACAGCAATCTCCCTGGTTGATTGTAGATGTAAACAGCCATCTATGCAGTAAAGTCACTGATGACTAAAGTCCATATATATCCTTGTATTACACTTAGGCCAATGCTTGCTTCCTTGACCAAACAACTGGGCACAATTACCTGGCCAAGTTGACACATTAGTCTAACCATCACAGTCCACCCATTGTCAACTTGGCAACAATACACATCACCTTAAACCATACTTAGTCTCTAAATAAAAACAATAACAGACATGCACATATATATTTCTGCCTAACAATATCCTGCATACAACTGGAAATGCATTAATTTCCTACAGAATAGGGTGCAAGTCCTTGGATAATATTCACTCTTAAACTTGACATCCTTAAATATTATGGCATGGAACTAATACAACTTGTCATATGATAAGGGAAAAGGTTAGAGAAGAAAACAAAGATATTTGTTTTATGTACATATACAATCATAATAAGGGGAGCTGACGTGGCTTAGTGGTTGAGAACCAGCTTCCCACATACAAGGTCCTGGGTTCAATCCCCACCCCCAATACCTAAAAATAAAAAAGTTATATTCATATACAATCATAACAAAACAAGGAAGAAAGATTCATGACCATTATAGTCCTTGTTTCTGTAACTGGTCATGTGGTCGAAGTTCATATTTATTACTACCTTCTTCCACTACCGATTTCATGTTCCCATTACCCTCAGCAAGCACCTTAGCTGGCCATGGTTCTTTGCCTGGTGGTGTGACCCAAACTTTCACTCCTGAAGATTCTGGGCCATTGTTAGTCCTGCTTGGATTGGGTTGTTGCAGTTTTCCATTGACTTTATCACAGGGCATGTCAGTACTAAGAGACGCCCTAGAGGATCTCCGGTATTCCAGATAAACTCTTCTTTACCTCCATTATGTAGATGTAGTCCTATTTCTCCTTGATAGTCAGGATCAATCACCCCAGCCAGTAGAGTAATTCTCTTCCTTGCCTGTTGATGCAGAGGCACAAGGAACCCAAAGTGGCCAGAAGGTAGTCTTGAATTCCAGTTCAATGGAATCATTGTTGTGTTTCCTGGGGGCAGCACTCCTCCTTTTGGGACTAAAACCAATAGATCAGCAGAGCTTAAGGTTGCAAGGACAGGAAGCAAAAATATTCCTAGTAGATCACTAGGGGTAATAGTGAGTGGTGCCACTCCCATTTCCACCCCTTGATTCCTGGACCCATGAATCCTGGCTATGGGAGAAACAGCACCACAGAGTGGATACTGATTTACAGCATACACAGCCTCCTGGAGAACATTACCCCAGCCCTGCATGGTACTGCCACCTATTTGGCACCATAATTGAATCTTCAAAAGGCCATTCCACCATTCTATCAATCCAGCTGCTTCAGGAAGATGGGAACATGGTAAGACTAGTGAATTCCATGGGCATGTGCCCATTTCCGCACATCATTTGCTGTGAAATGGGTTCCTTGATCAGAAGCAATGCTGTCTGGAATGCCATGGTGGTGGATAAGTGTATTAGTCAGCCAAAGGGGTGCTGATGCAAAATACAAGAACTCTGTTGGCTTTTATAAAGTGTATTTATTTGGGGTAGAAGCTTACTGTTTATTAGCCATAAAGCATTAGTTACTTCCCTCACCAAAGTCTATTGCCACGTGTTGGGGCAGGAGAGCTGCCGATGTCTGCCAAGAATTCAGGCTTCTTGGGCTCCTCTCTTCCCAGGGCTTCGTTTCTCACCAGGCTTAGCTGCTGTGATCGCTCCACAAGGCTGGCTGTAGACAATCAGGTGAACGGCTCTGTCTCTCCTCCTGGGGCTTCTGCCATGTCTAAGAAACTGTCTCTATTCCTCTGTGTTCTGCTCCTGTGTGTTCACTTCCTGGGCTCCAGCTCAAAACTCCCAACTCTGTCCTTTGCCATGTCTTTTCTCTGTGATTCCCTGCCCACCAAGAGGTGAGGACTCAATGCCCTAGTGAATATGGCCCAAAGTCCTAATCATAATCTAATCAATTAAAAGTGATACCTCTGACAGACCAGTTTACAAATATAATCCAATAATTATTTTTGGAATTCATAAACAATGCCAAACTGCTACAATAAGATATTTGGTAAGTCCACAGATGGTAGTTTTGGAAAAGCATTGCATGCAGGGAACACAAACCCATATCTGGAGTATGTGTCTATTCCAGTTAAAACAAATCGCTGCCCTTTCATGATAGAAGTGGTCCAATGTAATCAACCTTCCACCAGGTAGCAGGCTGATCACCTTGGGGAATGGTGCCATATTGGGGGCTGAGTGTGGGTCTCTGCTGCTGGTAGATTGGGCATTCAGCAGTGGCTGTAGCCAAGTCAGCCTTGGTGAGAGGAAGTTCATGTTGCTGAGCCCATGCATAACCTCCATCCCTACCTCCATTGACAATTTGTTCATGAGCCCATTGGACAATGACAGGAGTGGCTGGGGAAAGAGGCTGAGCATTAGCCACAGAGCGGTTATCTTATCCACTTGGTTATTAAAATCCTCCTCTGCTGAAGTAACCCTCTGGTGAGCATGCATGTGGGACACAAATATTTTCATTTTTTGCCCACTCAGAAAGGTTATCCACATAGCTCTTCCCCAGACCTCTTTGTCTCCAATTTTCCAATCATGTTCCTTCCAAGTCTCTGACCATCCAGGCAAACCATTGGCAATAGCCCATGAAACATGTACAAATGCACCTCTGGCCATTTCTCCTTCCAAGCAAAATGAAAAACCAGATGCACTGCTCAAAGTTCTACCCACTGGGAGGATTTTCCCTCACCACTGCCCTTCAGGGATGTCCCAGAGAGGGGCTGCACTGCTGCAGCTATCCATTTTGGGGTGGATATATTGTGAAGAACCACCTGTAAGCAGGCCCGAGTTTTCTCTTCCTCAATCAATTGATTGTAAGGGACTCCCCAAGAGGCCAAAGCTGTGGGCTGGGAAAGAGAAGGTAACATGACAGGAGTGGTGACCATGGGCATTTGGGCTACTTCCTCATGTAACTTACTTGTGCCTTCAGGACCCACTCAAGCCCTATCTCATATATACCACTTCCACTTTATTATGGAGTGCTGCTGTGCATGCCCAAATTTATGGTTTGGTGGGTCAGACAATACCCAGCTCATGATAGGCAACTCAGGTCTCATGGTAACTTGATGGCCCATGGTTAAGTGTTCAGTCTCTACTAAGGCCCAGTAGCAGGCCAAAAGCTGTTTCTCAAAAGGAGAGTAGTTATCTGCAGAGGATGGCAGGGCTTTGCTTCAAAATCCTAAGGGTCTGCATTGTTATTCTCCTATAGGGGCCTGCCAAATGCTCCAGATGGCATCTCTATTTGCCACTGAAACTTTGAGCACTATTGGATCTGCTGGATCATGTTACCTTTGAGCACCATTGGATCTGCTGGATCATATGGCTCAAGTGGTAGTACAGCTTGCACAGCAGCCTGGACCTGTCACAGAGCCTCCTCTTGTTCTGGTCCCCAATCAAAACTAGCAGCTTTTCTGGTCACGGGGTAAATGGGCTGGAGTAGCACACACAAATGAGGAATGTGTTGTCTCCAAAATCCGAAGAGACCAACTAAGCGTTGTGCCTCTTATTTGGTTGTAAGAGGGGACTGATGCAACACCTTATCCTTCACTTTAGAAGGGATATCTCAACATGACCATACCACTGGACACCTAGAAATGTCACTGAGGTGGACGTCCCCTGTATTTTTGCTGTATTTATCTCCCATCCTCTCTCATGCCAATACCTTACCAATAAATCTAGAGTCTTTGCTACTTCTTGCTCACTAGGTCCTATCAACATGATATCATCAATATAATGGACCAGTGTGATGTCTTGTGGGAGGGAGAGATGATCAAGTACCCTGTGGACGATATTATGACATAGGGCTGGAGAGTTGATATACCCCTGAAGCAGGACAGTGAAGGTATATTGCTGGCCTTTCCAGCTGAAAGGAAACTGTTTCTGGTGGTCCTTACTAATGGCAATTGAGAAAAAAGCATCTGCCAGATCAACAGCTGCATACCAGGTACCAGGGGATGTGTTCATTTGCTCAAGCAATGATACCACATCTGGGACAGCAGCTACAATTGAAGTCACCACGTGGAAAAGTTTACAATAATCTACTGTCATCCTCCAAGATCCATCTGTTTTCTGCACAGGCCAAATAGAACAGTTGAATGGGCATGTGGTGGGAATCACCACCCCTGCATCCTTCAGATCCTTGATGGGGGCGCTAATCTCTGCAATCCCTCCAGGAAACTGGTATTGCTATTGATTTACTATTTTGCTAGGCAAGAGCAGTTCTAGTGGCTTCCACTTGGCCTTTCCTAACATAATAGCTCTTGCTCCATAAATCAGGGATTCAATGTGGGGATTCTGCCAGTTACTGAGTATGTTCCAAGATGAGTATCTTCTGGAATTGGGGAAATAACTGCAGAATGGGCCCAGGGACCCACTGGACCCACTGTGAGATGGACCTGAGCTAAAACTCCATCAATCACCTGACCTCCATAAGCCCCTACTCTGACTGGTGGACCACAGTGACGTTTTGGGTCTCCTGGAATTAATGTGACTTCTGAGCCAGTGTCTAATAATCCCCAAAATGTCTGATCATTTCCTTTTCCCCAATGCTCAGTTAGTCTGGTAAAATGCTGTGGGTCTCCTTGGGGAAAGCTGGGAGGAAGATTAACAGTATACACTTTTGGCAGTTTAATAGGATCTTTCCCCCAAGGGAACCTGGCCTTCTCCTCATTCAAGGGGCTCTGGGTCAGTAAACTGTCTCAAGTCTGGGAATTGATTAAGGGGCCGTGATTCTGTGCCTGTAATTCGAGTTAGGGTTTTGTTCACTCAACCTAGAACTTTTCTGCTTATACAGATCCAGAAGGAATTTAGTAGACTGTCCATCTATTTCACTTCTAGGTACCCCATGATCGCCATAGAGTTATAGCCAACACCGTAACTCTATGCGACTGATACTCTTTTGATTGCTTCTTTGAGTCTGCCTTTCATTGTGGTAGCCACGCCCACCTTGCCTTTGGCAATTAACTACCCATACTTGACTTTTACAGGCCTGAGATCTGATCATCCCCATAGTGTTTAAAGATTCTAATTCCATTTAAGCCCTCCCTACGGTAATATCTGGACTACAGAGAAGAGCAATCACAGAGCTCTTCAGGGAGGATGGAGTTAGTCTTACAAATTTATTCCTCACAGTCCTGGTTAAAGGTGTGTCCTCTGGACATTCCTGGGGAGAGTGGGCAGGTCCTAGAAGGTAAATCCATTCTAGCATTCCAATCTGTGTAAGCCTCTGAATTCCCTCTTCTACTGTATACCAGAGCAATTCGGGCATCTCACCCTCAGACATGCTAGGCCATCTTTTGGTCCATGTTTCAGTCAGCCACCCAAACAAACTGTTAGAGCCCTTTCTAACCCTTCAAGCTACAACAATGAATCCAGAATTTCTGCTTAATGAGCCCATATCAATAAATTCAGCCTGAATCAACTTTATATTTCTTTCACCATCATCCCATACCCTTAGTTACCATTCCCACACATATTCCCCTGATTTCTGTCTATATAAATTAGAAAACTCATGCAGTCCTTTTAGAGTGTAGCATACTTCCTCATGTTTCACAGTAGGTATTTTGCCTTTGGGGACTTGTGATTTTAGTCTAGAAACAGGTCTTGAAGAGAAGAGGGGTGGTAGGGGTGGGTAAGGAGAAGGATTAGAAATGCCTTGCAAGCTATTGACCTCATGGCATTCCTTTGCATTTTCATCTAGTAAGACAATATTAATCTCTTCAGGCAGGGGTTGGAAGGCAGATTCTTCAGGGCAGGATGGAGGTTGGGCAGTGCATGCTGGAGTTTGGCTGGTCCCTGCCTCAGGGCTGGGAGGAGGTCCACACTACCTGGGGCAGGCCGGAGGCTGGGCAGTGCAGGCTTTGGTTTGGCTGGTACCCACCTCAGAGCTGGAAAGAGGTCCGGACTCCCTGGGGCAGGCTGGAGACTGGGTGATGCCAAGATTGACAAAGTGTGGTCTCCACAGGGCAGGCCATCACAGGTTTATCTGGCAAAATTTCAGTAGAATTTAGGGTTCCCATGTCCCCACCAATATCATCACCATCCCCTATGTCTCCATCTCAATCCTCAGGGTTCCACTCCTTTCCAATCAATGCCTTTACTTTAACAGCAGACACCTTGCGAGGTTGAGATTTTACTTTCCTTTGTAACTCTGCTACTTGTACAACGAGAGTCTGAGTCTGGTTTTCAGAGATTTCAAGCCGGTGGCTGCATGTTCTTTCAGGGCACACATAGAAACTTTCACATCATTCATTCGGTGTGTAAGTTGCAAATTTGAAGCCTTTAGCTCATCCCTTTCTTTTGTAACTGTATCCATGGTATCTAGGAGGAGCCAGCCAATATCATTTTACCTTTTGACTCCACAAAACTCTGTTAAGGTGTTGAAAACACTCTCACCCCAATCCTTCCCTCTTATAAACGTGAAATTAGGGGAATCTGATGATGATATTTTGTGTATCTCCATTGCCAACTCATGCCATGGACTGTTAGTGGCCTCTTCATTATTGGCAAGGGAGTCATTAGTACCCTTGAGTCCAATTAGAGTAGAGAGCCAATTGCAAAACTTCCAGAACCACTTCAGAAATCCCATGTTTAAGTTTCTCTTCTCAAGAACCACTCCTGGGGAAGCGGATGTGGCTCAAGCAATTGAGCTCCCGCCTATCATGTGGGAGGTCCCAGGTTTGGTGCCTGGTGCCTCCTGAAAAGACCAGCACACAACATGCAGACACAGCAAAATGCAAACAACGAGGGGGTGGGGAGAGTTAAATAAATAAATAAAATAAATCTTAAAGAAAAAAAAAAAAAAGAACAATTCCTGGTACCAAGCTGTATTCATCAGGGTTCTCTAGGGAAATAGAATCAACAGGAGATATCTCTAAATAGTATGAGATTTTATAAAATTCTCTCATGTGACCATGGGGATACATAAGTCCAGATTCCACAGGCAGGTTGTAAACCAAGGGCTCTGATGAAAGTCTGATGAAGGTCCTTTATGAGGATGAGGTTGGACATTGGCTGTCCAAAGACGAGCTGGGAAATTCTCTCTGAATGCTGAAATCACTTCCCCTTTTAAGGCATTCAACTCACTGGATAAAATGTCACTCATTGCTGACAGCAATCTCCCTGGTTGATTGTAGATGTAATCAGCCATCTATGCAGTAAACTCACCGATTACTAAAGTCCATAAAAGTCCTTGTATTACAATTAGCCAAGTGCTTGCCTAACCAAACAACTGGGCACAATTACCTGGCTGAGTTGACATATTGCCTAACCATCACAATATTCCAGAAGCTTCATGATACATTAAAGTCACATAGAAAATACAGGAAATTCCCATTACCCCCCCACCCACATCCTCCCCTCCCAATAACTTTCTACATGACTATGGTACATTTGTTACAATTGATGAACAAATATCTAAGCATTGCTACTAACCATGGTCACTTGTTTACATCATGGTTTAAATTTTGCACTGTGCACTTTTATAAGTTCTGACAAAACATATAATGGCTTGTATCCGTCATTGGAAGATCATTCAGAACAATTCCAATGTCCCAAAAATGCCCTGTTCCACCCATTCTTCCTTCCCCCTCCTCAGAACCTATGGTACCCAGTAAGTTATCATTTTTTAAGAATAAGGTTCATAGTTTGATGCATTAATACTGAGTGCTTAACATACTGGTCTATTTTCTTTTACTAGGCACTGCCTATGTACTCGAGAGATTCTTGCCCCTCTATCTGAAACCGTAGCAGGACTCCCCAGGATGGGACAGTAATATTTTCTTTCTTATTGTAAAACCATCAATTTTTCCCTTCAAATATGTCAGTATTTGTTTCATATGTTTTGGGGCTCTGCTGTTAGGCACATACATATTTATAATTGTTACATCTTCCTGTTGAATTGTCCCCTTTATCAGATGTAAAGATCATCTTTGTCCCTCATAAAAATCTATATTATCTGATATTAGTATAGCCACCCCAGTTCTCTTTTGGTTATTGCTCGCCTTGTATACTTTTTTCCGTTCTTTTACCCTCAACCTATTTTTTGAGTAAGTAGTGTAATTAAGAAGTAAGAAGAGTAAGTAAGAAATAGAGTTACATACCAAACAATACAATAATACTAGTATTTATAATTATCCAAATGGTTACCTTTATTGCGGTCTTTAGTTCTTTATGCTGCTTTGAATCACTGTCTAACGTCCTTTCCTTTCAGTCTGAAGAAATTGTAGGGCAGGTCTAGTTGTGAGGAAATCCCTCAGCTTTTATTTATATGGTAATTTCTTAATCTTTCCCTCATTTAAAAAAATTTTTAAAGCAAATCAATTTTATTGGTACATATTAATAAAGCATACAATTTATCTAAAGTGTACAATGAATGATATTTAGTATAATCACATAGATGTGCATTCACCACTTTAATCGTTATTAGAGCATTTTCATTATTTCAATAATAATAATAATAAACAAAAAACAAACCAGAAAATTCTTTACCTCTCAATCTCTGTTTACCCTGCTGTACATAGCTGCTATTTCTGCTATTCTTCCACAATTAGTTATTTATTTATTAAGCAGTTTTATTGAGATATATTCACATATCTTATGATCTATCTAAAGTGAATAATCAATGGCTTTTAGTATAATCACAATGTTGTGCATTCATCAGCACAAAAAATTTAGAATTATTTCATTACTCCAAAAAGAAAAACTCCACACCCCTTAGCATGCTTTCCCTAGCCCTACATAATCACTAATCAAATTTTATCTTTACAAATTGATTTAAATTTACATTTTATATACATGGAATCATACAATATGTTACCCAATATATTTAGTTCATAGTAGCGCAATCATACAGTATTTGGCCTTTTGTGTCTGGCTTGCTTCACTCAACATAATGTCCTCCAGGTTCATCCATGTTGTCATATGCTTTATGACTTCATTTCTTCTTACAGCTGCATAATATTCCATCGTGTGACTACACCACAGTTTGTTTATCCATTCATTGGTTGATGGACACATGGGTTGTTTCCAACTTTTGGCAATCGTGAATAACACCACTATGAACATAGGTGTACAGATGTCTATTCATGTCACTGCTCTCAGTTTTTCTGGGTATAGTGGTATTGCAGGGTTACATGGCAACTCTATATTAAACTTTAGGAACTGCCAAACAGTCCTCCACAGTGGCTGTACCATTTTGCTTTCCCACCAACAGTGAATAAGTGTTCCTATCTTTCCACATCCTCTCCAACACTTGTAGTGCTCTGTCTTTTTAATAGTGGCCATTCTACTAGGTGTGAAATGATATCTCATTGTAGTTTTGATTTGCATTTCCATTATCATTAGTGATGTTGAACATTTTTTCATGTGTGTTTTCACCATTTGTATTTCTTCTTTGTACAAATGTCTATTCAAGTCTTTTGCCCACTTTTTTTTAAACTTTATTTTGTACATTTAATAATTGAAAACATAAGCAATTAAAAACTAAAAAGTAAACACAGATGAATAAATATATACATTTCTCAATTAAATGTAATGGATACATGTAAATTTTTTTTTTTTTTTTTTTGTGAATCAAACAATATATTACACAATATCTTTTGCCCACTTTTTAATCGGGTTGTTTGTCTTGTTATTGTTGAGTTGTATAACCTTTTGTATATCATGGATATTACACCCTTATCACACATGTGATTTCTAAATATTTTCACCCATTGAGTCAGCTGCCTTTTCACCCTTTTGACAAAGTCCTGTGAGGTACAAAATTGTTTAATTTTGAGGAGGTCCCATTTATATATCTTTTCTTTTGTTGTACGTGCTTGGGGTGTAAAGTCCAAGAAATCACCACATACCACAAAGTCTTTAAGATGTTTCCCTACATTTTCTTCTAGCAGTTTTATGGTCCTGGCTTTTATATTTAGGTCTCTGATCCATTTTGAGTTGATTCTTGTATGGGGAGCAAAATAGGGGTCCTCTTTCATTCTTTTGGTTATAGATATCTACTTCTCCCAGCACCATTCATTAGTTCTTTGACTATTCCTTCTTCCCTTTTTTCTCTTTCTTCTCCTTCCGGGACTCCCATAATGCATATATTGGTGTGCTTTATGGTGTCCCATAGCTGTCTTAGGCTGTTTTTTTATTTCTTTTTATTTATTTTATTTTTTTTAAGATTTTATTTATTTATTCATTTATCCCCCCCCTTGCTGCTTGTGCTCGCTGGGTCAGCTAACCACGCCGTGCGGGCGGGCTTGCCTTCACCAGGAGGCCCGGGAACCGAACCCGGGGCCTCCCATATGGTAAACGGGAGCCCTACTGATTGAGCCACAGCCGCTTCCCTTTTTTTTCTTTTTAAAAACTTACTTTTTTGTTTTATTTCACTAATTTTCTTATGTTGAAACACCCTTGCATATCTGCATAAAACCCTCTTGATCATGGTGTATAATTCTTTTTTTTTTTTTTTAAGATTTTAAAAGATGCTTAGATTACATAAATGTTACACAAAAATTACAGGGATTCCCACATTCCCCACCTCCCACACCTCCCACAACCTCCCACATAAACATCTTTCATTAGTGTGACACATCACCTGCAATGGATATACACATCCTGGGGCTTTGCCACTAAGCATGGACCACAGTTCACATTGTAGACCACACTCTCTCCCACAGTTCTGCATGTTACATGATGATATAAAATGGTCTATATCTGTCGTTGCAATGTCACTCAGGATAATTCCCAAGTCCCAAAAAAGCCCCTGTATTACAACTGCTTTTCCCTCTCTCTGCCCTGAAAATGTCCAGTGGCCACTGGCTCCACCTCAATGTTGTAATTTCTTCCATTGCTTGAATCACAATATGTCTACAACAGAATATCAGTAAGTCCACTCTAGCCCATAGCTCTTTCACTAGTCTGGGATGGTGATGTCCACTCCACCTCCAAGTGAGAGGAGACTTATATCCCATGGATAAGATGGATGGGATTATCCTGCCTGCAGCTGCCGACTCTCTCCATTCCCTTGGATGGTCATTGTCCATCATCATCTCCTCGCCAGGTGACTTGGATGAGCCCATTGAGCTGTAGAGTAGGAGTTGCAGCTCCACCCAGATTCCAGGCACAGCTGGCACATGGACAGGCCAAAGGCTCCAGTCTCTGAAAGTACACCTACAAACTCCAGCATCACATATAGGTTTGAATAGAAGGGACTGATGGACCATGTGCAGGGAGGACTTATTTGAGTCCAACTCTGTCACTCTCAGGAGCACAGATTCCAAAGTGTAGCCCACTGATAAAGCATCAATCTCTGGAGCTATCCCCCCTTATATAGGACCTGGGTGTCTCCAGAGCCCTCTGGAGCCCCTCTGTTTGGGGTGATATCCACTTTGGTGTTCTATGAGATCCTACTGAGGTGTGCATAAGCATTATCTCTGGGATGACCTCCCGACACTTTTTGAAGTCTCTTAGCCACATGAACTCATTTGTCTTTACCTTTCCCCCCTTTTATTCAAGGTCTTTTTCCAGTCATATTACCAGTTGGCACTTGGTAGTAGTCCCTCACTGCCAGGAAGGCTCGTCCCCGGGAGTCATGTCCCACACTGGGGGGAAGGTAATGCATTCATATGCTGAGTTTGGCTTAGAGAGAGGCCACATTTGAGCAACAAGGAGGCTCTCAGGCGGCAACCCTGTCTTAGGCTGTTTTTGCTTTTAATATTTCTTTTTTTTTTTTTTTCTTCTGTTCATCAGCCTGACTCATTTCAAGCATCTTATTTTCAAGTTAACTGATTCTTTTATCTACCAGCTCTAATCTGCTCCTGAAACCCCTGAGGGCATTTTTCCTTTCAGTTATTGCAGTCTTCAACTCCAGTAGTTCTGTTTGGTTCCTTTTTAATTTTTCTCTCTCTTTTTGTAGACTCTTATATTGTTCTTTTATTGTTTCCCTGATATCCTTTAGTTTTTTTCTCTGTACTTTCCTTCATCTCCTTGAGCATTTTTAAGATCATTTTTAAAAATCCTTTGTTTGGTATGTCCACATTCTCATCTTCTTTGTTGGTATTTTCAGTATTTTTTCCTCTTCCTTTGGATGGGCCATCATTTCCTCTTTCTTTCTTTGTCTCATACTCTTTTGTTGAGCACTGTACATTTTAATATGTTAAAATGTTAACTCTGGGATTTATTCCCTGGGATGCTGTTTCTTGGTTTTGTAACCAACTGATGATAAGACAGAGATTTTCTTGAGCTTTAGCTCTCCCATGGGGAAGGTCTTCCCAAGGTGAATAAAGTATGCATGGTGCAGAGTTTTCCCTGTCGTTCTGGACTTCTCTCTTGTCCTGGGCTTTTGCTTGTTAGTTGTTTTGGAGTTCCTCTGTTTACAGGAGTTTGATTGTCCCATCTGTTTTCCAGGATACAGACCTCTCTCTCCTGGGTATTTGAAGCCAGCAGAGCCCTTAAGCATAGCAAGGCAAGTACTACACACAGCCCCTGTGCAGCACCCCCCCACATCATTTACTACACCAGTGGTGCAACCCAACTGTATTCTGGCCACGGTGTACCCTGCACCCATCTCCCTGCCCAGAGACAATGGGTCTCCATGGGCATGGTGGCTGGGACAATCATGGCCATGTCAGCAGGCACTCTGCTGGCTGCTCACTCCCTAAGTCCTGTTGCCCGCCCCCATCTCATCACTGTGCCCACAAAACAGGCCCCAGAAACACTCACCTACAATTATGTGCCCCATCAGTGGTGATCACCCAGCAAAGGTCTGAGGATGGAGCTATAGTAACATCATGGAAATTTCATGGCTGATGCTGCAGGCCTTGCGCTTCCAACCAGGACCCTCTCCTTAATGCTCTCCACACTTAGCTAAACACTATGACCTTCAGCCCAGCAGACCCCTGGGACAGTAGTCTTTAGCTAACTCTGGGTAGGTCTTAAAGCAAATCCTGTTCTGTGTGGACTGCTTGGCAGTTTTTTAGTTAACTATAATGATAAAAAGGAAGTATTAATCTATTCTGAATCATATCTAGTTGAATGCATGTTAAGAAAAACAACACAGGGGAGCAGATGTAGCTCAAGTGGTTGAGCACCTGCTTCCCATGTACAAGGTCCTGGGTTCAATTCCTGGTATCTCCTGAAAAAACAAAAACAAAAACAACACAAAACAAAGCTTGCTCAATATAGCTGCATTGTATGCAAAATCCAAAAGAATGGAAAAGTATTTTATAGCTCGTATCATGCACTGTTGTAATGTATGAAAAGTCTTAAAGTAGTAAGTGTAAAGTGACTTTCTTCATAGAACATCTGAAATGTCCTAGATAATTCTTCAACCTCTTGAGGTTGATGTGGGTTGCCAGTTAGGAACTTGGACTTCTAGTTTCAGCGATCTATTTCTTCCCATGACTGCACTGGGAGTAGGTCACAGGGCTGGGGTGGTGGGGCTGCAGCCGCTCTGACACAGCTAGGTTAATTGGCACATCCACCCCTTTCTTTCCAGTTAGGCTTCGGGGTCAGTGTACCGTGGACATTCTTACAGATTGCAAGGAAATACTAGCGTTGTGTGGCAGGTACATTTAGGGTAGGGGGTAGTTTGTGTATTAGGGAAACAGTTTTCTCTGCTATATGAATTTTCATTACATATCTGTTACAAATTAGAGATGATATTTTATATATCTTCATTGGAGAAGTCCCATATAGACTAAATTATTTTCCTGCTTTGGAAGATAATGTCAAAGAGAAGGACATACTTGGAGGAGGTATTGGTCTTTGCTTTATTTAGCTTAGAAAATCATTCCATTTTTTCCCCCTGAGACAAGTTTGAATCTGCTGAAAACATATGTAGGCATCGCTGTCCCTCCCCTCCCGACCCCAAAGAAGAGCAAAGATTTCAGCTGTGTGTTATGAAGCAAGTTGTATATTTAAGAATTATTAAAAGGAACAAACTTTTTTTTTAGGTACCAGGGCTGGGATTGAACCTGGGACCTTGTATGTGGGAAGCAGGTGCTCAACCTCTGAACTACACTGTTTTTTGTTTGTTTGTTTGTTTGCTTGTTTGTTTGTTTTTGTTTTAAGGAGGTACAGGGAATTGAACCTGGGATGTTGTATATGGGAAGCAGGCAACCACGTGCACTACATCCACTCCTCATGAATGAAACTTTAAAAAAAACAACAAATAACTAAAGTTCCTAATGCCTATTTGTTTTACTATAGAATTGTATTTTTATGAATAAGGGGAGGAAAATCATGCTGATGTTTGGGAAGAAATTTTTCTTAACCCAGGTGCCATTACTGAAAAATGGGTGTTTCGGATTTTTTTGAGAAATTAATAAATCTTAAAAAGATTTATAAAAATCTTAAAAGAATATCAAGTGACAGTAAATATTGTTGACACGGACTTTTTTTTAGAAATGAAGAAATATTAAGTCTAAGTAGATGTTTTGAATATATATTTGGAAAAAAAAGTAGCAGTGGATAGTGCTAAAGTGAGATGAGAAAGATTCTACTTGTAGCTATTGATATTCTCTATTAGAAATTATTATCCTAAGGAAGTAAAAGAGGAAAAATCTGCTCAGCTCCTCTTTTTTAAAGTATTAAAACAAAATCTTCTCCAATTAAATTATTATTTATGAGTCAATAATGAGGTAATTCAGAAAGACTCAAACTAACAAACATCTTGATATAGAATTGAAAAGACAAATCTGCCTAGTATTTCATTGTAAAAATAAGCAAGACTAGACGTGGCTGAACAATAATGAATAGTGCATTCACTGAAAGTCCAACTACTGTACAGATATTTCTGTCAAATAACATTATTTCAAACAACATCCAGAAGACTCAACAGGATAATATTTTCCATCCTTACAAAGATTTTTAGGATATCATCCAAGCAAGAAGGAAAATAATTTCCTGGAGGCTGAGTTAGGGATCTCTGCACCAGTGTGAAATAGGAGAGAGTTCATAGCCTATCAGATATAGGATCAACATCACCAAGTGGAGGGAAACATGGAGAAAAGGGCAATGCTGCTTTCCTAGAGGGTTTCAAAGACACTTTTGGGTAGAATGTAACTGTCAGCTAGGTACATTATAAAAGAATTAAAAGGCTATGGTAATTTCTAATGCCCCAGAAGAAAGACTGAATGGAGGGATTTGAAGAAAGTATTATTGAAAGCAAACAGGGGAAAAGAAGGAGTGCTTCAAAGAAGCACTTGAAGCTCCATACCCAGAGGCTTCAAGTGTTTGCACATAATTGATACCTAGACCTCTAAATACCTGAGAAATTATAAATTAATGAAAAATGTTTCAACAAAAAGAAAATACACCAAATGTAAGATATGGGCTATATTTAGTAGTAATATTTTGCCGATGCTATTTCATAGTTTGTAACAAATGTTTCACAACAATGCAAGATGTTGGTGGTGGGGTGATGTATGGGAGCTCTGTGGTGATATGCATGCTTGTTTTGTAAGATCACAACTTTTACTATACACTTATGTGTGTTCATGTATGAATGATATACTGCAATAAAACATTTTTAAATGAAAAAAAAACATAACTGGCACTAGGTTGTAAGAAGAAAATAAAAGGAAAATAATAAGAACCTTGAAATTGAGGATCTCAGAAATTTATTATATAGGAACTGAAAAGGGAGTCTGGCCATATGTAATTTGGACTTTTTTGAGCAAAGTGTACACTGATATTCAAGTATTCCAGGTATAGTCTCAAACCAAAGCTGGTGGCATCAAAGCCAGTTACAGTTTCATGGCCACTTAAAAACCTAGAGTTTATTATTTCAGAAACAAAGGAATGATCTTGATGGGACTTCTTTCTGTAAATATAGTATTTTCTTAGATAATAATAATTACCTGAAAAGCTCTCCTTCTCTGGGGATAAACCTTGTGTATTGTCATTTCCTATTACCTGTCAGTCTTACCAGAGAGACTATAAATTTCTAGAAAGTAAGAACTGTGGCTTACTTTTTCTGAGTAATCTGTACATAACTGGCATTGAAGGAAACTAGATAATAACCTAATAATTTCTTTGAGTGGTTTCAGAAAGAAAACAATTCACAAATGAAAAAACAATACAGGAGAACCACAGTTACTGTATGATGTTCTAAGATGTGATATAAGTCAAAGCTCATCATTAAATTTTAACTAGTGATAACATTTGTTCCCTTCCAGAGTTTGTCCCAGCTTACCCTGTCATCAGTTACTCCCTGCTGTGTACCTTCTGTTTTTTCTTTAACCACACAAGCCCACTTGCCATTCCTGAGATAGACTATACACTTTTACTCCTCTATAACCTAAAATTTCTCCTTTGAACCATATTCAGATATATAATTCAGTAGTGTTAATTATACTCCTAATATTCGCTCTACCTAGAATATTATCTGCCTGGAAAAATTTCTACTCATTTTTCCATTGACAGTTGTCTCACTTACCTATTGCTACATAACAAAGTCCCCCCAAATTTAGAGTCTTAAAACAACTTGATTTATTATTTATCAAGATTCTGTGGGTTGGCTGAGCATTTGTTCTGCTGGTCTGGCCTGGGCTTATGCATGTGCCTATAGTCAGTGGGTGAGTTCATCTGGGGGCTGGGCTCAGCTGGGATGCTGTGACAGTTGGGTCTTTCTCTTCATGTGGTCTCTCATCCTCTAGGGACTCTCTCTCTACATGGCCTCTTTCCTGTGGGATATCCTGGACTTCTTTATTGTGTTCCAAGAGTAAAAGCAGAAGCTGCTATTTCTCTTAAGACTTGAGCTGAAAAAGCCCAGAATGTCACTTCTGCTGCATTTCACTGGTCAGTGCAAGTCAATGGTCAGCCCAGATTGAAAGTGATGGGAAAAAGACTCTACCTCTTGAAAGGTGAAGCTGCAGACTCACATTCCAAAAGGGTACGAATACATGGAGGCATAATTCATTGGGAGCCTTTTTTAAAAAAAAATTATTTTGGTAACATACGTAGAACCTAAAATTTCCCCTTTGAACCACATTCAGATATATAATTCAGTAGTGTTAATTACATTCACGATGTTGTACTATCATCATCATCCATTACCAAAACTTTTTATCACTCCAAACAGAATTGCTGTACTAATTAAGCATTAACTCCCCATTCTCTAACCTCTCCCCAGCCCCTGATAACCTGTATTCTAGTTTCTGACTATGAATTCGTTTATCAGTGAGATCATACAATAGCTATCCTTTTGTGTCTGGCTTATTTCACTCAACATGATGTCCTCAAGGTTCATTCATGTTATCACATGTATCAGAACTTCATTCCTTTTCACAACTGCATAATATTCCATTGTATGTATATACCACATTTTGCTTATCCATTCGTCTGTTGATGGGCACTTGGGTTGCTTCTATCTTTTGGCAATTGAGAATTATGAACATCAGTGTGCAAATATCTATTAGAGTCCTTGCTTTCAATACTTGTGGGTGTATACTTAGAAGCAGGATTGCCAGGTCCTATGGTAATTCTATACTGAAATTTCTGAGGAACCGCCAAACTGTTCCACAGCAGCTGTACCATTTTGTATTCCCACTAACAATATATAAGAGTTCCTATTTCTCCACATCCTCTCCAACACTTGCTATTTTTAATAGTAGCTATTGTAGTGGATGTGAAATGGTATCTCATTGTGATTTTGATTTGCATTTCCCTAATGATGTTGAGCATCTTTTCAAGTGATTTTTGGCCATTTGTGTATCTTTTTTGGAGAAATGTTTATTCAGGTGTTTAGTTCCTTTTTCTGATTGGGTTATTTGTCTTTGTGTTGTTGAGTTGCAGGATTTCTTTTTAAATTCTGGATATTAAACCTTTATCAGACACGTAGTTTCCAAATATTTTCTCCCATTTTGTAGGTTGTTTCTTTATTTTCATGATGAAGTCCTTTGAGGCATAAAAGTTTTTTATTTTGATTAGGTCCCGTTTATCTATTTTTTCTTTTGTTGCTTGTGCTTTGCGTGTAAAGTCTAAGAAGTCATCGCCTAGCACAAGGTCCTAAAGATGTTTCCTTACATTTTCTTCTATAGGTTTGATAGTCCTGGTTCTTATATTTAGGTTTTTTATCCATTTTGAGTTAATTTTTGTATAAGGTGTGAGATAAGGGTTATCCTTCTTTCCTTTGCAAATGGAGATCCAGTTTTCATTGGGAACCATTTTTGACATTCCAACATACAGCTGAAATGTCACTTCTTCATTTGTGATTATATGCACACTCACATTCATCATATTATCTCATACTTGTTTATATGTTTGTTTCTCCTACTATATTCTGGCATGCTTCTGACATACAACCACCTGAGGGCAGAGGTTCAGGAAAATAGGGACAGGGTCTTGAAAGCACAGCTTTCAATAATCTGATGTGGGTAAAGCTGTAATGGAGAAATGAAGTTGGAAAATATAGTTTGGGACAGGTCATGAATTACCTTGGGTGCCAGGCTAAGGAATCTAGATTTTAATTTGCAAGTGCTCAAAGTTTTTAAGGCGGGCAATGATTACAAATGCCTTCCACGATTTGGCCTTTGCCTAATCTCCCTCCACTGCTCCCCGCCCCTGCTCTTTATACTTCAGCAAAACTAAACTTCTTGTAGCTCCTCAAATATGCCATTCTGTCTTAGGTCTTGGTGCCTTTGACCATGCTAGACTCAATGTCTAGAATTCTGATTGTCCCTTTCTCTGCATTGGTAACTCCCAGTTTTTGTTCTAGACTCAATCTCTGTGAATTCTTCCCAGAGCCATACCTGCCACTCAGTCTGGCTAAGGTTTCCCTCTTCTGTGCTGCCATAGCACCTAGTACTTTTTGCTTTCTTAATTATAATACTTATTACTTTCATGAATAATTGAATTCTCACACCAACTGCATGAAGTAGATTCTTAGAGTGGCAGTTAGTAAGTGACAATGCTGGAATTTGAACCCAGGTCCTTGGTCCAATAATCTACCCTTGAAACTGCTGTACTACTCTCTCACTCAGACGACAACACTCATCACACTGTATTGTAATACCCTATTTACCTGTAGATCTCACCTACCTTACTCTGAGTTTTCTGAGAATAGAAATTATGTTACATGTATTTTTCTTATCCCCACAACCTAACATAGTGCCTTTCACATAATAGGCATCCGTAAATGCGTGTTGAATTAATGGATGGACAAATGAATGAATGACTCTTGAAGGTTATGGATAATTCCTCTTGCTCTGTGTTTTAACCCTTTTTTCAAGGCTAAAAATGCCTGTAGAACTAGAGACACATACTTCGATAAAGACCCAAATCATATGAAGGAAAAGAGCAGAGAATTACTCACAGGTAATTTTCTGTTTACTAATGTTCCTGTCAGTCATTGAAAAAATGCAAGCAAAATCATTTTATTAAGAGAAAGTATACAGCAGTGGAATGAAGAAGACACTAGACAACAACAAGCATTCTTAATAATGATAAATAAGAAACAAATCTTAATGTCTATCAATAGAGGAATGACTAAATAAAATGTAGCTTATTGGGAAGTGGATGTGGCTCAACCAGTTGGGAACCCACCTACCACATGGGAGGTCCCCGGTTCGGTCCCGGTGACTCCTGAGGAAGACAAGCAGACGTCCACCCCGGCCCCAAGGAGCAGATGCCGAAACACAAACACGGAGATGCCACAGGCCAGCCGAAACACAAACACGGAGATGCCACAGGCCAGCAGACACTCAACCGGCAGGGATCGAGTATGGCTCAGGCCCTTGAGCATTCACCTCTCATGTGGGAGATCCCAGATTGGGTTCCGGGTAGCTCCTGGAGAAGGTTAGCAAACAATGAGCAGATAAAGAGAAACATGGGGGCAGGGGAGATAATTTTTTTTTTAAATGTGGCTTATTCATACAACAGAACACAATACAGTAATTAAAATTCATGAATCAGTATATGTATCAACAGGGATAAATCCCCCAAACCTAATGTTGAATGAAAAGTAAAAGTAATAAAATTGTACATATGGTATGATACCATTTATGTTAAATACCACACTACAATACCTTATATTTTTCTATGTGTTTGTTTAGGTGAAAGTATTTAAAAGATGTATCTAGTAAGATGCACACCAAACTTAAAATTGGTTATCTATGGCAAGGAGGTAAGCCCTTTGGGATGGTTGCCAAGGAGACTTCAGCTTTATCTTTTTAATGTTCTGAATTTTAAAAAGGAGAATGAATTCATGTATTATATATTATTACTTTTGCCTTCAAAGAACCAAAGTATAACAAGCCTGAATTGTTATTCCCATTTAACAGATAATGAAACTGAGAGGTTAAATAATTGCCCCAGTTCTTCGTTTTAGCTCTCACATACATGGTTCACAGTAAAGTTGTAAAGACAGCATTATAAAATAAAATTACTTGGAGCTCCTTGTTAGGACATATAAATTAAAAGTACCATTTCTTGATATTTTTTCCTTCTCACTTTCTTTCTCAGATCTTCCACACCAAAAGGGTGAGTTCATACACATTGAGGAAGAGAGAGGAGGCAACAAATGTCTCATAAACATGGTAATTGACTCCATGCTACTTTCAAGATTGGAGGATGTGGCAAAAGTTGTCTATGACCCCCAGAGAGTAGCGTGAATACGGTTTTGTATATCACTGAGAATCAATGCTTCAGAAATGTAATTTATGGGCACAGTAGTGAGATAGCAACATTTGCAGTGGAAAATTCCATTAACTCCCAGGTTAAAAGATGGGGATAATTCTTCTGGACAGGAAAAAATATGCTTTGAAATATGTAAGTAAGAGGAAGGCAGAAAAAATTAAAAAGGGGGGAAATTTTGATGTGAATATTTGTAAAATCCTGAGCCCTTGACTGTATTTCTGGGGAAATGTATATTGATATGAAATCTATTTAAGGATTTTCTTTTCCTTAAAAGGGGAAAAAAGGAATAAAGGTGTATCTTTCTGTAGTCAATAGTGTTTTAAAAGCCACTTTCCACCAAATTAAGAAAAACTGACTGCATCTTAGATACTGGGAGGTCTTATGTAACCTACCTGAATGTCTGTAAACAGGAAGATAGAAAAGACTTCCTTCTCCTCACCCCAACTCCAAATCAATTGTTTGACCTTTAAATTAAAAATGTTGTATCAGTTGTTACATAAATAAAATGTCCTATTATTCAGACAGAATTATGCATCTTATCAAACCTGGTAGTTTTTCAGGGTACTTCTGAAAATTGTTTTCACAATTCTTGCTTTTTCCTAATAAAGTATGACTTTCTTTAAATAATATTATTTAAATGTATAAAACAACAGTATTGCATTTAGTGAATTCCAAAATGGTTTATGGACTTGTGGGTTGAATTTGGACATGGTCATGCAAAAGACCTTATATGTGGTGCTTATGTGAATGTATCTTAATACTATTTTATTGTGAGGTTTTCATTACTTTTATCTATAGAATCTAAATTTTTAAAACTGTATCATTGAGTTTTTATTAAATATTTTAGTACACTGCAACTGAAATGAAAAAGTTTCTGAATTTCACAGAATCTTTTTTTTTTTTTAAAGATTTTATTTATTTATTCATTTATCCCCCCCTTGCTGCTTGTGCTCACTGGGTCAGCTAACCACACCGTGCGGGCGGGCTTGCCTTCACCAGGAGGCCCCGGGAACCGAACCCGGGGCCTCCCATATGGTAAACGGGAGCCCTACTGATTGAGCCACAGCCGCTTCCCTTCACAGAATCTTTATTTTGGATTATTTGTATAAAAATTTAAAATTAGAATGAGAATTTTATATTTGAGATCCAAGACAAATATTCTGGCTTTATATTATACCTTTTCCTTTCTTCTCTTAAAAAACTTCTGTCCTTAAAATCATGAAATGAACCAACCTACACTGACACAACAAGAAATACAAGAACTTAACAAACCAATCACAATTAAGGAGATTGAATCCGTCATCAAAAATCTCCCAGCAAAGAAAAGTCCAGGACCAGATGGCTTCACAGGTGAATTCTACCAAGCATTTCTAAAAGAATTAACACCAATCCTGTTCAAACTCTTCCAAAAAATTGAAGAGGAGGGAAAATTACCCAACACATTTTATGAAGCCAACATCACCCTAATACCAAAGCCAGATAAAGATTCCACAAGAAAAGAAAATTACAGACCAATCTCTCTCATGAACATAGATGCAAAAATTCTCAACAAAATACTTGCAAATCGAATCCAACAGCATATCAAAAGACTTATACATCACGACCAAGTGGGATTTATTCCTGGCATGCAAGGCTGGTTCAACATAAGAAAATCAATCAATGTAATACACCACATTAACAAATTGAAGGAAAAAAACCACATGATCATCTTAATAGATGCAGAAAAGGCATTTGACAAAATCCAACATCCTTTTTTGATAAAAAATAATTCAAAAGATAGGAATAAAAGGAAAATTCCTCAATATGATAAAAGGCATATATAAAAAACCCACAGCCAACATCATACTCAATGGGGAAAGGTTGAAAGCTTTCCCCCTAAGATCAGGAACAAGACAAGGATGCCCACTGTCACTATTGTTATTCAACATTGTACTAGAAGTTCTAGCAAGGGCAATTAGACAAGACAAATAAATTAAAGGCGTCCAAATAGGAAAAGAGGAAGTAAAACTCTCACTGTTTGCGGATGACATGATCCTGTATTTAGAAAATCCTGAAGTATCCACAACAAAGCTACTTGAACTAATAAATGGGTTCAGCAAAGTGGCAGGATATAAGATCAACACGCAAAAATCAGTAATGTTTTTGTACACTAGTACTAACAATCTGAGGAGGAAATCAAGAGGAAAATTCCATTTTCAATAGCAACAAAAAGACTCAAATACCTAGGAGTTAATTTAACCAAGGAAGTACAGGACCTATATGCAGAAAACTACAAAACAATGCTAAAAGAAATTTAAAAAGACCTAAATAAATGGAAAGACATTCCGTGTTCATGGATTGGAAGAATAAATATCGTAAAGATGTCAATCTTGCCCAAACTGATTTATAGATTCAATGCAATACCAATCAAAATCCCAATAGCTTACTTTACAGAATTAGAGAAGGCAATTACCAAATTCATCTGGAAGGGTAAGTGCACCCAAATAGCCAAAAGTATTCTAAAAAAGAAGAGCAATGTGGGAGGAATTTCACTGCCTGACCTTGAAACATATTACAAAGCTACAGTGGTCAAAACAGCATGGTACTGGCATAAAGATAGACATATCGATCAGTGGAATAGAATTGAGAATCCAGAAATAAACCCTCACCTATACAGTCAACTGGTTTTTGACAAACCTACCAAGCCCACGCTGATGGGAAAAAACAGTCTCTTCAACAAATGGTGTTGGGAGAACTGGATATCTATAACCAAAAGAATGAAAGAGGACCCCTATCTCACCCCCTATACAAGAATCAACTCAAAATGGATCAAAGATCTAAATATAAAAGCCAGGACCATAAAACTACTAGAAGAAAATGTAGGGAAACATCTTCAAGACCTTGTAGTAGGTGGTGGTTTCTTGGACCTCACACCCAAAGCACGTGCAACAAAAGAAAAAATAGATAAATGGGACCTCCTCAACATTAAACACTTTTGCACCTCACAGGACTTTGTCAGAAGGGTGAAAAGGCAGCCAACTCAATGGGAAAAAATATTTGGAAATCACATATCTGATAAGGGTTTAATATCCAGGATATATAAAGAGATGTTACAACTCAACAATAAAAAGACAAATAACCCAATTAAAAAATGGGCGAAAGACTTGAATAGACATTTCTCCGAAGAAGAAATACAAATGGCAAAAAAACACATGAAGAAATGCTCAACATCACTCATGATTAGGGAAATGCAAATTAAAACTACAATGAGATATCATTTCACACCTATCAGAATGGCCACTATTAAAAAGACAGAGAACTACAAGTGTTGGAGAGGATGTGGAGAGATAGGAACACTTTTTCACTGTTGGTGGGAATGCAGGATGGTACAACCACTATGGAGGACTGTTTGGCAGTTCCTAAAGAAGTTGAATTTAGACTTGCCACAGGACCCTGCAATACCACTACTGAGTATATACCCAGAAGAACTGAGCGCAGTGAGACGAACAGCCATCTGCACACCAATGTTCATAGCCACATTATTCACCATTGCCAAAAGTTGGAAACAACCCAGGTGTCCATCAACAGATGAATTGATAAACAAACTGTGGTCTATTCACACGACGGAATATTATGCAGCTGTAAGAAGAAATGAAGTCATAAAGCATATGGCAACATGGATGAACCTGGAGGACATTATATTGAGTGAAGCAAGCCAGACACAAAAGGACAAATACTGTATGAATGCATTACTATGAACCAAATATATTGTGTAATACAGTGTTTGATTTAAAAAAAATTTACATGTATCCATTACATTTAATTGAGAAATGTATATATTTATTCATCTGTGTTTACTTTTTAGTTTTTAATTGTTTATGTTTTCAATTATTAAATGTACAAAATAAAGTTTAAAAAAAATCATGAAATGCCTTAAGTATACAGGAAAATATAGAAAATAATATAATAAGCCTCATGTAACTAACACCCAGCATCATCAAATCTTAAAGATTTCCCATAATTACTGAAAATCTTTTTTGCAGAGAAATAAGATTTTACAGATACAGTTGAAGTTTCCTGCCCCATT
This sequence comes from Tolypeutes matacus, assembly GCA_026826555.1. Lineage (NCBI taxonomy): Eukaryota > Metazoa > Chordata > Mammalia > Cingulata > Chlamyphoridae > Tolypeutes > Tolypeutes matacus. The sequence continues at coordinate 294,032 of JAKSZT010054512.1, forward strand.
CATTTCCCTGACTCCCTTTTTAGAAGTAAACACTATCATGGATTTGATGCCTCTCATTTCCATATATGCTTTAATATTTTTACCACGTATGTATCTATTCATAAATCGTATATAACACAGTGTTGCATAGTCTAAGCTTTATATGAATGCCATCTTACAATAAGTATTAGAGGCTCAGTGAATAAGAACACAAACATTGGGCCAGAGCTGGGCTGAAATATCTGCTGTACATTTTATTAGTTGTGTAACCTTGGGCAAGCTACTTAATCTTTCTGTGCTTCATTTTTCTGATCTATAAAATGGGAATTCATAATAGTATCTACCTCATAAGATTGTTGTAAGGATTAAATGAGTCAGTACATATAAAGTAGTTAGAACATAAAAAATGAAGCACTATGTATTAGTTCTCCTTCTACACCTTGCTGTTTCACATACTGTTTTTGAGATTTATCCATGTTGATACATGTAGCAATAGTTAATTTACACTACTGTATAGTATTCCATCATATGAATATACCACAGCATATTTATCCTCTCTTCTGTGATGAACATTTAGGTTGTTTCCATAAAAGTGCTGCAATGAACATCCTTGTACATATCTCTTTTTGCATATATACATGAAAAGAATTTCCCTAGAGTTCTTCATCTTTAATTAGATATTTCTAGAAGGATACATTTATATATATATATATATGGCTTTGATATCTTTTTCACAGGCAAAGGAACTATGTGTCTCATCTCTTCCAATATGTTCAAAATTAAGTGTTTGTGACTTCCTAAATGTTTGCAGTGATCCTCTTGAGCATGGAAATCACAATTTGGTTGGAGTAATGATATCATGTAAGCAAATAATGGTCTCATTAATTAATTTTTGGTTGCCTTATCATTTTTACATACTGCTACCTGCAGATTGAAGGATGGGTGAAACCTGACCTCCAATCAAATAGTATCTCTTTCATATCATGTATAAAGAATCTGATTGATCATTATACTTCAAAGGTTTTTGAGCTCTCTGTCACAACAGTTCTAACTAATGAATGGCTTTTCAAATTCTGACTGTTTTGTTATTTCTTCTTGAGAAATAAGACTGAGTTGGTCAAGTGGGTGTTTTATTGGTCTTAAGTTGCTGAATGGTAGGCTGTAAACCTTAAGAATGTTTCAACAACTCATTAAGGAATAAAGACCCCAGTTAAAAAGTCTCTGATGATTGGGACCTTAAATAACTCCTAACCTCATTAAGTTTCATATGATAGTCCTTTTGAAAGCTTATACCATTCGAATTTTATCATTTTCCCATTCTAAATATTGTAGAAAAACGTTCTTTTAAAAAAACATAGAAAACAACTCCTGATAGCCATTCTTTTTCATTTTTTTCCCTTTTGCTAATTGATACACTTTTCCCCCAAGAATATCTAAATGTCTATAATGCTTTGCCCTGTAAATGATTTTAAACTGAATTTCAAAGTGTTCTATAAACCATAATTAAATCTGAATGAAGAAAAACTCAGTAAAGACTCCAAAGCTGATCTCATTTTATAATTTTGGCAACTAGACATTTGGATGCCCCATCCTCTGGGAAACAAGAGTAGCAGTAGCTTGCTCTTCATTTACATGAAGGAAATACATGTCAGGTTTTATAGTTTTGTAAATAAGTAAAAAATTATCTTTGGAAAAAAAAAAGACTACATGAAAGGCATTCTAAACTAATGGATATAGCAAGTATTTATTGAGCACTGTTTTATATATTGAGCGTCTACCGTGCTAGATACATGTTTCTAGTCTCCAAATGAATAAGCATACTAAGTTTAGCCAGGAAATAGAAAACTATGATTCTGTATTTAATCTGGTCTGAAAGGTGTGTTCTCTAGAGGGGTTGAGGAACTATCCCAGGATGAGGGGATGAGAGGTATGGATGGTGCTCCTTACTCAGTCACTGGATATCGTGTTATACCAGGGAAGTTACTTAATCTCTTGACGCTTCAGTTTTTCCTCTGAAAAAACGAGGGGGTTGTTGTGGATGCTTTCCTCTGTATCTTCCACATAATTCTATGAACTGAAAGAAAGGGAACCATGTGGAATGGGGTATTCAAGAAAGAACCTGTGAAGGGTCGGATGCTTGGGAGGCAAGTGATGTGTTTGGGCATGGCTAAATTGGTTCCTACTGCTAGATAAGTGATTGCTGTTATTTTACAGTGTACAATGAATAACTAAAACTAGGATAATGTATACATCCATCTATTTCCTTGGAAAGATAAGTTTGAAAGATACTTTCAGATGATTAGAAGACTGCATATTAAAATATATGTTATTACTATTATTATTGAGTATTTAAAAGTACTAGGTCATATATGTGTGTGTGTATATATATATATACAAAAAGTTGTGAGCTTACGAAACAATCATGCATAACATGCAGAATTCCCATACATCACCCCTCCACCAACACCTTGCATTGTTGTGGAACATTTGTTACAGATTATGAAAGAATATCATCAAAATATTATGACTAGTTATGGTCTATAGCTTACATTTGGTATATTTTTCCATATACCCCCCCTATTACTAACATCATGTATTAATATTGTACATTCATGAGAGAACTTTCATATTTGTACTGTTAACCAAAGTCCACCATCCACCACATGGTTCACTGTGTTATACAATCCCATGCTTTGTATAGTCCATCCAAACTGTACACTCAATGGCTCTCATTTTCATCACAGGGTTGTGTAATAGGCTCAGTAAATTTTTGAACATTTTCCTTAGTCCAAAAGAAAAAATCCCATACCCCTCTATTATTGACGCTTAGCGCTGATATAGTACCTTCTTTGATATTGATGCAAGAATATTACAATATTGCTGTTAACTATAGTCCATAAGTTACAATAGTTATATTTTTCCCATGCATCACCATATTCTTACCACCTTGTAATAGTGGCATACATTTGTTCTAGTTCATAGAACATTTTTGTACATATACTATTAACCACAAGCCTCATCCACCACTGGGTTCACTATGTTATTCAGTCCCTGGATTATTCTCTAGCTTTCTTTCAATTGACATTTACATACCTAAACTACCCCTTTCAGCCACAATTCCATTTATAAACCAACTGTGTTAGTTATACTCACTATAATGTGTTATCATAAACTCTATCCATTTCCATGCTTTTACAGTCAAGCTAATTAAAAATTCTGCATACATTAAGCATCAGTACCCCTTCTCAGCCCTCATCCTATCTTCTAGTAACCTATACTCTAGGTTTTAATTCCAGGTGTTTATTATTTGTACTTAGTTCATACTAATGAGACCACACAATATTTGTCCTCTTGTGTCTGGCTTATTTCATTCAGCATATTGTCCTCAAGGTCCATTCCTGTTGTCATATGTGTCTCAATTTCATTTCTTCTTACAGCATACTATTCCATCATATGTATATACTATATTTTGTTTATCTATTCATTGGTTGATGGACACTTGGTTTGTTTCCATCTCTTGGCAACTGTGAATAATGCCGCTATGAACATTGGTGTGCCAATGTCTGTTTTTGTCACTGTTTTCAGTTCTTCTGGATATATTCTAGAAGAGGGATTGCTGGATCATACAGAAGTTCTGCTTTAGCTTCCTGATGAACCGCCAAACTTTCTTCCACAGAGATTGCGCCATTCTACATTCCCATCAACAGTGAAGGAGTGTTCCTATTTCTCCATATCCTCTCCAGCACTTTTAGTTTTCTTCTTCTTTTTTTTTTCAAATAATGGCCATTCTATGAGGTGTGAGATGATATCTCATTGTAATTTTGATTTGCATTTCCCTAACAGCTAGTGATATTGAAAAATTTTCCATGTGCTTTTTGGCCATTTGTATTTCCTCTTTGGAAAAATATCTAAGTCTTTTGCCCATTTTTTAAAAATTGGGCTGTTTGCCCTTTTATTGTTCAGTTGTATGATCTCTCTATATAGAATGGAAATCAAACCCTTATTGGATATATGATTTCCCAATATTTTCTCCCTTTGAGTAAGCTACCTTTTCACCTTCTTTATTTATTTATTTATTTACTTATTTTTATAGGACTTACTGTTATAATTTTTATTCTCTTACAAAATAAGTTTAACTGTAAGATAATATTTAAAAGATTTCTTTGAAGACTCCTTTTAGTTACTTTAATTTGCACAGTGACCATGCAGTTTTGCACAATAATTTCATTCTTTAATTATTAACTTATAGCTAAAATGTCCCCAATGCTTTAATATATTTTTCCTTTGCTTTGGAACTTTATTTTCACTTTGACTTTAGCAGACCTTGGATGAGGTAGACTAATTTTATGTATATTCACTGAGGCTATTGAAGCCTCAGGGAAACTGGTTTCTCTCACAGGTTCCCGACAGCCAGGGCAGGAGGCTTCCTTCACTTCCCAGTCCTCGGAGGTAACAGGACTCTGGCGGCTGCTGGACTGGAAGAGTGGACGTTCAACCCTGAGGGTCGACAATTCCACTAGGCAGCAATTTAGTCCACATTTGGAGCCACGAGAGAAAGCGGGTCACTAAGACTAGTAAGACAGGGGACAGGAATGTCTCAAGTTTGCTTTCCCCTCAGTTATAGGAGTAAAAGCTGTTATGGAATAACCATAAGCAAAGGCAAGGGGGGATGCTAGGCTTGAAGTGATCATAAGCAAAGCTATGTTCAGTTTAAGATTTACACCTACAATAGTAGATTTAGGCTAAATCTACCCAATTATAATTTCAGTTATCCTTCTGCTGTTTTATAATATAAAAGCATTTATAAATTATATTAACTCTTAGTTACAGCTTCTAGTAAGTTTTTACTTTAAGGCGAATTGCATACCTTTATTAATGAAGCCACAGGAATTTTATTAGTAACAACTTTGCTAAATTTTCTGCTTTTCTAGCAGTTGAGCCAATTTCACTTATGATTTATACATCAAATCCACTCGCAAGGCAGTATTGACATTAAAAGACTCATTTATAGGTTATCTTTCACTGTTATCCAATTTGTAACAGGTGAACCCAAAATTTGATTTCCTAGGCACAATTTTCCTAGACAAAGTTAAACACAGATTTCCAAGTTGAGCACATAGTTAAGCACAGATTAAAACAGAAGAGGGAACTTTATACTCTTAGCATTTGTAGGAATGCTTTGATCTTAATTGATGGCACATGAGGTTTTTATTTTCCAGGAGAAGTTTAGTACCTGGTTTGGCTCTTGATTTCCATTCACACCTTGTATAGGCACAACTGAGTTTAAACCAATGGAAGTTTGAGGTGTATTTCCTCATTTCTTTAAGGAGACATGACATGAGGTTTCTGGGCCTCAGATCTATCTGTCCTCCTCTTTTACATTGGTTTAACTGGAATTCAGGGTTTTATAGAGGCTACTTTCAGCTACACTGTAGCTATGTAGACCAGCAGCAGGCAGAATTTCCTGACTCTTACAAAAACACTCCTATGGGGAGTTTCCTGGTGGGCTAGAGACCATTCTTCATTATTCTAGGAAGAATGAAGAATGAAGAATGAAGAATGAAGAATGAAGAAGCACTTTTTAGTCAACTGATCTGGCGTCCCAGAATCCAAGTCCGACTAAAACGTTCACCACTCCACATTTGGAGCTGATGCTCTGGTTCCAGCGTCCTGAAATCCAGAGCTCGGGGCTCATGGGTCTCCCTGTGGCTGACCTAGGTCTTGGGAGATGCCTGAAACCCTGAAGTTCAGACCAAAGCACCCAAGCCGACTGGTGGAAGAACAGCTGCCCCAAACCGAAGCATCTGAGGTGATAAAGTCTCAGAAGACGTTTGGCTCCTCTCTGAATGGATGGGCCCAAGCAATTTCCTGGGGGCCATTCAGAATAAGTGCTCTGCCTCTCGGCACCCCTGCATTTCAGGGTCCAAGGCTGACTGCACTGTTACCCAAACCAAAGCATCTGAGAGAAGTCTCAGAGGACGTTTAGGCTGCTCTCTGAATCGAAGCACTCAGGACTTCTTATGTCTTGGGGGACATTCAGAGTTATGTCTCTGGTTCCGGCCACCTTCTGAATCAGACACCCTGCCACCGGGCAATGCCGGGGGGCCGCTGTGGACTTGAGAGACAGACCAACCAGATTCCAGGGTGGGTGTTTCGGACTGAAGCTCCCAAGTCAAATTGTGCTCCTTCCTATTCTTACAGAGGCCTTGAAAGGCAGCTTACTCATCTGACTTTATCGGTTAGTAGTTTCCCAGGTAGAGGAGCCATCAAAAGGCCATTAAGTGATCAGAGTTCAACTGTTCTATAGCTATCATAAGCCTTGTGGCCCTGAGGCAACAACTTCTTCACTAGCAAATGCATTTTCAGTTCCGGTTTTTAAGACATTCCAAAGCATTGGTAGTAGGCAGTAGGAAGGTAAAACAATGTGGGCAAAGGTTAATTATGAGAGGAGTCCTGACCTGTGACCCCCTTGGGGAAGGGAGCTCCCACAGCATCCATCTTGGCCCTGCTGGACCCGTGGAGGGCAAGCCCCCAGCTGAGTCATTGCCTTGCGCCAAGGGGAAATGGCGGTAGAAGGCAATGGCCTGAGGGCAAAGCCACTTGGTTGCTAAAAGGGCTTGAAAAAGCTTTGCAGGGCTGTGGAACCTCTGTCTTGGCAGGGCCCCGCTTTGAGCCCCTTCCCAGTGCCCCAGCCCTCCCGGCCCGGGTCAGGTCTCACAAGCCTGAACATGTGGCAAAGACACAGAAAGTTCTCGTGACCCGGCCTCTTCCCTCCTGGGAATTAGTACCGTGGGGGTTCATAGGTGAATCCGTTTAAATGGATAAGCAAAAGAAGACGTTAAACAAGCTGTAGGCCATTGTTACTTACACTCACCAATAATCTCCCAGCTGGCTCGCCAAATATGTTACCAGATTTAGTCTAGATTCTTGACTTACGCTGCAGAAATGAATTTCAGAGCACGTCAGGTAAATGAGGCCAACAATTTGTTAAAGTAGGGAGAGAAGAGAAATGGGAGAAAATAACAGATCAGGGGTCCCCAGTAGAGGATAAGGGGCTGAAGAGTGATAGAGAGGGCTGATTTATAGACTACAGTTTCCCATTAGCGATTATAAATGCCCAGGTTTTACTTGCGTGTTGATCGGCGCAAGGGGGACATGGTGAAACCAGGGCGCAGAAGCCACCAGGAGCGGGGGGGGGGGGGAGGCAGACAGGAGGACAACAGGGGTCAGGAACAGGAGCAGAAGGGCCCTTTTCACCTTCTTAACAAAGTACTTTGAATCACAAAAGTGTTTAAGTTTGAAGAGGTCCCATTTATCCATTTTTCCTTTCATTGCTCATGCTTTCGGTATAAGGTTTAAGAAACCACCACCTACCACCAGGTCTTGAAGATGTTTCCCTACATTTAAAAAAAAAGATTTATTTTTAAGTTTTATTTGTTTTTAATTTTTAATTTATTCCCCCTCCTCCAGATGGTTCTCTTTGTCTGTCTGCTAATTGTTTGCTCGCCTTCTCCAGGAGACACCGGGAACTGAACCCAGGACCTCACACATGGGAGGGAAATGCCCAATGGGCTGAGCCACACCCGCTTCCCATGGGCTGAGGCGTCTGTTGGCCTGTGGTGCAGTTGTCTAGCTCTCGTTGCGGTGGGTGCGGGCATCTGCTTGTCTTCTTTAGGAGGCACTGGGACCTGAACTTGGGACCTCTCATGTAGTAGGCGGATGGCCAACTGGTTGAGCCACATCCATTTCTCTACATTTTCTTTTAGAAGTTTTATGATTCTAGCTTTTATGTTTAGGTCTTTGATCCATTTTGAGTTAATTTTTGTAAAAGGTGTGAGATAGGAGTCCTTTTTCTTTCATTTGGCTATGGATATCCAGTTCTCCCAGTGCCATTTCTTGAATAGACAGTTCTCACCCAGCTGGGTGGGCTTGACAGCTTTGTCAACAATCACTTAACCATATGTTGGAGAGGACGTGGAGAAATAGGAACACTTATTCACTGTTAGTGGAATGCAGAATGGTACCACCACTGTGGAGGACTGTTTGGGAGCTCCTAAAGAAGCTGAATATAGATTTGCGATGTGCCCCTGCAATACTACTACTGGGTATATACCCAGAAGAACTGAGAGCAGTGACATGAATAGACATCTGTACACCTATGTTCATAGTGGTGTTATTCACGATTGCCAAAAGTTGGAAACAACCCGTGTGTCCATCAACCGATGAATGGATAAACAAACTGTGGTGTAGTCACACTATGGAATATTATGCAGCTGTAAGAAGAAATGAAGTCCAAAAGCATATGACAACATGGATGAACCTGGAGGACATTATGTTGAGTGAAGCAAGCCAGACACAAAAGGACAAATACTGTATGATTGCGCTACTATGACCTAAATATATTGTGTAACATATTGTATGATTCCATTGTATATACAATGTAAATTTAGATCAATTTATAAAGATGAAATTTGATTAGTGGTTATGTAGGGCTAGGGAGAGCATGCTAAGGGGTGTGGAGTTTTTCTTTTTGGAGTAATGAAATAATTCTAAAATTTTCTGTGATGATGAATGTACAACATTGTGCTTATACTAAAAGCCATTGATTATTCATTTTAGATAGATCATGTATGTGAATATATCTCAGTAAAATTGCTTAATAAATAATTGTGCAGGGATAGCCAGAAATAGCAGCTATGTACAGCAGGGCAAACATTGGAGAGATTGAGAGGTGAAGAATTTTCTTGTTTGTTTGTCTGTTTTTTGCTTATTATTATTGAAATAATAAAAATGCTCTAATGGTGAAGTGATGAATGCACAACTATATGATTATACAAAATACCATTGATTGTACACTTTGGATGAATTGTATAATTTATTAATATTTATCAATAAAAGTGATTTGTTAAAAAAATCACTTGACCACAGATGTAAGGGGCTCTTTCTGAAAAACCAATTCAGTTCCATTGCTGTCTATGTCTATCTTTATGCCGTACCATGCTGTTTTTACCATTGCAGCTAGATAATATGATTTAAAGTCTGGAAGTGAGAGTCCTCCAACGTTTTTCTCTTTTAAGATGTTTCTGGCTATTTGGAGTCCCTTCCCTACCTAAATAAATTTGATAACTGGGTTTTCCATTTCTTTAAACAGGCTATTGGAATTTTTATTTGGATTGCACTTAATCTGTATATTAATTTGGGTAGAATTGACATTTTTTTTCACTGTTTAAGGAATTTTTATCAAAGCAAGAATTTTATAATCCAAATTATGTTTCCATGCTCATTTATCAGTTCTATTATCTAAAACAGAAGTGACATCCTGAGCTATTCCACAGCAAAGAATTACAAAATTAAAGAAAGGAATGCTTTAAATTTTTGTGCTTTGCTGAAAATTCTTTTTTCAAACATTAATTTGCTTTTATATTTTACTATTTTTGTGGTTTTTTTAAAAAAATCAATAAGTAATCTAAGACTAGCATTATGTTTGCTAGCTGGCATTTGCTTAGTGCATACAGTTCAAAGTTTCCTTTCCTTTATTTATTTTATATTTTGCAATTTTCCCCCCACATATCATTTTTCAATATTTAGATATTTTTCTTCAGTGAAACACAAGTTTCTTTTCATGGTCTCTGATCAATTTAAACTGTTGGATCACCTGTGGGGCTGTTTTCTTTTAATTATTTTTTTATTTTTAAAGACGCTTTAGATTACATAAATGTTACATAAAAAAATACAAGAGATTCCCATTGCACCCCTCCTTCCCCCTCCCCCACTTTCCCACATTAACAACATCCCTCATTAGTGTGGTACATTTGTTATAATTGGTGAACCCATATTGAAGCACTGCTACTAACCATGGACTATACATTATAGTTTATACTGTCTGCATAATTTTGTAGGTTATGACAAAATATACAATGGCCTGTATCCGTCACTGCAATATCATGCAGGACAACTCCAATGTCCCGAAAATGCCCCTATATTACACCTATTCTTCCCTCTCCCATCCTTCAGAACCTCTGGTGGCCACTGCCTTTACATCAACGATAAGAGTTCTTCCATTGCTAGAATAATAATAAATTTATAGTAGAATAATAAGTCTACTTTAGTCCATTGTTCATTCCCCAATCTTGAGGATTTTGGGATGGTGATGCCCACTCTGCTTCTAATTGAGAGGGAGTTTAGATCCCATGGGGCAGATGGATGGAGCAATCTTGCTTGCAGTTGCAGACACTCTGTTCCTTGGGATGGACACTGTCCACCATCATCTCCTTCTTAGTTGTCCTGGGTGAGTCCAATGAACTGAAGAGTAGGTGTTGCAACTCTGCTGAAATTCAGGGCTCAACTGGCACATGGACGGACCAAAGATTTAAGTCTCTGGGACATATATTTATCAAGTATAGTGCTAATTATGGTTTCAAATAAAAGGGGCAGAAGAGTCATGTATAGAGAACCAATAAATGAGTCTAACTGTTACACTGTGGAGCATAAATTTCAAAGTAAGGCCCACTGACAGGGTGCCAACTCCCTGACCTGTGGCAGTTAACTGCTTTCTGAGCAGCCTCTTTAGCTTGGTGGGCTTGTAGTACAGCTATAGCTACAGCTTCATCAACCTTAGAATGGAGACTTTGTAGACTCAAGTATATGAAGAAGTTCTGAATTATTAGTCTCTAACAACATGTCAGTGATTTTACCAGCAAGAGTATGGTACATGGCTTGAATAAGAGGACAGAGCCGTTCACCCAACATCTGCTTTTAATTTTGAGGAGGGGCAGATGCCAATATGGAATCAGTCAAAGGTTCCTGACCTTGTACGTGACCAGCAGGCTACTGCATGGCAACTTGTGGCTGTGCATTAAGACGTTGTTGTGGATTGCAAACTCCCACAGCATATTTACACTGTGTGATGGTGCATACAGCAGGAGTAATTGCAGCAATAGCAGCTGCAGAATGTGGACCCATGGTCTGTGTTGATATATTAGCAATGTGTTGTGCTGACATGACTCATGGAACCTGTGTAGAAGCTGGTCGCATAGTACTAAATGGTGGTCTAGGAGCAGCTGGGTGGATAGCACTGGGCATATTTTGGAATGGATGAGGTCCATTCATAGTCCAGCAAGGACCTCGTCTTTGTTGAGCAATTTGGCTAGGAGGATAGTATGCACGATGGTTCTGAGTTTGTTGGATAGCTGCCATGAAGTAACCTAAAGGAGGTGCTGGCTGGTAGGGGTTGATTACAAGGTTGGGCACAGCTCTTACATTTGCCATTCTCTGTATATACTGGTTAGTGAGGTGAGCATGGTGCTCTTCTTTGTGCTGAGCTAAAGCTACATACCATGGCTTTGTGGCCACAATTCTACCATTCATTTCTGTAACTGCTTTAGTGGCTTCTTCTGGGGAGTAGAAACAAACAAAACCAAACCCTTTGCTGCGACCACCGTCCACCATAACCTTTGCACTAATGATTGAACCAAATGGAGAAAACTCTTTCCAGAGACTTTTATCTTCAACACCATCATCAAGACTTTTCATATAAAGGTTAATACCTTGGTATCTAGTGATCTTCTCTTGCTTCAACTGTTCAAATTTATGCTTAAGTTCTGTTTGTCATTTTACTTTTCTCTGAGCTTGACCAATGTAAATTTGTTTTCCATAGATCACACCCACAGCTTTCTGTGCATTTTCATGCCTTTTAAAGCTCACAAATTCAAAACCTTTGGGTTTTCCATTTTCACTGGTCATTACTTTCACACTTAAGGCAGGTCCTGCTTTCTGGGTGTGATGCTACACACTGCAATAATGCTAGAGTATTGCAAACTCTGTTAGATTGGTGTGCTGTCAAGGTGGGTGGGTTGATAGATGGATAAATATTTATAATTTCCTGTAAAAGTGCTGCAGTAGTACTAAATAAATGCCACAACATGGGTGCAAGATCAGGAACAGACTCTCGCTTCTTATTTAGCTCCAGCAAAGCATTCTCTTGTCTCAGGACTGGAAAGCTCATTGATCCACTGATCTTTTCTTGATCCTCTTGAGCCAGTGCATTAGGCACAGGCTCAGCCATACCCAGGCTGTGCATGCTGGGAGTGGCCACCCCTCTCCTCCCACCACCAGATGTGACTGACCTTCATCCCTGCTTCAGCATCTCTGCCATGGAAGATGATGAACCGCCGCAGCCACCATCCGCCTCCAGCTGCTCTGCCACCTTTGCAGCCCTCTGACTTCTCACCCCTGGTCCTGCCCACACAACCTCTTGCTGCCTCCTGGCCTTCAGGTGAATGAATCCTAGATTATGCCCTTTTGCCCTTTAAGATTCAAGACACAAAAGACATCCACAATTTGCTGGTCCCTACATCCTCTGGGTCCAAGTAGGTATCCTTAGAGAGGGGTGTGAACTCTGCCCCTACTCCAGAGGCCTGTGAAGCTTGCCCTCACCTCTGAAAGACAATCTTGCTGGATATAAGATTCTTACCTGGCAGTTTTTCTCTTGCAGTATCTTAAATATATCATACCATTGCCTTCTTGCCTCCATGGTTTCTGATGAGAAATCAGCACTTAATCTTATTGGGCATCCCTTGTATATGATGAATTGCTTTTCTCTTGCTGCTCTCAGAATTTTCTCTTTGGCATTTGACATTCTGATTAGTATGTGCCTCTGAGTAGGTCTATTCAGATTTCAGATGGGAGTACCGTTGTGCTTCTTGGACATGGATATCTATGTCCTTCAATAGAGTTGAGTAATTTTCTACCATTATTTCCTCAAATATCCCTTCTTCCTTTTTTATCTCCTCTTCTCCTTTGTTTGCATGTCTCTTGCTGTCATTTAGTTCTTTGAGATCCTGTTCAATTTTTTCCATTATTTCCTTTACTTCTTCTTTTGTGTGTTTGCTCTCAGCGGGCCTGTCTTCAAGCTCACTGATTCTTTCTTCTGCCTCTTCCAACCTGCTGTTATATGCCTCCAGTGTATTTTATTTTTATTTTGTTAGGAGGTACCAGGGATTGAACCCAAGCACATGGAAGGAGGCACTCAACCACTGAGCTACACCCACTCCCCACCAGTGTATTTTAAAATTTAATTCACTGTACTTTTCATTCACATAAAATCTGCTATTTTTCTATTTATGCTTTCAAATTCTTTATGTTCACCCAGTGCCTTCTTTTTTTTTTTTTTTGCCTTTGTTAAATTTTTTTTTTAATTAAAAAAATTTTTTTTTCATATATATTTTAAAAGATGCTTAGATTACATAAATGTTACACAAAAATTACAGGGGTTCCCATGATCTCCACCTCCCATACCTCCGATAACATCTCACATAAACATCTTTCATTAGTGTGGCACATCACCTGCGTCTTCTTAATACCTTTAATCTCTAGCCATCTCATTGAATTTATTAAGGAGATTTGTTTGAATATCTGTGAGTAGTTGTCTCAATTCTTTTACGTCATCTGTAGATTTAGTTTGTTCCTTTGACTGGGCCATATCTTCCTGTTTTTTGGTATGGCTTGTAATTTTTTGTTGGTGTCTGGGCATGTGATTTACTTGATGTATTTATTCTGGGCTCAGTTCTTCTCTTTAGCCTAGGGCTTTCTATTTGATTGGCTTTGTGCTACAGTACCTCTTTGATACTAGGTTCAAATTATTTTGGATCTTTAAAGTGGCTTGTGTTTAGCCAATATGAATTTTTTCAGCTCTTTTTCATCTGTTTCTTGCCCTTTCTCCCTTGCTGGTAGAGGAGTAGGAGCCAAGGATGTGGTTGGTATTTTAAGTCATGGAGGCTGATGCTGCCTGTGTTGTCTCAGAAACTGATGAAGCTTCTCCCACCTTTCTCCCCTGCCACGGGTATGGATGGAGTCGCAGCCTTGTGCAGTAATCCAAACCATGCAAGCCAAGACCATTTGTAGTAGCCTAAAGAGAAGGATGGAGCTCCATGCCTCTTCCCCTGCCTGGGGTGGGGATGGAGCTGTAGATGTGGGCAGTAAATTAAGTCACGTGTGCCAAAACTGACTGCAGCTACCCAGATAGACTGATGAAGGACTGGCCCCCCTCCTTTCCTGTTAGGGGCAGGGATGGAGCCACAAGTGGTGCCGAACAATCTAGTCAGTGCAGGCTGAAAGCAACTGCAGTTGCTTGGAATGGCTGAGGAAGCACACTCCCTCCTCATACTCTGTCAGGGGTAGGGATGGAGCCACTGCTGTGCCTAAGAATCTAGTCCATGTGGGCTAAAAGCACCTACAGTTGCCCAGGGAGGTTGGGGAAACACTGCTCACCCGCTGATCCTATCAGGGGTGTGGATGTAACCACTGTTGTGCCCCAAAATCTAGTCCTTGCAGGCCTAAAGTGACTGCAGTTGCCCCGAGCCTGAGGAAGCACTATCCCTCCTCCTGCCCTGTCAGGGGTGGGGATGGAGCCACAGGTGTGTCTAAAAGTCTAGTCCGTGTGGGCCATAGGTGGCTGCAGTTGCGCAGAGAGGCTGAAGGAGCACTGTCCCTCCTCCTGCCCTGTCATGAGTGGGAATGGAGCCACAGGAGTGCCCAACAATCTAGTCCGTGTAGGCCAAAAGCACCTGCAATTGCCCAGAGTAGCTAATGAAACACTGCCACCCCTCCTGTCCTATCGGGGCTGGGGATGTAGCCACATGGATGTCCAACAATCTAGTCTGTGTGGGCCTAAAGTGGCTGCAGTTACCTGGAGAGGATGGTACGGGACCGCTGGAGGTGGGGCTGGAGCCCAGGTTAGTGCAGCAATCCAACCGGGGTGGAGAGATGCCGGTCACTATGCTCACAGTGATTTTCAATCAGTCCTGCTTCCCCTCATGCTGGGGACAGAGTTAAAATGGAGGCTATCGGCCTCTTTCAGACTTGGACAGGTTCAACCATCAGGTGCATTTAGGATTGGAGTTTAGCCAACCGAATTCACTAATCAGTAGATGAAGTTGGTGCCTGACTCTTTTTCCACGGTTTTTGGGAAATGGGGCTTGCACCCCCAGTCAGGAAATAGCTCCCGAGCCATACTGAGCTGCCAGCAGGAGATGGGCACTGGCCTCAAGCAGTGTGGAGTGCTCTACTCCCGAATCTTTGGAAGACGGGCAGTCTCCTTCTGTTCTTCCAAGGATGTTGCAGGATGGTCTTCTGGTCTCCTGGGCCCCCCAAACAGGTGATTTACATAGCTCTGGCTGATTACTAACTGCACTGTAGGATAAGCTGACTCTTGGAGCTCATTACTATACCACTTTTCTTTTTTGCTCCTCCCTCAGTTCTAGGTCCTTTTGCACATATAAACTCTAATTAAAAGCAAAACAGAATAACCCATCAAGTATAACAACAGAAATTTTTGATGAATCTAGACATTATCTTTGATTTTGACCCATGACAAATACTTTTTATGATCAATTGACTTTTTAAAATCCTTTTTTATTGACGTATATCATTCATACATGAACATACATCAACAATAAGTTTATAGTAAAAGTTGTGAACTTAAAAAATAAACATGCATAACATCATACAGGGGTCCCATACATCACCCCTCCACCAACACCTTGCTTTGTTGTAAAACATCTGTTAGAAACTATGCAAGAGCATTGTCAAAATATTACTACTAACTATAGTGCATATCTTACATTTGGTGTATTTTTCCCCCAAAGCACACTATTATTATTTTTTTAATATATTTTTATTACAGAGGTTGTGAACTTACAAAACAATTGTGCACATGTGTAGACTTCCCATACAACACCCCTTCACCAACACACCATACGTGGTGGAATATTTGTTACAGGTTATGAGATTATATCATCAGACTATTACCACCAACCATGGTCTATAGCGTATATTTGGCACACTTTTTCCATACTCTCCATAGTTAACACAGTACATCTTTGGCATTGATGCAAGGGTATTACAGTATTGCTGTTAACCACAGTCCATAGGTTACAATAATTTATTTTTCCCATGCTTTTCCACATTCCCACCACCATGCAATAATGACATACACCCGTTCTAGCTCACAGAAGGATACTCTTGCATCTGTACCATCAACCACAATTCACACCCACCTCTGGGTTCACTGTGTTATTCAGTCCCTAGATTATTCTTTAGCTTTCTTTCAATTGACATTTACATCCCTAGACTACCCTTTTCAGCCACAACCCCATTTATAAACCAGCAGCTACTCACTATAATGTGTTACTGTCAACTCAATCCATTTCAATACTTTTACAGTCAAGTTAATTCAAACTTCTACATAAATTAAGCATTAGTAGTTCTCAACCCTGCTCTTTTCTCCTAATACCCTATTCTCTAGATTTTAACTCCATACATTTATTCTTCGTATTTAGATCATATTAATGAGACCATGTGTATTAGTCAGCCAAAGGGGTGCTAATGCAAAATACCAGAGATTGGTTGGTTTTTATAAAGGGTATTTATTTGGGGTAGAAGTCCACAGTTACCAGGCCATAAAGCATAAGTTTCTTCCCTCACCAAAGTCCATTGCCACGTGTTGGAGCAAGACAGCTGCTGGCGTTTGCCAGGGTTCAGGCTTCTTGGGTTCCTCTCTTCCCGGGGCTGCATTTCTCTCCAGGCTCAGCGCCCCTGTTTCCTCCACAAGGTCAGCTGTAGACTATGAGGCTCTCTAGGCTTTGCTTCTCTCCACAAGGCCAGCTGTGAACTCTTAGGCGAACGGCTCATCTCTATGCCGGGGTCTTCTCTCCAACATCAAAACTGCTTCAATTCTGTTCTTGCCATGCCTTATTCCCCCACCCACCAAGGGGTGGGGCTCAACGCCCTACTGATGTGGTCCAGTTAATGCCCTTAATCATAACTTAATCATGCCCACATTTGCATACCAGTTTACAAGCATAATCCAATATATATTTTTGGAATTCATAATTACATCAAACTGCCAAACGGCTACACCATGCAATTTTTTTCCTTTTGTGTCTGGCTTTCTTCACTTAGCATAATGTCTTCAAGATTCATCCATGTTATCATATGTGTCCCAATTTAATTTCTTACTGCAGCATAGTATTCCATTGTATGTATATACCACATTTTGTTTATTCATTTATTGGTTGATGGGCACTTGGGTTGTTTCCATCTTTTGGCAACTGTAAATAATGCCACTATGAACTTCAGTGTGCAGATGTCTGTTTGTGTCAGTTTTTAGTTCTCCTGGATATACTCCTAGTAGAGGAATTGCTGGAGCATATAGCAGTTCTATATTTAGCTTGCTGAGGAACCACTAAACTGTCTTCCACAGAGGCTGTACCATTTTACAATCCCACAGTGAAGGAGTGTTCCTATTTCTCCACATCTTCTCCAGCACTTATTGTCTTCTGTTTTTTTAATAATGGCCATTCTCTGTGCTGTGAGATGGTATCTAATTGTTGTTTTGATTTGCATTTCCCTAATAGCTAGGGATATGGAACATTCTTTCATGTGTTTTTTGGCCATTTGTATTTCCTCTTTGGAGAAATGTCTAGTTAAACCTTTTGCCCATTTTTTAATTGGATTGCTTGCTCTTTTACTGTTGAGTTGTATGATCTCTTTATATAGAATGGAAATCAAACCCTTATTGGATATGCAGTTTCTCAATATTTTCTTCTATTGAGTGGGCTGCCTTTTTACCTTCTTAATGAAGTCCTTTGAATCACAAAAGTGTTTAAGTTTGAGGAGGTCCCATTTATCCATGTTTTCTTTTGTTTTGCTCGTGCTTTTCGTGTAAGGTTTAAGAATGCACCACCTACCATCAGGTCTTTTTTTTTTTTTTTTGTAAAATATACAAATTTTTATTTTTAAAAATGACTTCATTGCAAAGTTAAAATGTGGAGAGGCTCATCCCCCCCACACAAAGCATTCATAAATTTGGGCAACAAAGCTACTTCATTTAAAAAGAACACTTGTCCAACTTAAGAGGCAGTGCAATCCTCAGGCTGCCATAGTGTCCAGATTAATAAGTTTGCTTATTAATTAATAAATTTATAATGTAATTCCAAAATTTAAGAGGGAGGGATAAAATGTATGTAGTCCAACAGGGGAACAAGTATTCCCAAATGTCTTTCCTGGATTGACACTCATGTTTTGCACTTGAGTCGATACCGTGTTTTTCCCTGTCACTGGCTCCATGGACATACAGTGATGACATCGTTTCATTTTGCTCACAAAGGTGATTGAAAGGTTTCTTGGAACATAGCAGGATATTGGGATGTATCCTCTGACAATTAAATTTTCAGGTTTGAAAATTATTGTGCTTTCAAAGAGAATACCTAATGTGTGTTCATAAATCTTGATGCCACAAAAATATACAAAATAATGGAACTCAAAGAATTCCGACTCCTCTCTCGTTACAGGACAACCAGTTCCCAGAAATAGTTCAGAAGACTGAAGTTGAAGGTATCTGGTAAGAGGCCTTCGTTTAATTTTGACATTCAGCCACTCTTCACTACAGCTTACAAACAAATCAGCATGACCACGAATCAGCACAAAAAGCAAAAGGAGCATTGCTAACACGCCAAAGAGCTTCATTGCTGCAGCTATCACAGGACATAGGAAAATCCATCAGGTTTTGAACATGTTTTCCTACATTTTCTTCTAGGAGCTTGTATTAGTCAGCCAAAGGGGTGCTGAGGCAAAGTACCAGAAATCTGTTGGCTTTTATAAAGGGTATTTATTTGGGGTAGAAGCTTATAGTTACAATGCTTAGAGTCCAACTCAAGGTATCATAAGAGGTACTTCCTCACCAAAATCTGTTGCCACATATTGAAGCAAGATGGCGGGCAATGTCTGCAAGGGTTCAGCCTTCCTCTTTCCTCTTAAGGCTCCTTGGGCCCTGCTTCTGTGTATCTCAGCTGTAGGTTGGCATAGGGCTCAGCTGCTCTGTTTTCTTCAGCTGTGGACTATCACGTGAATGGCTCATCTTTCTTCCCAGGGCCGCAGGATCAAAGCCAACAAAGTTCTCTCCTCTGGCATTTATGGAGCTCTCTCTATTCCCATGTGTATCTTCTTGTGTTCTCCTTGATTGAGTGTTTGTTTATATAGCACACCAAGGGGGCGGGACTCAACCCTGCACACCCTAATGACGTGGTCAAATCAAAGCCCTAATCTTGATTTAATCAAGTAAACGTAAAGCCTTTGCATTTAAATCAATCAAAGGGGGAAGTGGATGTGGCTCAATCGCTTGAGCTCCCGCCTACCACATGGGAGGTCCCTGATTGGGTTCCCGGTACCTCCTAAAGAAGACAGGGAGCTGGTGTGATGGGCAGGTGCAATAAGATGACACAACAAGAGACACAAGAAGAAAAACTTAATGAGAGACACAACAAAGCAGGGAGCGGAGGTTCCTGGTGCCTCCTAAAGAAGATGAGCAAGACAGTGAGCTGGCATGATGGGCAGGCGCAGCAAGGTGACACAACAAGATGATGCAACGAGACAGGAAGTAAAAACACAATGAGAGACACAACAAAGCAGGGAATGGAGGTGGCTCAAGTGATTAGGTGCCTCCCTCCCACATCAGAGGTCCCAGGTTTGGTTTCTGGTGCCTCCTAAAAGAAACAAGGAAGACGAACAGACATAGCAAGTGCGAACAATGAGGGGGTGGGAAGAAATAATTAATAAAATAAATAAATCAAAGGGTATCATGTCCAGAGGCACAGACCAGTTTACAACCATAATCAATATCTCTTTTGGGAATTCATAAATAATACAAACTGCCACACCCTAGAATATTGTGTGCCTGGTACATAGGAGGCACTCAATACTGTTCAATGAAGAAGAATTGTAACCAGAATAATCTAGATCTCCACTGTCCAATACAGTATCCACTAAACACATGTGGCTATTTAATTTTAAACATATTATTTAAAATTAAATAAAATATAAAAATTCAGTTCCTCAGTCACACTAGCCACATTTCAAGTGCTCAATAGCCACATGTGGCTAGTAGCTACCCTGCTGGACAGCACAGATTATAGAAATTGCCATCATCATAGAAAGTTATAATTGACAGTGTTGCTCTAAATAATTCTTCTCTCATTTAATTTAACATTTATTGATTGCCTAATATATACTACCATTTTTGTTAATCACTGTGATTATAGCACATGTGATCAAAACATGATTACTATTATGATGATTATTTACAAGGCATTCAAAACCTGGTGGGGAAAGGACTTACAAACTGAGAGAAAATATAGTCTATATGGGAACAGCAGGAGAAGATTTATGGAGAGATTCCCATTTAAACTGGGCATTTAAGAATAGAGAGAATTTGAGTGGGGGAGACCTTGAGAAAGGAGAGAAAAGAATGTGAGCAAATGTACAGAGGTGACAAAGTACTTGGAAAATGGTTAGAAATTTAATTTGCTTAAAATGTATGGTATAAAATTAAAAAAAGAAAAAAAATTAAACAACAACAACAAAAAAACAAAATGTATGGTATATGAGCAGGGCATAGTTGATTAGTTTATTCATTCATCCCTTCAGTCACTCAACAAATATTGAACTCCTATTTTAGGCGCTAGAAACTGGGGGTAAAATAGTTAACTATACAGCCATTGACTCAGAAGAATTCACAGTTATGAGTGATGAGATTTGGATAAGACTGTGGAAGGCACTGAAACTCACCCTAAACAGTTTGTACTTTGTACTTCAGGCTCTCACTACTAAAGTGTGAACTTTGAACCAGCAGTTTGGGTGTGAGCTGGGAGTTTGTTAGACATGCAGAATCTCAGGTCCTGCTCCAGAGTTACTGAATCAGAATTTGCATTTTAGCAAGATCTCCAGGTGATTCTTATGCACATTAAAGTTTGAGAAGCATCTCTGTAGAGTGCTGAGCCAATAAGAGTAAGTAAGGGAGCAAATAAAGGAGCAATTAAGTATATGAGTAAGTAATTAAGTAAGGGAGTAATCTAATCTGCATTGAGTTAGAATGCAAAAGAAACTGGAGCTAGGACTATTAACTGGATGTGAGAGATTGTACCTTTTGCCTACAGCTTTAGCTTCGGCTCCATTAACTCATACTAGAAATATTACATGTTATTCAAAGTGAACCCCCCCCCCCCCCAGCAAATTGAGTAATAGTGTTTAAGATATCTTAGAAGGTGGCAGCTATTTGTTCTAGACAAAGGTTATTGTTGGTGTAACTATTTCCTACTGATGCCAAAAGTCCATGGTCTACTCTTGAATATTGCAGTATCAGGCACTTAAGTGTATAAATTTATACAGGGGTGATAAGGATCTCTGAAATTAAGTCATTATACCCAAATTCACAAAAGAGCTGATTCGTAAACTAGAAATTCAATTTATTAATTCAATGGAGTATTTACCTTTCCACTAACCAGAGATTTTTTTATTACTAGGATTAGATTTTTTAATGATAATTTTTATTTTGAAATAGTTTAGGACTCACAAGAAGTTGCAAAAATAGTACAGAGTTCCTGGGTACAGTTCACACCACCTTGCCCAATGATAGTATCTTACATAACCACAGTGCATTGCCAAACCCAGGAAATCGACATTGGTACAATACTAACTCAAGGACAGACTTTATTTGGATGTCACCAGTTTTTACATGCACTCATTTGTGTGTATGTTGGGTGAGTAGAGTTCTATGCAATTTTATCACGTGTAGATTTAAGTGACCAACATATCAGGATATAGAACTGTTCCATCACCACAAAGAAAATCCCTCATGTTATCCCTTTTTTTTTTTAAATCATTTTTTATATATCTTTATTAGTGTGTGTTCTTTTTTTTTTTTTTTTAAAGACTTTATTTATTTACTTTATCCATTTTAAACCCCCCCTTCCCCATTTGCTGTTTTGTGTCCATTCGCTGGGCAATTCTCTGTGTCTGTTTCCTGCCATTTCTTCTCATCCTCCTCCTCCAGTCTTCACCAGGATTCGATCCTGGAGACCTCCGATGTAGGAGAGACGTGTTCTGCCACCTGCGCCACCTCAGCTCCTGGCTTCTGGAGCTTTCGGAGCATCTCGTCTTGTCTCTCCCCTGTTACGTCATCATCCCGCTGCATGGCTCCTGGGGCCCGACAGCTCAGCGGCACACAGAGCCTGGCAGCCCATGCGCCTTCTATATATATATTTTTTATTTTACCGGGAGGTCCCGGGGATCGAACCCAGGTCCCTCCATATGGCAGACGGACGCCCAACCATTTGAGCCACATCCGCCCCCCATGTTATCCCTTTATAGTCAGACCCTTTTCCCAAACCTAAATCTTGGGAACCACTCATCTTTTCTCCATCATTATAATTTTGTCATTTTGAGAATATTATATAAATGGAATCATGGACAGTGTAACCGTTTGAGAATGGCTCTTTAAAAAAATTGAGCATAATGCCTTTGAGATACATTCAAGTTTTGTGTGCATCAATAGTTTGTTCCTTTTTATTGCTCAGTAGTATTCCATTGAGTGAATGTACCACAGTTTGGGGCTATTACAAGTAAAGAGCTATGACCATTCATGTACTGGTTTTTGTGTGAACAGAAATGTTCATTTTCATTTCTCTAGGATAAATGCTCAGGAGTAAGAATGCTGGGTCATATGGTAACTTTATGTTTAACTTCATAAGAAGCTGCTAAACTATTTTCCAGAATGACTGTAACCAGTTTATTTTTTAAATTACATAAATAATATATATACACTGAAAATAATTAAAATAAGGTAGTAATGATTAGCATGAAAATTAAGATTTCAAGCCCTGGGATCCTGTACTGCCTCTCTCATGAGAGGTAACTGTTAGGTTTCTGTAGATTCTTCAAGAATGTTCTGCCTGAATGCAAGCACATATGTGTGTATGTATATATTTTTCACAAATAGGATCATACTATACAAGTTATCTACAACTTGATTTTTTTTCACTTAACATTGTATATTAGACATTTGCATGTGAGTAGATAAAGATATACCAAATTGTTTTAATGGTAGGCATAGGACCCTATTATACAGATGTTTCTATTACAAGGCTATAATGAAAATCTTTTTTTAATATAATTTTTTTAGATTATTTATTTCTACCCACCCCCTCGTTGTCTTACACTTGCTGTGTCTGTTCATCTTCTTTGTTTCTTTAGGAGGCATCGGGAACCAAACCTGGGACCTCCGATGTGGGAGGGAGGCACCTAATTGCTTAAGCCACCTCCATTCCCTGCTTTTGTTGTGTCTTTAATTGTTTTTCTTCCTGTGTCTCTTGTTGCATCATCTTGCTGCACCTGCCCATTGCATCAGCTTGCTGTCAGGAGGCAGTGGGAACCTCTACTCCCTGCTTTGTTGGGTCTCTCATTATGTTTTTCCTCTTGTGTCTCTTCTTGTGTCATCTTGTTGTGTCAGTTTGCTGTGCCTGCCTGTTCCGCCAGCTTGCTGTTTTCTTTAGGAGGCACCGGGAACTGAACCACGGGTCTCCTATGTAGTATGTGCGAACCCAGTCACTTGAGCCACATCTGCTTCCCTAATATAATTTTTTTAAGCAGGGCCTGAGGGTGGTGTCTCCCCCCACCCCCAACCCATGGCTCCCTCATCTGTTTGCGCATTGTTTTTGCACTCATTGTCTGCTCCTTTTTTTACTTTTTTTTTTGTGGTCTGTTTTTTCCTTTTTTCTTTAGGAGGCACAGGAACTGAACCCAGGACCTCCCATGTGGGAGGTGGGCGCTCAACTGCTTGAGCCACATCCACTCCCTGCTTGTTTTGTTTTTGAGTGTTGTCTTCTTGTTGTTTTTGCTCATTTGCTTGTTGTCTGCTCATTGTTTGTCTGTCTTCTTTACTTGTCTTCTTTAGGAGGCACCAGGAACCGAACCCCAGACCTCCCATGTGGGAGGCAGGCATTCAACTGCTTCAGCCATATCTGCTCCCATGAAAATCTTTGTACATATATCTTGGTGTAATTTGTATGAGCATATCTGTATGACAGATTACTAGAAATGGAATTGCTAGGTCAAAGGATATTGCATTTTACATTTTATGAGTCCAAATTTTCTCTGGTTCTTTAAAAAAATTTTTTTCACAACACTGTATACTCTTATCAACAGTATATGAGAGCTCTTAGTTCCCTGTAATCTCAACACTAAATATTATCAAAATTTTAAATCTCTGCCAATCTGGTAGGAGTCAAAAATGATATTTAAGGGGGTGAATGTGGCTCAAGCGGTTGAGCGCCCGCCTCCCACATGGGAGGTCCTGGGTTTGGTTTCCGCTGCCTCCTGAAAAAACAAAAACAAACAACAAGCAAAACAAACAAAAAACCCAACTCAGGGAAGCCAATGTGGCTCAGTGGTTGAGTGCCGGCTTCCCAAATATGAGGTCCTGCAATCAATCCTTGGCCCCCAGTACCTAAAAAAAAAAAAAAAAGATATTTAAGCTGGACTTTTTTAGTGGTGAGTAAGTTGAGCACAGGTTTATATATTTATTAGCCATTTGTATTTCATCTCTAAGTTGACTGTTTATATACTTTCCATATTTTTCTATTAGAGTATTGATTTTTATCTTACTGATTTGTGAGTTCTTTGTAAATTAAGGAAATTGGCCTTTTTCATTCATGTAGCAAATATTTTGTTACAGCTTATAGTGCACCTTTTGAATAATATATATATATATATATATATATATATATATATATATATATAGTAGGCTATTCTAAAGCCTCTTTATTTTTTTAATTTTAATTTTTTTAGGAGGTACTGGGGATTGAACCCAGGACCCTGTACATGGGAAACAGGCGCTCAACCACTGAGCTATACCTGCTCCCTGATTATATATTTTTGACATACTTAATTTTAATTTTCTGTGGACTCAATTTATCCATCTTTAGGTTTATGGGTTTTAGGTCACATTTAGAATAATGTTAGAAAATACAATATATATATATGTACACTGTCCAGAGTACAAGACTATCTAGGCTACCTAATTTACAATCAGTTGGTTGCTCCATTTGCATGGAGTCAGAGCAAAGAGAATTGTGAGATGTTTTGTTCAGGCTATGGTAAACTTGGAAGATTATCTCTGCTACACTGTGGGACACACATTTCTAACGACCGGAATATTTTTTGCATTAAATCATGTCTTGCTCCTTACATATTATCAAATACTCAGAAGTTCTAACAGTTCAACTCTTTATTTTCAATTATTTTTATCAGGCACCAAAAGCTTCTACCATATAATATTATCTCATGAAGGGTATGTTAGAAATAATTGAGATTAAATATTATTTTACATCAGTTATATATTTCATTTGATGGCATCATTTTCTCACTTTGCCCTCAAATTCAAATGGGTGTACTCTTTTTTGGTCTTTTAGTATCCTATGTAATAAATGCCACTTCTTAGGATAGGAATGGAGCACACATCACTGTGTTCTGCACATATTAAAGGCTCAATAAAGTTTTTTTGAATGAACTCTAGCAAAAAAAAAGGGCAAAAAAGTTATGGTAGAGGGGATATTGTGAAACAGCTTCAAATAACAGTATAAATTTGCTACAAAATTTATTCCTGATGTTATACCAGTTACAGTTATTAATCATCTTCAGAGGTATTTTTCACAAAATGAAAGTAAGTTTACTAAACAGAGGAACATTTCAATTTTTTTGAAAGCATAAAATTGCATAAAATCTCAGTTGCTACATGGACAATTAACTGAGACCATAAAATTATACAATAGATGAAAAACTGCGATATGTAGTATAATTGTGATGTTTGGAACAGAAAATCTGTGTTTTTCAGCTAACACTGAGACAGGAAATTATTTAATATCAGTTGATATTAAATTGGAACAATTAAACTAAATTAATGTAAAATGATTTGGTATGGAGCTCTATTTTTCTATTACTCCAAATGGAATTTTGCATCAACTTATATAACTCTGTAAAATTTCCACTATCCCTATTTAATATTCTAGCTGTATCATTCTGTAACTCGAATCTATTGAAAACTCTATAACATTCTACCAAAGATGGTCTATAAAAGAAATGGAAATTTATTTTGAATAGAATCCCACTCCCCAAAGCTTTAGAGGTAAGTAAAAATGCCTCAGAATTTATTTCACTTTATTGATATTTAGATGTTTCTGTTTAACTTTTATTGTTCAGTTGATTAAATATACCACAAATCTTTTTTTTCCCCAGTTATAAGAAAAAACAATAAGCACAGAGGATGGGAGAAACTAAAACAGAAAAATAATTATTCATTAGGAATGCTGTAGAAGTGATATTGGGTGAAAGCACAATTTCCACGGGGCTTGCACTATTTCTCATTTGGAAAATTTGCCTTTTTATTAAATACGTTTTATTTCTTTTCTTCTAACTGAAAAATAATTCAATGTTAAAGAATTTTAACTATATAAATAATAATAATAAAAGAAACAGAAAGGTCTTAAGTGAACACCATCGTATAAACTTGGGAACGTTAACAGCAATGGAGACAATGTAATAGGTCACTTCTTCCTGTCCTGGGAAAAGCGGCGCTTCGGAGGGGATAGGCCCTCCCCGAGTTTTTCCTCCCCCGCTTAGAGAGCCTTAGCGGTGAAAGGTCCAGTACATTGGACTCGAAACAAAAAAATAAAAAGGGTGATAAAGACTGGAGTCAAGAGAGCTTGAAGGAGTGCAAGGGGTTCTTTCGCACTTCAAACATCTTGGGGGAGGGGTGGGGGAAGCAGAAAAAGAAGAAATCTAAATTCCTTACAAAGTCCAGAGGCCGCCTCGGCACAGGGAGGCAATCAGTAAGCGGGGAAGGCGGGGAAGACAGGGTAGGTCTCCCTGGACTCTGTTTGCCCAAATTTCGATTTCCCTACACTTCGATACATACGGTCCCCTACCCGGCAGAAGAGAATAAATTGGCCAAGTGCGGGCCTAGCCTAGTAGCCCAGTTCCCTGTCTCCTAGACCTTGGAGATAGAGACCACGTTTTCTCGGAGTCGGGAACACTGGGTCGCAAAGAAAAAACAAAACAAAACAAAACAAAACAAAACAAAAACAACCAAAAAACATTTTTTCTTTCAGTGCCAGCTCTTTCCGGTGAGAATCGGTTCGTTTTCCCTCCACATCCGAAGCAAAAAGCAAACAAAACAAAACATAAACTCCGTCAAATCCCTAAGGATCAGGTGCTAGAGTTACACGAGTTAAGGTTCTTTTGGAAACGGGTAGGGGTCGGGGTGAAATGAGGGGCCGGGAACGAGGGCCGAGGGGCCTTCGCTGGGGCGTGTCAGAGGAGGGGACTTCGAAAAGTGATGCCTGACCTGGCTGCTCCACCTCGGAGCTGCATGGGACGAGTCCCCGGGCGAGCCCACCTCCTGAATTCCCACGGCCCGGGGCGCCGCCGGACATTCCTACCGCCCTCCCCCAGTAATGAAAAAGGAACCGTGGCCTGAGCCAGTCCGCGGCGGCAGCGTAGCAAACCAATAAGTTAGGCGCGGGCACGGTACCTTGTTTACCCCACTCGGCCGCGCGCCGCAGCGGGCGCCGGGTTCGGAGGCGGTGTAGGAGACCTTGAATACGCGAGTCAGTCGGCTGCAATTGGTTGGTGATTGGGAGGCGGACTCTCGGTGGGAGGGCTGAGAGCCAGGCGTTGCAGTGCCAACCCTCTGCCGCTAGATGCCGCTCCCTCCTAACGGTAGCCGGGCGCGGATTCGAGGCCGACAGATGGCGCCTGCGCGTTCCATTCGCCTCCAAGTCGCCAAAGAGCGAACACCCCAAACAATCCCGAAGCGCCACCAAAAAAAAAACACCGCCGGATCCGACCGCCACTTTCAAAACCCCCCGCCGCTCTAGAACCGCGGGAGCTTCCGTCCCTGAGTAGAATTGGAGGGTGTAAAGAAGAGGAAGGGGAATAATCTTGTACCAGCCCAGGGGTGAAGAAGCCCCCGGCCTGAGAAAGGAGGAAGGAGGAGTGGGGGAGGCGAACAGTCTCGTTGCTGCCTCTGTGTACGCTGAGGGGGGAGGTAAGTTATAAAATGGCGGAGGCGAAGCTTCTAGAAGTTTGGAGGGGTACCCAGAGGGCGCGGGGCCCACCGTGAGGTGTGTATGGTTAAAATAGGGCAAGAGAGAGGTGTTGGGAGGGGAAGAAGCTGGGCACTCTATTGCCATTTAATTCCCCTCTTCTTCCTTTGCACCATCCAGGGCAGCCTTGGAGCGGGTGGCTAAGTTAAGTCGCGGAGAATCCTCCCTCGCTCTCGCATAACCCCCGACCCTCTTTTCTCCCTTCTCCCCCCAGTCGCTACCCCAACACTACCAAGGAACTTCAGCCCCCCCCTCCCTTCCTCCCTACCTACTACTTCTAGCGTGGCTTTCTACCGCAGGACTCTTCTTTTCTACTACCTTCGCTGAAGATTTTCTCTTCCTTCCCTCGCCCAACTCTCCCTCGGGGCCTCTACGGAGACCCCCCCCCCCACTGGGTGGCCCAAAATGGAGAACGCGGAGCAGCGCAAGATGGAGGCCACGCTTTTCTGTGTAGCATTAGATTTAGGCTCCTTTTCTCCGGAAGGCTCTTAAGTCTAGGAGAGCCGAAACTGGAGGTGGGGTGGGGAGCGATCTGTAGTCGGGGGAGGAAAGCCGGGAGGCTGTGGTTGGGGTGGGGGAGAGCGCGGTATCATAAGGAAGAGAGCAAAATGGTGGTGCTGGGAACCAAGGGGGGAGGGGAGAAAGAGGAGGCTCAGTTGTGTATATTTGGGCCTCGGACCGAGGGAGGCGAGGGAAAATCTACTCTGATCACACCCTTCCCTCGTGCCCCCTCCCTCTCCCTTCCCCTCCTTCTTTTTCTCCCTCCCTCCACTCCCTCCCTCTCTTCCTCCCTTCCTAGAGAGGGAACAACATTCATGTGACGGGCCCCTCAGCTTCTCCCCCGCCCCATCATCTCCAGCGCGTGGTGGGGGAACTGCTGGGAAAGCGATTGGCATCGATCTCTCCATCCCTTCCGAGGCCCGACTTAGGTCAGTTTTCTTAGGGCAACAATTTTATAAGTAGGTTGGGGTCTTGCCGGTGTTGCCCCCCCGCGTGTAGATCTTATCCCGAAGGGGAACTGCTTGCTTGCTTGCCGGGAGGAGGGGGGAAGGGCGGGAGTGGAAGGCTGTTTGTTGGGGGGTTTTGGCGCCACTTTTGTTTTAGTTTTAGTGCTGCTTTTCATTCCCACCCCCACCCGCACTGTCTTTTCTCAAGGCACGAACTGAACTGCCCCAGGTAGGCAGCATCTGCTTTTCCTCTCCACACTTTTATTCTCGCTTGGGGGTTGACTTTTTCCCCCCATTTTATCACGTAGACGGTGATTTTAGGACTGAAATGGTCGGATAGGCCACCGGAGAGAGAAGGTGTGGGAAACAGCATCAAGTAGTTCCGCAAAACTTTGAGCCCCGTTCCCATTTTCTTCTGGCCTAGATTCGAAAACGTATTGTTGATTTTTGCTTTTCTTTTTTTTTTTTTTCGTCGTGAGAATGTCTTGTTTTGCCTTTAGTTTATAAGCCGCTGTACTTTCGACATTTAGTTTTCCCTCCCCCTTGATGTATATGTCATTTTATTTTTAATCCTAAACTAATGGTTTATCGGGTGATTTTTCGTGCTGCGGTGTTCAGCTTTAATTTTTAATCTTGCATTAGTAGTTTTTATCTGGTTTGTGAGACTTTCTCCTCCGTGGCCTAGAAATATTTTTTATATTGACCCCCCCCCTCCGTTCTTTTGGAGGTAGCTTTTTAATTGGGGGTCATGGTGTTTGGTTAAGTCGTTATTTATAGTTTATATGATTTATATAATACGTATTAGAAACTTTTGATCTGTAGGGTTAGGTATAAGTAAACGAAAAGCTTGTGTTGATTTACAATGGTTCCTTAAAATGCGCGGGCCGACAGCACCCCTCCATCCCCACCCCCCGGTAAAGCCCCAGCTTCCCTTCACACTGGAGTGTAAATTCCATACCCCTTTTCTCCCACGGACCGCCTTATTTCACAGCAGCCACACCCTGTATTTGTCTCTGTGGATTGGACTCATTATCAGCTTAACTTAGTGACTCTTAAACCACCATGATGGGACTTGCTTAAGCACGAAGCTTCTTTTCCTGTTAGTCGTAGTAGTGTCGAAAGAGGAATAATAGAGGTTTCTTGATGAAACCTAGTGCGGTCCAACCTCTGCCTTTTTTTTCTGTTGTCTTTTTTCCTACTCCGGGCTGTTGGCGGTGTCAGCACCGCTGCTGGGGGCGGGGGTGCAGGGGAGAAAGAGTCGGGTTACCGAAGTGCGTCATTCCTGGCTCTAACAGGGCCTGTTCTGGAGCTGCTGGTGTTTGTTACTGTCCTCGGAGCACTTTCCTGCCAACCTTCTCTCTCTGCGTATTGGTTAGGAGCAAAGGCAGGAGGCGGTCTTCTAATTCTATCTGGAGCCTAGCGCGTTGCGTTTAAGGGTGTATGTGAACTTATTAAAAAAAAAAAAGAAAAAGACCTGGAAAGTGGATACATTTCTCTTTTAATGGCATACAATTCAGGTAGTTTAGACTTGCTTTCATATATTTTCAAATGAACTGTGGGGCTAATTTTGAACATTTTAAGCCACTTAACGTTAAAATGCCTGGTTTCCTTTCTATCTTGATATCAGTCTATAATTAGGGATCAGAAGGACCAGTTAAGGCATAAGTGTTCAGCGATTTTTCAAGTGGTTGAATTGTGATTTTATGACACATTATGTTAAATAGTCTAGATTTTTCGTTTTGAGCTGAAGTGTTGTATGAATGTAAGCTAATTGCAGATGTTTAAGTTCATTTTCATCACATACTCTTTATTCTAGTAGATAAAATTTTTAATGTCCTTTGGATTTTATGGACTTCATTAAATTCTTAAAGATGCTTATTTCTTTGTTTTCAAGTGAATTCTTAGAGAAATTTATCACCTAACAAGGAGTTGTTTATGGGGTGGCAGTACAGTTACAGTGTTAGATTTTTGACTTCTTAACGTGCTGCCTTTAAGTTTTTTCAGTGTACTTGGTGAGCACAGCGTCTTCCTCTTATTTCTTTATTGAAGATTCTAATGAGGGGAGGGGGGGTGGGTTGGAGGTAGAAATGAAACAAGTGGCCATGAGTTGATGATTGTAGCTGGGTGATGAGTACAGGAGAGTTCATTGTACTGTTACTCTCTGTACTTTTGTGTGTACTTGAAATTTTCTGTAATTAAACACAACTGAAGAAAAATTTCCAAGTTGTCTTGCAACCTTGGTGTAATGACATAAGTATGTTTATATTTACATATCAAAATTATTTGTCTGGGAAACTTAGTCTTGTGTATAAATAATTGCGCACTGCCTGGCATACAAACTTTCACAAAGTGTTTTGAACTGAACCCATATAGAATAAGCAACATAAATGCTGCTTATAAATTGGTTGAGCTTTAAATATTTGTAACTTAAACTGAATACTCTCTACTTTTAGTTCCTTTTTCAATCCTTCGAAAATAGGAAAATTCCACTTGCAAATTTTGTAAATTCTGCTTGATGCCTATTTCATCAAGTTGGAGTTACAGTGAGTCAATATGAAAGGGATTTACTATTAATAGGAGGGGCTTTGGCAGTTGGAATAAGTGACAGTGGAAAAGATCGCGGTGTTGTCAGTAGCATTCTTGGTAGGATGATCGAGGTAGGAGCTGAATTTAGTTTCAGTATTTGGTGTTTAATGAATGGATAGAGAAGAGGATCGGAAAAGAAATGTACTTATTAGCCATTCCTTCCTACTGAGAAATATTACTCTAGTGTCAGACTAGCAGTGGGGGGGGGGTGGGTGAGCTTTTTTTTTTTTTAAGCTGTTGTGAAAGTGAGTGTTTACAGTTAAAATGACTTAAACTCCACCTTCCATAGCCTCGTGCTATAACTGGTTAAAAGTTGCTATGTAAAATATGTTCATGTTTTCTTTAAGAAAATTCTGACCCTGACCCATCAGCCATAAAAGAGCATTGCAATGAAAACCTTTAGTCTCCTTAATTAGTGAATTTGTGAACGGTTCCTAAATTCTTTTAAGGTAAGTGCCTTACTTTCTGTAATTTTGTATTGTTTAGTGTCAAGTTTTTTTCCTATGAGATGCATTTTTGAATATCAAACATCTGAAGCAAATTTAATTAAAAAATTATTGAAGAATATACATGAACATCCATAAACAATAAGTATATAGTAAAAGTTGTGAATTTACAAAACAAACATACATCACCCCACCACCACCTTGCATTATTGTGAAACATTTGTTGCAAACTATGAAAGAGCATTGTCAAAATATTACTATTAACTATAGCCCATATCTTACATTTGGTGTATTTTTCCCCCAACCCACCCGATTATTAACACCCTGTATTAGTATTAAATATTTGTTATAGTTTATGAGGAAATGTCCTCATATTTGTTCTCTTAACCACAGTCCATCTTCCATCACAGGGTTCACTGTGTTATATAGTCCCATTCTTTGTACAGTGAAGGGAATTTAATTTTGGTCAAGTGTGTTCTCTAATCATTATTTTATATATATTATATTTAAATATACTTATATATTTTGTGTTATATATGCTTATATATATACATATTATTTTTTATATACTGTAGCAAAATTCCACCCCATTATTGGATTAGACACTTCATAATGTTTCATATTCAACAGTTTAGCTCTAGAGGGATGTTAAAGGAAGAATTACATATTTTGAATTTTTATGCATATGCAAATATATTTTTAGGTAGGTGATAAAGATGGTGGCATCAGATTTATTTTATTGTGTGGTAAAGGCTAAATTAGCAAACCAACAAATAATAATTACGAGTTTGGTACCTTTGAAATCTATTTAGTTAGGCTTTTTTTGAAGTCCAAACACTCAAATTAGAGTTGAATGAAATTAAATTCTTTGCTTTTTCATTCTTTTCTTTTTTTACCTTATTAACTTCTGTGGTCTTCTGAGGACCTGTGAATTGATATGTGTGGGGTGGAGTGGGGGGCAGGCTCAGGCTCAGATTCAAATTTATCCTTTGGGAATATATAGGGTTAGATGTGAAAATATGCCTTGGACAGTGTGAGAGGGTAAGCAGTGGAAAGCATATTCTTTTTGCTTTGGGTTTTTTATAATAGAAGACTTAAGTTGCAAGTTAGCTTTTGAGCTTAAAATTTACATTAAGTGCATGCAGTAATCGGTCCATTACATCTCAATGGGATTAGTCATATTTTTTTTAGTGTTGTGAGTTTTCTTGTGTCTCACGTGGTTATTTTAAAAAATGTGGCCTGTATTAGCACTTTGAAATTGCTGTTGGTAGATTATTCAAAGACTTGAACATGGCAATTACTGTTTAGTGGAGCACTATTATACATCTATTTTGGGAATTGGGGAGCACAGCAAAGGAAAGGAATAATCCCAGTTAACTATAGGTATCAGTATATAATGAAATGCGACTAATCATTGGAGAGTAAAGAAGGAACTTTAAAGGATAGAAGCTATTTAAATTTTTTTTTACATTTTTCTTTTGTAATTTTCTACATTTGCTATAATGTTTAGGACTTTTAATTTGTGGTTCAATACTGCCCCTGTGTAATAATTCTTTATATTTCCAGCTATCAAAACAATGGCTATTGCATGTTCTGTGTGGAAAAGATGTGTGAGAATACAAAATTGTTAGTTTGATTTTTCAATCTTCTGAATTGCCTGCTTTCTATTGAGTTTAACCAGATTTTATATTTCTTAAGTATAAATGGTATTGTTTGGTAGAGTTTTTAATTTTTTTGTATGTGCATTTAAAAAACTGACATCTCTTTAGCAGCCGTGGCAGCCTGCTACTGGAACTGTGTTTTTTTTTTTTTTTTTTTTTAAAGATTTTATTTATTTATTCATTTATCCCCCCCTTGCTGCTTGTGCTCTCTGGGTCAGCTAACCACGCCTTGCGGGCGGGCTTGCCTTCACCAGGAGGCCCCGGGAACCGAACCCGGCGCCTCCCCTATGGTAAACGGGAGCCCTACTGATTGAGCCACAGCCGCTTCCCATGGAACTGTGTTTTTAATATATGCTTGCTATAGTTCTATCTTTGATAGTAACCAGAAGAAACCGAGGCCTTTACATATAGTTAATTTAGTCAAGAGATTGATTAGTGAAATTGTTTTAAACCACCTCCTCCCCAAGAAAAAAAGGATGAATAATATCAATGGTCTCTGTTTTTTTTTTAATTTTTAAAAATTTTTTTATAATTTTAGTTGGAGAATACATGACTACGCTTGACGAGAGAAACTGGGGAGATTTCTCTAAACTGGATAATCTAATGTGCAACTCAAAAGTAAAATTCTGTTTATAAAAATCATTGTTTCAATTCTATTGAATGTTGTTAGAGGAGTATAAGTAAGTCATCTTTAAGAAAACATTTTTGCACGAATATCATTTACTGTAACAGGATTTAATCTATAAAATTTTGAATCCTGACTTAAGAAACTTAATTTAGCTGCCATTTGAGTTCCTTTTTAATACCAATAGCTGTGCTGTGTTTTAACAGGTATTGTTTAATATTCTCAATCACCTTGCAAGATAGGTGGTCATTTTCATTTTATAGATGGGGAAATTGAGGCTCCCAGAGATTAAGTGATTTGTTCCAAATCACATGCTAATAATTGATGGCCTGGATTTACATCCAGATTAGCCTGGCCTCAAAACCTTTGTGCTTTTCTGTTAAACTCAGTTTAACCTTATTTGGTTTGGGTCTTGGGTTATCTATCACCAGAAAGCATGCATCATTTTAATTTTACAAAATCAAGTTTTTTTCGTGTATAGGACAAGGTAAATGCAGACTTCTATACAGGGTCAGATAATTGCTGTCCGATAAAAGGTCTAGTCTAAATTGTGATTTATAGTAATAGCCTAAATAAATCTTGGGCTTGTTTTCCTTTGAGTATGCTCATTATGAAGAAGTTTGCAGGACAGTATATTGAATCGTATTCTTGATTTTTTTTTTTGTCATGCTAATGGTTTCACTGATTTTATTTTCTCCTTTATGTCATTTATGCTTTATCCAAAATGGAGGCTAAATGTGTCTGAAAAGTTTAGGTGAATCTTTTAATAATTCCCTGCTCTGTTTGTTTCTTGTAGGGGGATTTTTTTTTTTGGTTATTTAATGGTACCTTTTAAATATTCTCTTTCCTCTCAATGTTAATATCTTCTCTTTGCTTATTTTCTATTCTAGTTCATCTTTTCACTTTATTAAATTTTCTGCTCTTATTTTTATCAGGTGATAAATAGTTTATCAATGCCTCAGTTATTAGGTTTGTTAGTAATCAGTATCTTGGTCTCAGTTTTCTTTTAATCTTTTTCTTTTCTGCTTTTCATAAATTATAACTAGACATTTTCTTACCTGAAGAAATGCTGGATATCAGATATGTGACCTAAGAGAAATTAGTGGAGATGAGGTAAAATTGAATATATTAGTGTTTTTCATAGATATGAGTCAAATTTATATATTTATGTAGCTCTTTACCTTATGTTTCTCCCAGTAGGAAATTTTTCCAGGCGATGGACAGCAGTCTTTTATCCACATTTTTATTATTGAGTCTTTTCATCCATATTTTTTCCC
This sequence comes from Tolypeutes matacus, assembly GCA_026826555.1. Lineage (NCBI taxonomy): Eukaryota > Metazoa > Chordata > Mammalia > Cingulata > Chlamyphoridae > Tolypeutes > Tolypeutes matacus. Next base: position 329,545 of record JAKSZT010054512.1, read on the forward strand.
CTTTGTATTCCAAGAATACCCAAAACTGGTGTCCCATCACAGAATTATGCCCTAAGGCATCGATTGTATGTAGAATGATACTGATACTACTTAGGTACTGTCCTTTGGGAGAACTGAGGAAATCGTCACTCCAATCATTTTCTGAGTTTTGTGGTTAACATGGGGAATCTAGTTGAGAAAGGCTGCTAGAATATTAAGGGACTTGGTTTGGCCCTAAAGAAAGTTTACTTTTCTCCGTCATTTTCCTGCCAGTAACTCTAATATAATCTCTATTAAAATTTGTATATGCTAAAATAGGAATACAATTGATAGCAGTGCCATTTCTGTGGGATAAACCAATTAGTGTTGATTTCAAGTGGTCAGTGCTATTCAGCTTTTTAAAGAATCAAATGTGGGAAGATAAATGTGTAATTTTATTTGCAAAAAAGAATATTGTGGGAGCATTGTTCATTATACAATCCAAAATCTTTTTTTTTTTTTTTAAAGATTTTATTTATTCATTTATCCCCCCCTTGCTGCCCGTGCTCACCGGGTCAGCCAACCATGCCGTGCGGGCGGGCCTGCCCCCACCAGGAGGCCCCGGGAACCGAACCCGGGGCCTCCCATATGGCAAACGGGAGCCCCACTGATTGAGCCACAGCCGCTTCCCCCAAAATCTTTTTATAAAAAGTCATTGACAGTGACTAACATTAACACTAACTGAGCTCTTATATGCCAGACACGGTATAAATGTTTCATGTATATTTGGTCACTAAATCCTCATAACTCTGTGAGGTAAGATGACCAAATAATTTATTGTTCTACTAGGATATTTTTGAGAGAGGGGGAGCACTGACTGGATGAGATACTGGAATAATAGGCATAAATGAGGACCGGCCCAGAGAAACTTAAGATGTATGATGACCCCGAATAATACCCTCATTTTTCAGAAGAGGAAAGTTACTTGCCCAAAGTTACACATTAGTGATAAAAAGGGATTCAAAACCCCTAAGAAGATTTCTGTGAGCATGAAAGTGATTTAAATTGCTTTAAACTGCCAAATTCTGACAGCTTGTTTACTTGTACTCTTTTAAAAGGGGGAGTTTTCATCGCTTCAGGATTAATAGTAAAAGACAAGTTACAGTGTTTTTTTAAAACCCGGTAGAATCTCCGGTTGATTTTTTTCAAGTGACTCTTAGAACTGGGGTGATTATATGCCTTAATGCTAAAAAGCAACTTCTCTGAGATCCTCCTAATTAAAGGAAACTATTTTTACTGTTTTTAATCTGAGTTTCTTTTTCTTACATATTCAGACTCCCTTTACCATTTTCTTATTGTATTTATTCTATTTATTGTATTTTTCTACTCTTCCCCAAATGATTACTGAGTCCAAATATTTGGAGAAACGATTTCAACAATCATGGATCTACTATTTTGCAAACTAAGATTTTTTTTTCTCTTTTCCTTTGAAGGGAGTGAGTGGTAGAGAGCTGATCCTAAGAGGATTCTGAGTTTTGTTTTCATACCTGGCTATTGTAATATTTCATTGAGTAATTTGTTTGTGTTTTTTTCCAGCTAGTTTACTTTTGGAGGTTTTGTTGGTGTTGCTATTTTACAAACATAACTGAGAAGTCGTTAAGTAGGACCATTCAAAAATTTTTTCCAGTAGTTAGCAGGGATTGAACCCAGGACCTCGTACATGGGAAGCAGGCACTCAGCCGCTGAGCTACACCTGCTCCCCAATGAGAGTTGGTTTTTTTGTTTGTTTTCTTTTTAGGAGGAGGTACCGTGGATCGAACCCGGGACCTTGTACTTGGGAAGCAGGCATTCAACCACTTGAACTACATCCGCTCCCCAGGACCATTCAATTTTAAAAATTGTCTTTTATTTAGTTCATTAAAGCCATCAAAAGAAGTTACAGCTTGAAAGAGGACTGTATTTCTGACCAAATGAAGGCACTTGTGGGCAGCATAGTTACTGTGGTAGGCAAAAGGTTATTTTTTGCGGGGCGGGGGGGGGATTTTATTTATTATATGATACAGTTGACTTAAAAAAAAAAATTGCTGGTTCTTAAGCTGAGCCATGGATGAAAGTGTGTGAACCCTCTGAAATTATGTACAAAATGTGTAAGTGTGCATTTCTTCAAGTTCTCAAAAGGGTCCATTCATTGTTAAATTGGCTGGTGCTTAAAAATGCCTTCTAGAGAATGCAGACTAGAGATGCTTTATATACAATGGTAAACTATATTACAGGGAATATAGTCAGTTGGGCTTGATATCCCAAAAGGGTTGTTTACTTATTTATTTTAGGAGGTACTGGGGATTGAACCCAGAACCTCATACATGAGAAGCAGGTGTTCAACCACTTGAGCTACATCCGCTCCCCTAAAGACCTTTTTTGTTGTTTTTGCATTATGTGCTGGGATTACTATGCATTAAAGAACATTTGGCTCAAACCAGTAGCTATCAGCGGGGTTTTGGTACAGTGTCCTTAATTTGAAATTAGTGACAGGTATTTAAAAATAAAGATTGCTCTGAAAAACTTTAGGGGAAAAATAACAACGAAGGACCGTTAATGTAGCCTTGGAATGCTGCAGTCTGTGGTGGTTGTTAATAAACTAAGTAAAAGCACCCATGATCATCCCATATAACCAGTTACTTTAGCCAAAGGTTGAGACCTATTAAATGGTATTATGGTTCTGTGTAAAAGCCAAAAAGGCAATCAACAGTCACTCTGTTTTTTGGGACTCTTTTTTTGTTGTTTTGTTTTTAAAGATTTATTTTTATTTACTCTCCCCCCCCCCCATTATTTTGCACTTGCTGACTGCTCTCTGTGTCCATTTGCTGTGTGCTCTCTGTGTCTGCTCATCTTCTCTTTAGGAGGCACCAGGAACTGAACCTGGAACCTCCCATGTGGGAAAGAGGTGATCAGTTGCTTGAGACACCTCTGCTCCCTGCTTTGTTGTGTTTCCTCCTTTGTGTCTCCTTGTTGCATCATCTTGTACCAGCTTGCCACGCCAGCTCGCTGTCTTGCTTGCCTTCTCCAGGAGGCACCGGAAACAGAACCTGGGACCTCTCATGTGGTAGGTCGGAGCTCAGTCGCTTGAGCTACATCCGCTTCCCTAAATGGGACTCTTGTGTGCCTTTCTTCATTTCAAATTCTGAATACTTGATTTTAAAGGAATTTAGATTTATACTTTCTTGTGTTTTACTTTTTGACCTCAGATTTTTTGTTGGAGTGTTAGCTTGAAATATCTTTGTAGCAGTGTGTGATACTCATTAAATTCATTCCATATATATGATATATATGATTTTTTTTAAAGGTTTGGTATATTTGAGACATTTCCATTTCAGTATTGAGATCTATGTTAATATTTCTTTTCTTAGATTTCTAACCTTTTAATCCTTTCAAAAGCAAGAAGTTTTCCACTCACCAGTGTGCCTACTGCCTTGTACTTTATCTGCCAACTTTATGGTGACTAGAATGATGCTACAAAGAACAAGTTTAATTATCTTCTTACTAAAAAATGGCCCCTTTTTGGTCTAAAGAAATAGTTTTAAAGATAGGAACATGAACCTTTGAGAATTTCCCTTCGAACACTAAAGTAGAAGAGAAAAAATAGGAAATATTAGAAAAGCCAGCGTATTTTTCCTTTGGTATATGTCCCTCCCTTTTTCAACCACTCATTCAGGCCAAAGGACCTTCCTCAGATTTTACTTCTGGTAGGAGAATCGAGGAAGTGGTGGTAGCCATGGTTGGCAGGGATGCAGAAGCATGAAGGTATGTTGTTGAAAAGCAAACATGTCAGTGACAAATGGATTTTTCCAGCTCTGAATTATATGTACTTTTTTGAGTTTTGATTAAATATCAATGCATAAAGTGCTACTATTCATTGAAGAATATTCAGGAGTTGCATTCATATTTGAGTATTCTAAGTATACTTGAAAAATTTCAGAGGGATCATTTGGACAATATGGGATAATATTAGAAAACATCCTTTAGTAGGGTATTCGTTCTTGATCTGTTGAAGTTAGACTGAAACAGTTACCTAGATTGCTGCAGAAATTAGCAAACCCAACATGAGAATAATTATATGTGTCAGTGTATAAAATATATAGTGTTTAAATGTAAAATATATGGGAAGTATCTAAATTGATATAAGTTTTTTCAGACAAGGGACTATATTCCTATCTGATTTTGAATTCTTGTCTTATTGTGCAGTGTATGGTATGGAATTAAAACCTCAGGTTTTCTAGAGATACAGCCCTGTATTATAATTACATTTTTAGTATTCATATCATTGGCTTTGCAGTAATTATAACTTTCCTATCTACAGGGTACCAAATATAGTATCTACTTCATGACAAGTTGTATTAGACTCCCTAACATTTAATTTTTTATTTCCTGCAACAACCCAGTAAGGAAGTTGGTGGTATTTCAATTACTGAGGTTTGTGGTAGTTAAGTGACTTGCTCAAGATCACTCAGCTAGTAAGTAAGTGGCAGAGCTTACTTTTGAATCCAATCCTGCCAAACTCCAGGGAACTTTTTTTTTTTTTTTTTTTGAGATACAGGGAGTGGGAATTGAACTCCCTTGACTTCATATGTGGGAGGCCCATGCTCAACAACTGAGCCACATTGGCTCCCCTGTGTTGGCTCACTTGTCTGTCTGCTCATTGTTTGCTTGTTTGCTTGTTTGCTTGTTTTCTTTAGGAGGTACCAGAACTGAACCCGGGGACCTCGCATGTGGGAGGTGGGCGCTCAAATGCTTGAGCCACATCTGCTCACCCAGACCTTTTTTTTTAAAAAAGTAGTTTTATTGAGATATATTCACATACCATACAATCTACCCAAAGTGTACAATCAGTGGCTTTTAGTATAATCACAGTGTTGTGTATTCATCACCACAAAAAATTTTAGGACAATTTCATTACTCTCAAAAGAAAAACTCCATACCCCTTAGCAGTTACCTCCGAATCCCTCTATACTTCCCCTACCCTACATAGCCACTAATCTAATTCCATCTTTATAAATTGATTTATATTTTCATTTTATATAAGTGAAATCATATAGTACTTTGAGTCTGGTTTCTTTCACTTAGTGTAATGTTTTTTATCCTGATACTAACATTTTGTAACATTAAAATACATTTGTTCAGTTTCAAAGAAAAAGTCTTTATATATAAAATATTACACATATTCGTATTTCACATGAGGTTTTACTATGCTATAGTCCCATGTTACATTTTTTAGCTTTCCTTCTAGTAATATACATGACCTTAGACTTCCTTTTCAACCACTGTCATACCCATATAGTAGCATTGCTAGTTAAAAACACTATGCTGTGATTTCACCTTTTCTATTTATTTCTAAAGATTAGCAAATAATCTTTTTACCAATTCTGCACAGTTTGACCCTCAGCTCCCATAAGTTTTTTTTTTTTTTTTTTTGTTTTTTTGAGGTACTGGGGCCGTGGATTGAACCTGGGACCTTGTATGTGGGAAGCTGGCGTTCAACCACTGAGCCACATCTGCTCCCCTGAGTTGTTTTTTTTTTTTTTTTCATTTGTTTGTTGTTGTTTGTTTTTCTGTTTTTAGGAGGCACCAGAGACTGAACCTGGGACCTCCCATGTGGGAGACAGGTGCTCAACTGCTTGAGCCACATCCGCTCCCTCCCAAAAGTTTTTTTTTTTTTTTTTTTTTTTAAGATTTAATTAATTAATTTATTTATCCCCTCCCCGCCGCTTGCTGTTTGTGCTTGCTGTGTCCATTTGCTGTGCGTCTCTCTGAGTCTGCCTGTCTCCCCCTTTTGCGCCATCTTGCTGTGCCAGCTGTCTGTCGGGCAGGTTGCCTTCACCAGGAGACCCAAGAAATTGAACCCAGGGCCTTTCGTATGGTACACGGGAGCCGAATCCCCTGAGCCACATCTGCCTCCCCTCCTATAAATTTTGATAAGCTGTGTTCTCATTTTCATTGTCTCAATATATTTGCTAATTTCACTTACAATTTCTTCTTTGACCCTCTGATTGTTTAGGAATATATTGATTAGCTTCCACATATTTGTGAATTTTCCCCTTTCCTGTCTATTTTTGATTTCCAATTTCATTCCATTATGATCTGAGAATGTGCTTTGTACAATTTCAATCTTTTATATTCATTGAGACATGTCTTGTGACGTAACATGTGGTCTATCCTGGAGAAAGATCCATGAGCACTTGAGCAGAATGTATAACCCACTGATTTGGATTTGGGATGCAGCATTCTGTATATGGCTGTTAGGTCTAGCTTGTTTATCATATTGTTCAAGTTCTCTGTTTCCTTGTTGGTTTTCTATCTAATGATGTGAGTGGTGGGTTGAAGTCTGCAACTATTATTGTAGAGATGCCTGTTTCCCCCTTCAGTTTTGCCAGAGTTTGCCTTATGTATTTTGGTGTACTCTGGTTAGGTGCGTAGATACGACTTATTTCTTCCTGGTGGATTGTCCCTTTTATTATTACTTTTTTGCATTTAAAGTTTGTTTTCTCTGGTATTAGTATAGCTACCCCTGCTCTTTTTGGTTACTGTTTGCATGGAGTATCTTTTTCCAATGTTTGACTTTCTGCCGCTTTGTATCCCTGGGTCTAAGATGAGTCTCATGTAGGCAGCATATGGATGGCTTATGTCTTTTTATCCATTCTGTCAGCCTATATCTTTTGGTTGTGGGGTTTAATCCATTCACATTCAGTGATAGTACTGTAAATGCATTATTTACTGCCACCATTTTATTCTTTGGTTTTCATATCTAAATTTTGTCTGTCTTTTTACTCTTCATTTTGGTTATCCTTTCTGTTATTCTTGCCTTCTACACTCTCCTCCAAGGCTCTCTTTCTCCTGTACTTTCAGGCTCTAAGGCTCCCTTTAATACTTCCTGCAAAGGCGGATTATTTTTTACAAACTGTCTTCGTTTCTGTTTATTTGTGGCTGTTTTAAACTCACCTTCATATTTGAAGGACAGTTTTGCCAGGTAAAGAATTCTTGGCTAGCAATTTTCTCTTTTGGTATCCTAATTATGTCATACCACTGTTTTCTTGCTTCCACGGTTTCTGAGTAAAAATCCACACTAAGTCCTACTGGGTGTCCCTTCTTTGTGATGGTTTGCTTCTCTCTTGCTGCTCTCAGAATTTTCTCTTTATCTTTGAGGTGACATTCTGAATAGTATGTGCCTTGGAGTAGGTCTATTCAGATTTATTCTGATTGGGATATGCTGTTCTTCTTGGACATGTAAATTCAATTCTCATGAGAGTTGGGAAATTTTCAGTCATTATTTCTTCAAATGATCTTTCTGCCCCTTTTTCCTTCTCTTTTTCTGGAACTCCCATGACACGTATGTTGTTGCACTTCATGTTATCATTCAACTCCCTGAGCCCTTGCTCATTTTTTCCCATTCTTTTCTTTCTCTCTTCTTTTCTCTTTGATTTTAGCTGCTCTGTCTTCTGTATCACTTATTCTTTCTTCTATCATTTTGAGTCTGTGGTTGTATGCCTCTAATGTGGTTTTTCTTCTGTCTGGTTGCATCATTGTCTTTTTGGTGCGTCGCTTTGCCGCGTGGGGGCCTGCGCCTCACTGCGCAGGTCTGGGATGCTTATTTTCTTTTTTTACCAGGAGGTCTCAGAGATCAAACACAGGTCCTCCATATGGTAAATGGGAGCACAGTTGCTTGAGCTACAGCCGTTTCCCTCTAATGTGTTTTTCTTCTCATCTATTGTGTTTTTCATTCCCATGAGCTCTGTTATTTTTTTATGCAGGTTTTCAAATTCTTGTTTGTGCTCCATTCAGTGTCTTCTTGATGTCTTTTATATCTTTAGCCATATTATCTTTTGTTAATTAGACTTTGAAAATTTGTATGCATGTCATTGATTAGTTGTCTCAAATAATGTGTCTTATCTGGGGCTTTGATACATTCCTTTGCTTGGGTCATTTCCATTTTTTTAGTATAACTTGTAATTTTTATGGATGTCTAGGCATCTGATTATGATGGTGAGTTTTCTCTGATGCTCAATTTCTCTCTCTTGTAGGGATTTAGTGGCTGGATGCTGTGTGCTACTGCCATTCTTTGTTTCTTGGTTCAGGCTGTTCTAGGTCTTTAGAATTGTCCCTGTTAGTTGCTCAAATTTGGGCCATGGACCCAGGAATGGGTTGCAGACCCTCTTCTAAGGGCCTTGGGGAGGGAGGGTGTAAAAGCCTCACTTGCTTGCTTTTTATTAAAAAAAACTTTTTTTTTATTTTAAAAGATGCTTAGATTACATAAGTGTTACACAAAAATTATGGGGATTCCCGTGTTCCCCACCACCGACACCTCCCATAACCTCACACATAGGCATCTTTCATTAGTGTGGCACATCACCTGCAATGGCTATACACATCCTGGGGCTTTGCCACTAAGCATGGACCATAGTTCACATTGTAGACCACTCTCTCTCCCGCACAGTTCTGCATGGTATATGCTGATGTAAAATGGCCTATATCTGTCGTTGTAATGTCACTCAGGATAATTCCCAAGTCCCAAAAAAGCCCCTGTATTACAACTGCTTTTCCCTTCCCTACCCCGAAAGCGTCCAGTGGCCACTGGCTCCACCTCACTGTTGTAGTTTCTTCCATTGCTTGAATCACAATATGTCTACAACAGAATACCAGGAAGTCCACTCTAGTCCATAGCTCTTCCCCCAATCCTGAGGAGTCTTGGATGGTGATGTCCACTCCACCTCCAAGTGAGAGGGGGCTTATATCCCGTGGATAAGGTGGATGGGATTATCCTGTCTGCAGCTGCAGACTCTCGATTCCCTGGGATGGCCATTGTCCATCATCACCTCCTCGCCAGGTGACTTGGGTGAGTCCATTGAGCTGTAGAGTAGGAGTTGCAGTTTCATCGAGATTCCAGGCACAGCTGGCACATGGGCAGGCCAAAGGCTCCATTCTCTGGAAGTAACCTACAAACTCCAGCAACAAGTATAGCTTTGAATAGAAGGGTCTGATGGACCATGTGCAGGGAGGACTTATTTGAGTCCAACTCTGTCAATCTCAGGAGCACTGATTCCAAAGTGTAGCCCACTGATAAGGCATCAATCTCTGGAGCTATCCCCCCTTATATAGGACCTAGGTGTCTCCAGAACCCTCTGGAGCCCCTCTGTTTGGGGTGATATCTACTTTGCTGTTCTATGAGATCCTACTAAGGTGTGCGTAAGCATTACCTCTGGGATGACCTCCTTTGAAGTCTCTTAGCCATATGAACTCATTTGTCTTTACCTTTCCCCCCTTTTATTCAAGGTCTTTTTCCAGGTGTATTGCCAGTTGGCACTTGTTATTAATCCCTCGTTGCCAGGGATGCTCATCCCCAGGAATCATGTCCCACGCTGGGGGGAAGTTAATGCATTCATATGCTGAGTTTGGCTTAGAGAAAGGCCACATTTGAGCAACAAGGAGACTCTCAGGTGGCAAACCTTAGGCACCCCATAATAGAAGGCTAAGTTTCTATTACAAAAGCAAAGACTCATAAGGGTAGTCATGAATAACAAGAACCCATTAGTGGACCATCCTCCTTTGCCAGACACTGTCCCTGCACTCAGGGGACTGTTGCTGCTCTCTTGGAGAATGTAGCAGAGCTCTCCAGGCTGGGAATTCAGTATTCTCTCATTTATTGAGTGATTCTCCACCCACTGTGACCATGCCCCATCCCTTGATCATTTGAACAATTTTATATATCTTTCATGTATATTCAGGTGAACTTCCTCCCATGAAACCCCCATCCCAGACACCCCCCACCAATGATCCTCTCCTGCCCCCATTGTAACCCTTCTGTGATCCAAACTTTCCTTGAAGATGAAGCCCATATAATAGCCAAATACAATTAATAGGATAATGAAATAATAATGATAAGTTTAAATATAAGAGATAAAATGCATGAAAACTTTAAAAAAAAACACTAAAAATAAAATTAAAGGATTGGGATATTCAAAAAATGGTAAAAAAAAAAAAATTTTTTTTTAAAAACAGTTTCCCTTTTATCCCTGCATTATCGAGTATCCAGTCTGTACCCTGGCACGTTCCCCCTCTCACTTCCCAGTGTCTCCCAAATTTTCATTTAATTTTCAAAGAAGTTTTAGGTCACAGCAAAGTCACACACAGAATACTAGAGACTCTCATATACCCAACCTCCTCCCCCTTTCCTCGCCCCATATTAAAACCTTTTTGTATGTGGATGGTAGCATTGTTATAACTGTTATACAGATAGTGAAATATAGCTACTAAACATAGTCAATGGTTTGCAGTATAGTTTACAATTTAGTTGGTACAGTTTAATAATTTTTGATGATATTTATAATGTCCTGTGTCCATCACTGTAAGGTAATGAAAAACATTTCTCCTGTCTACTAAATACCCCCTGTTTGATCTTTTCTGTTCCTTCCTCCCCATCCCCCTGGGGCACATGACACTCCCTGTCTTGACTCATTGGATGACAAGATTCATATTTACATGCAACAAGAGGTCTTGACATGCTGATTGTTCTCCCCTATTAGGATCTAACCTTGCTCTTAAGAGACACCTACCTGTCTGTTTCTGGGTGAATCGGTCCTCCCAAAGATGGGGGTCCATCTCCTTCCCACTCACCATGTGGTTCTCCACTCCCTGACACAACACATTATGACAGGATGAAAACTTACTCCCCAGAAGCCTACTCCAGATGTGCCTCGTCCTGGATGCCCCCCCCCCCCAACCTACACACTAAACCAGTGACATTGCCTTGTCATATTGCCATAAGAGCATTCCACTCTTGCACTTTCAAACTCATACCCACAAATCCCGTGTTCACCAGGTCCCTCTCCCATCTTTCCCCCCAGTATCCTGGGTATTCTAACCTGCCCTTCCTAATCTACCCACCTGTCAACCCTGCACCACCAAACTCAGTAATATCACTCCCTGCCTGCCCTATCCTTCAGTATGCAACTATACTCTCTCACTTTACCATAGATTATGGCTCACAACTTTCTCTTCCCTTTCTCTCTCTTGTTAACCTATCTTTCAGAAAATGGTTCTCAGAGACTGCTCACTTTCCTCAATTCAAATCAGTGAGGTCATGTACTGTTCATCCTTCAATGCCTGGCTTGCTTCACTTAACATAAGGTCTTCAAGATTCATCCATGTTTTTCCGTGTGTTAGCACTTTATTCCTTCTTACAGCTGAGTAATATTCCATTGTATGTATGTACCACATTTTGTTTATCCATTTATCTGTCGATGGGCACTGGGGCTGATTCCGACTTTTGGCAATAGTGAACAATGCTGCTATGAACATTGGTGTGCATATATCTGTTCGTTTCTTAGCTTTCAATTCTTCTGGGTATATACCCAGCAGTGGAATCACTGGATCATACGGAACATCTATTGTTAGTTTTCTGAGAAACCAGGAACCGCCAAACTGTCCTCCACAGTAGCTGGACCATTCCACACACCAGCAGTGGATGAGGGTTCCTATTCCTCCTTACAGTCTGCTGTTTTTTTAATAGCTGCCATTCTGATGGGTGTAAGATAGTATCTCATTGTAGTTTTGATTTGCATTTCCCTAATAGCTAGCCATGTCGAGTATTTTTTCATGTGCTTTTTAGCCATTTGTATTTCTTCCTTGGAGAAGTATCTTTTCAGTTCACTTGCCCATTTTTTAAATGGGTTGTTTGTCTTTTTATTTTCGAGGTGTAGGATTTCATTATATATGCGGGATATTAGGCTCCTATCAGATATATGGTTGCCAAATATTTTCTCCCATTGGGTAGGCTGCCTTTTTATTTTCTTAATAACATCTTTTGAGGTGCAGAAGTTTTTAATTTTGAGGAGATCCCATTTATCTATTTTTTATTTTGCTGCTTGTGCTTTGAGTGTGAAGTTCATGAAGCCATTTCCTATTACAAGGTCCTCTAGATGCTTCCCTACATTATCTTCCAAGGTCTTTATGGTCATGGCTCTTATATTTAGATCTTTGATCCATCTTGAGTTGATTTTTGTATAAGGTGTGAGATGGTATTCCTCTCTCATTCTTTTGGATATGGATATCCAGTTTACCAAGCACCACTTATTAAAGAGGTGATTCTCTCCCAACAGAGTGGGCTTGGTGGCGTTGTCGAATATCAGATGACTGTATATGCAAGGATCTATATCAGAACTCTCAATTCGGTTCCATTGGTCGGTATGTCTATCCTTGTGCCAGTACCATGCAGTTTTGACCACTGTAGCTTTGTAGTGTGTTTTAAAGCCAGGTAGTGTGATACCTCCAATTTCATTTTTCTTTTTCAGTATGTTTTTGGTGATTTGTGGCCTCTTACCTTTCCAAATAAATTTTTTAGCTAGTTTTTCCAATTCATTAAAAAATGCTGTGTTGATTTTTATTAAGATTGCATTAAATCTGTAGATTAGTTTGGGTAGGATAGACATCTAAATGATGTTTAGTCTTCCTAACCATGAACAGGGAATATTCTTCATTTATTTAAGTCTTCTTTGATTTCCTTTAACAGTGTTGTGTAGTTTTCTGTATATAAGTCTTTTGCATCTTTAGTTAAATTTATTTCTAGGTATTTGATTCTTTTAGTTGCTATTAAAAATGGTATTTTTTAATTTCCTCCTCAGATTGCTTGTTATTGGTGTACAGAAATGCTACTGATTTTTGAGCATTGATCTTATAGCCTGCGACCTTACTGAACTCTTTTATAAGTTCTAGAAGCTTTGTTATAGATTTCTCAGGACTTTCTACATATCGGATCATGTCGTTTGCAAATAATGAAATTTTTACTTCTTTTCCAATTTGGATGCCTTTTATATCTTTTTTTTGCCTCAGTGCTCGAGCAAGTACATCTAAGACAATGGTAAATAGGAGTGGTGATAGTGGTCATCCTTGTCTTGTTCCTGATCTCAGAGGGAAGGCTTTTAGAATTTCACCATTGATCATGATATTAGGTTTGGGTTTTTCATATATACCCTTTATCATATTCAGAAAGTTTCCTTCTATTCCTATCTTTTGCAGTGTGTTTATCAGGAAAGAGTGCTGTATTTTGTCGAATGCTTTTTCTGCATCTATAGAGATGATCATGTGCTTTTTTTCCTTCAATCTGTTTATGTGGTGTATTACATTGATTGATTTTCTTATATTGAACCATCCTTGCATACCCGGGATGACACCCTCTTCGTCATGGTGTATAATTCTTTTGATATTTGTTGAACGCGATTAGCAGGTATTTTTGCGGATTTTAGCATCTAGGTTCATTAGAGAAATTGGTCTGTAATTTTCTTTTCTTGTGGTATCTTTGTTTGGTTTTGATATTAGGGAAATGTTGGCATCATAGAATGAGTTAGGCAATATTCTTTCTACTTCTGTTTTTTGGAAGAGCTTAAGCAGGATTGGTGTTTGCTCTTTCCGGAATGTTTGGTAGAATTCAGCTGTGAAGCCATCTGGTCCTGATGACTGAGTCTATCTCTTTACTTGTAATTGGACTTTTGAGTTCATCAATTTCTTCTTTCGTTCATGTAGGCTGTTTGTGAATTTCTAGAAATTTTTCCATTTCTTGTAAATTATCATTCTTTTTGGCATATAATTTTTCAAAGTATCCTCTTGTGATACTCTTTTTTTCTATGGGGTCAGTAGTGATATCCCCTTTCTCATTCCTTATTTTGTGTATTTGCATCTGTTCTCTCTTTTTCTTTGTTAGTTTGGCTAAGGGCTTGTCAATTTTATTGATCTTCTCAAAGAACCAGCTTTTGGTTTTGTTCATTTTTTCTAGTGCTTTCTTATTCTCTATTTCATTTAGTTCTGCTCTAAACTTTGTTATTTCCTTCTTTATACTTCCTTTAGGTTTAGTTTGTTGTTTTTTGAATTCCTCCAAGTGTGCATTAGGTCTTCAATTTTAGCTCTTTCTTCTTTTTTAATATATGTATTTATGGCTATGACCTTCTCTCTCAGGACAGCTTTCGCTGCATCCCATAGGTTTTGATATGATGTGTTGTGATTTTCATTAGTTTCAAGGTAGTTACTGATTTCTTTTGAGATTTCCTCTTTGACCCACTGTTTGTCTAAGAGTGTGTTGTTTAACTTCGATATCTTTGTACCTAATCTGTTCATTGAGAGTTGTTCTGTGGTCTAGCATGTGGTCTATCTTAGAGTATGATCCGTGTGCACTTGAGAAGAATGTAAATCCTGGTGTATTTGGGTGTAGTGTTCTGTGTATGTCAGTTAGGTTCAGGTCCTCTAATGTATTGTTCAGAGTCTTTGTTTCTTTATTGCTTCTCTGTCTAGATGTTCTTTCTAATGGTGATAATGGTGTATTAAAGTCCCCCACTTATAATTGTAGACACATTTATTTCTCCACTTAGTTTTTCCAGAGTTTGCCTCATGTATTTTGAGGCACCCCGATTAGGTGCATAAATGTTTATGATTGTTCTCTCTTCTTGAGAGATACTCCTTTTACTAATATATAGCGTCCATGTTTGTCTATTACAATAGTTTTGCATTTAAAGTCTATTTTGTCTGATATTAGAATAGCTACTCCTGCCCTTTTTTGGCTATTGTTAGCTTGTGAAATTGTTTTTTAGCCATTCACTTTCAGCCTCCTTGAATCCCTGGGTCAAAGGTGGGTTTCTTGTAGGCAGCATATAGATGGATCATATTTCCATTCTGTCAATCTGTGTCTCTTGAGTGGTGAATTTAATCCATTAACATTCAGTGTTATTATTCACAATGAATTTCTTACTTCAGCCATATTTTCTTTGGGTTAATCTATGTCATATGTTGTTTTTATTTCTCTTTTTGTCTTTTTAGTTGTTTTTACACTCTCCTCCAACTCTTTCTCCATTGTTTTTTCCTTTCACCTTGTAGAACTTCCTTTAGTATTTCTTGAAGTGCAGGTTCCTTATTGGCATACTCTCTTAATTTCTGTTTATCTGTAAATATTTTGAATTCACCATCATTTCTGAATGCCAGTTTTGCTGGACAGAGAATTTGTGGTTGGAAGTTTTTTTCTTTTAGTACTTTGACTATGTCATATCAGTGTCGTCTTGTCTCCATGGTTTCAGATGAGAAATCAGCACTTAATCTTATTGTGCTTCCCTTGTATGTGATGGTTCTCTTTTCCCTTGCTGCCTTGAGTATTTTATCTTTGTCTTGAGCATTGGACATTTTGACAAGTGTATGTCTTGGAGTTAGCCTGTTGGGATTTAAACTGTTTGGGGTGCGCTGTGCTTCCTGGACTTGTACATCCATCTTTCTCAATAGGGTTGGGAAGTTTTCAGCCATTATTTCCTTAAACACTCCTCCTGTTCCCTTTCCCTTGTCTTCTCCTTCTGGGATGCCTGTGATGCGTATGTTTGTGTGTTTTGTGTTGTTTAAATCCCTGATACCCTGCTGGATTTTTTCTATCATTTTATCTATCTGTTCTACTATCTGTTTGATTTCAGATGTATTGTCTTCCACATCACTAATTCTTTCTTCTGCCTGTTCAAATCTGCTGTTATGTGAATCCAGCGTCTTTTTTGATTTTTTGAATTGTGTCATTGATCTCCATCATATCCGTTATCTTTTTATGTATGTATACCATTTCTTCAGTATGTTCTCCCAGTATCGTCTTAATATCCATAATCTCTTCCTTCACTTTATTAAGTTGGTCCATGATATTTGTTTGGAAAGCTTTTACTAGTTGTTCGATGTTCTGCATCTCTTCCTGGTTTTTAATTTGTTCATTGGACTGGTCCATGTCTTCCTGTTTCTCAGTGTGGTTTGTAATTTTTTGTTGCCCTCTAGTCATCATTTTATCTTGATGGGTTTATTCAGTTGATTAGCTTCTCTGCTGTAGAGTTTTATTTAGCTGGTGGTTTTGTGTGTGTTTTAAGTTTTCTCTTTGAGACTTTGTTGTTCTTATTTTATTTCCTTGCTTCTTTCTGTCTTCCCTTGAAGGCAAAAGATTAGGGCCAGAGGAATCAAAAGATGTGAGAAAGGAAGAAGGATAATAGTAATATTGATAAAAGTTAGAAGAGGGGCCGTATAAGACTTAGTAAAATGAATATTTAACTCATGTAGGCCGTGTAGAGTAATAGGAAAAAATTGGAGAACCTACAATGGACTCGGAATCCAAATAGAGGAAAATATATATAATGATTTAGAAGGCTAGAATGATGAGGAGAGAGAGAAAGAGTAAAGAAAGGGCTGAAAGGAAAAAGTTAATAATAATAATAAAGAAGAAAACAGAATAGATAGAATAGAAATTGACACCCTTAATTTATGGGCTAATGAAAAAAGGTAATATGTAAGAACCCAGAACAGAAAGCAAAGGCAGAAAGATGAAGAAAGGAAAAGAGATAGCATTGGGAGACAAAATCCGTATAGACAGAGAATGGGAAATCATGGAAGAAGCAGCACAGCAAAGAAGAGACAAGCTAGCAGCATGTAATTAAAAAAAAAAAAGAAAAAAGAAAAAAGAAGCGGGGGAGGAAAGAGGAAAGAAAAGCAAGAGACAACAAATAAATCAAGAAAAACCAAACAACCACACAAGCAATCAGGCAAACAAAGCTAAGGAAGAACAGCTTTCCTTCTTGGGCCCTTGTGGAACCTCTCAGCCTGCTTGTGTTCATTAGTCATTTGCCCTGCAAGGTTCTATCTGCAGCATTTGAGGCAGATTTGAGCAATTAAACTAAGTTAAAATTTTTTTCTTGTTTTATTTTTTAAAATGACTGTCTTTTATTTTTTATTTTTTGGTGAAATAAGGGACCCAAAAGAAGTCCTCTTTTAGACCACCCCCTTCATCGAGGGGACCCTAAATAGCCTCGTGGAAATTAAACAAGCACTTCCTACTTCTTGGCCTCCCCAGGAGAGCTGAAGCTCTGATGCTTGTCAGTGTAGAACGATAAAATTGGCTCACTCTGCCCCCTCTGGAGCCAAGCCTCAGTATCACTGGCTGATGGGTAAATCAGGCTTCCTCAACAGATTTGCCCCTCCCCTCAGCCTGGTGCTGCTTCAGGCCGGCTTATTTGCTCCCCAAAACTATGAGGGGGTCCAGGCAGCCAAATCCAAAGAAAGAAAACCCCCTCTCCACCCTCTGTGAGAACTTTCCCACTCTCGGAGAATCCTCCCTCTCACCAGGTTGCTGGCGGGAGTCGCGGCTCAAACCAGCCTTTTTCCCCAAGGGTTGGGCTTAGCCTTCTGTGTCAACCATCCCAGGCAGGGGAAAAACTCTCGAATCCTTCCCAAGCAATCCACCTCGCCTCCAGCTTCCTTGAGATTCGTCCCAAGTCTCTCCCTCATTGCACCGCAGCACAGACTCCCCAGGCAGGACCCTGTCCCCAATCAGCTGTCCTAAGAGAGCAAGTCAGCCAGTGCCCTCCTAAACTGATGCCATCTTGCCCCATACCGCCACTTATTTGCTTTTAATTTCCTCACATGCACTTCCTTGGTCTGCCAGCAGATGGAGCTCTTCAGGAGCCCTCCCAGTTCAAAGCCTGGTTATAGTGTGTTTGCTGCAACACAGATGGCAATAATGTGACAGAGGATCCTACCTGGAGGCTATTCAGAGCCCTACAATTCATACTTTCTCAGAGGCTGTTCCCCAATCTTGGCTGACAGCCTCCTTCCTTTTCCCCGGTAGGAATAATTCCACTCCCCTCTGCGTCCTTAATAATCAGACCTGGTCTGTAGAGAGGGTGATTGGGAGGGTCAGATCTCTTTAGTCCCGCACTGGCTCCCAGGGCAAACAATGGTGCTGCCCCTCCTGGCCTGGAAGGACCAAATTTGTTGGCCAAAAGCTGAATGAATCAGCCTTAGGCTGAATCCCACTCTCTCTGGTTTCCAGGGTCGGTGGATCCCTGCTGCCCCCTCTGTCTGTAGCTGCCAGCCCAAGGCTGGAGAATTTAAAATTGTATGTTCCTAGGGTGGGGGAAGGCACCAGTGGCTGCAGCTGCATCTTCTACTCACAGTCTTTATGTCAAGATTTTTTTTCCTGTGCCCCTCTCTTCTGGATGGTGTCCAGCCTTCCCCTGGTGTTCTAAATCCTAGAACGTTTTATTCCAGGTCATTTTTGCCTGTCGTCTAGGTATTTTTCATGGAGAGAAGATAGTTCCGTGTCTTTCTAATCTGCCATCTTCCTGGAAGTCCAGGGTACTTCTTTACATGGTGATACACTGCCTCCCAGTGGGATGATTTATATATTTTATAGTGATACATTTTATGGAGGAAAGAATAAAAAGAGATATAAGAATCCTAAATGTATGGGACAGAGGAGGAAGTTAAACTTCTCAGAGTAGTCAGAAAACTTTTGGGATTCAGTTGGAGAAAAGGTTATTTTCTGTCAAACTGATAAAAGGATAAATGATTCTCAGTCTGAAGTTACATGTAATAAGTTTCACATTTTATTATAAACATCAAGTAACATCTGGAGAAAAGGGTTTGGGATGACAAAATCATATTTTACTTGTTTTAATCTTCAAGTACAGCAACATTTGAATTAATTTTAGGAAATTAACCTTTTAAAAAAATAAACTTTAGAACAAAATATTCTCAAAAGCATTGTTTGCATATTTCTCAGGGGCTCAGGTAGTGTTTCTGTTAAAGGACAATAATGCTAATAGAAACAACCTGTTCATGTAAAAATTGATCTAAATCCATGCAACATTATTATGCCAGTTTGTGGCCATGTTAATTTTTTTGTTTTCCTCTCATGTCCCCTTTTTGCTGCTTTTCCACCTCTAGTATGTTTACAGTTTCTAATGTTCTCCATAGAAAGTGGAAATAGTTTGATGATGATTTCTTTATTTTACTTCTCTGCTATTAATACTAAAATTAGATAACGCTGTATGCCAGGCAGTGAAATAGAACTGATTTTAAAAATTCATCCATTTATTTCTCCCAATAAACCTGTGAGGTAGGTACTATTATTATTTCATATTTACAAGTGAGAAAATGGAGGTGAATGAGAACTTAAACTTGCTCAGGGGTACATACCTAGGAAGTGGTAGGACCTTGATATGAACCCAGGCAGTTTGGCTACATGGTCCATGTTCTTAACTCTGTACTACCATACTGCTGATTTGTTGACATTAATGTGGATGGTTTCCTCATTCTGGCAGTGTATTTTAAGATGTCTGTTTAGTTGTGGAGTACGATTGTTCACATAGGAATTGGGCTAATCTGTGATTATCAGGTTTCCCACCTATAAAATGGGTACAATCCCACCTGCGTTATAGGTTAATATTAGGATTAAATAACTACTTTTTTCCTGAGGGCTTTCTGTGTGCCAGATGGTATACTGAGGATTTTATTGGCATGATAGAATCCCAGATAACCATAATAATCCCATTCATTGAGTATATTTTATTTGTTAAGACACTTGACATATATACTACCTTTATTTCTTACATGGTAGGCGACAATACCCATTTTATAGGTGAGAAAACTAAGCCTTAAAGGTTTCAAGTAATCTGCCCAAGTAAATTCCCATCTTGGGGCCTTTGTACTTGCTGATCCCCTTGCTCCCAGTACTCTCCCTTTTCTCCCTTCTCTGCTTTATTTCTCTCCATAGCTCTTACCATCATAAATATACACTTATTTGTTTGTCTCTTTCCTCACACTAGAATATAAACTCATTGAGGGCAAGGATATTTGTCTGTCTTATTTGTTGCCTTAACCCTAGCACCTAGAACAGTGCCTAGGACATAGTAGGCATTTAATGTTTGTTGATTGGATGCATTATGTGGTATCGTGAGACACACTAGACATACCTGCAAGTAGGTCATGAAAATAAACTGACTTAGTCTTTAATGGACCAAGATAGTCTTGGATGACCCTGGCAATGAGAAGTACAGGGACCTGTGCTAGGCTGGGATTGGGTGCCAGTTGACTCTCAGGTTATAGTTAGAGGCTTATCCTCATGATTTGCTTTGAGTTCCAGGAGGAGTATGGGCTTTCAGCTTCTAGGTTCTGCAGAGCCTTTTCTCTCTTAGCACGGGTATGCCCTCCAGCTCCTTTTTTTTCTTAGGAGGTACTGGGGAATGAACCCAGGACTTCGTACTGGGAAGCAGGCGCTCGACCACTTGAGCTATATCCCACCCCCCTTGCTGTTTGTGCTCGCTGTCTGCTCTCTGTCCATTCGCTGCAAGTTTTTCTGTGTCTGCCTGTCTCCCTTTGTTGTGTCATCTTGCTGCGCTAGCTTTCCATGGGTGCGGGCCGTCAGCTCTCCACGGGCGCCGGCCGTCAGCTTTCCGTGGGCACAGGCCAGCTTGCCTTCACCAGGAGGCCCCGGAAATCGAACCTGGGCCCTCCCCATATGGTAGATGGGAGCCCATTTGCTTGAGACACATCTGTCTCCTGTTCTTAATGGTCTTAACTTTCAACTCCTCATTTGGCCTAAAGATTTTTTCAGTGACCATTTATAGCAGGGGTTCTTAACTTTTTTTGTTCCACAGACCTCTTTGCCAGTCAGGTGAAAACCATGGACCCCTTACTAAGGCCACACTATACTCTGTATTATTTAATAAATATATCACATTCGCACTAACACGTCCCCATAAGAATAAATGTTTTTTTTTGAATTTCAATTCATGCTTACAGACCTCTTGTTAAGAACCCCTGATTTATAGTATATTTGTGATGTGCATAGCATGGAGCTAGCAGGGGGGTTGGCTTCAAAACAATTCCTAGCCTTGCAATTTAGGAGGAGATAACATATACAATATACATATGTACATGTATACATACATACATATGTGTGCATGTATAAGTTTAAAAATCTTTGATGTACTGAAACTTTGAGTAATTTGGTTTTAGTTAATACTTAATATTTTGGTAGCACATAGCCATTCTTTTCTGATGTCCTAGAATCCATACCCTTTTCACTCTTTGTTTCTACTTCTCAAAAAATTTCTTGCCATAATTCATGTAGTTGGAATATGGTAGTGCTATTATTGTACAGTACTCTTGTATCCAAGTGGTAGCTGATTTTGGAGAGAAATGGATGAATTGAATTTTAGATACTTCAATTTTAAACTGATTTATGCAGCTGGAATTCAGATATAAGAACAGGAGATGTGTATTGGGGGGGATCCCTATGCATAGAGTATGTTGACTTTTAGAAGGGAGAAATATAAATAAAGAGCAGAGGGTCAGGGGTTAAACCTTCATTGTTAACTGGGCAGGAAGAAGTGGGTAGCCAGGGAAGTAGGAGATCTAAGAAAATGTAGCATAAAGTCCATAAGCATCTCAAATTTGAAAAGAATCCAGATGGCATGTTTTCCTATCTGGAAGATGTGTGTAAACTGTGTACAGTGTAAAAACTGTTGCTCCAGTTATGTCAAAATTATCTTTAAAGCTGATATAATAAATTGTCTTTATGTAGATTGTTTTCTTTGTTTACTTTGTGACATCTTGTGGAAGTTAGGTTCTCCTTTCCCCACACTGGGTCCCAGGTTAATAAGAATAGGACTGAGCTGGGAAGTAAGTGGTCAGAGACAGGAAGGGAGGGCTTATTGCATTCTAAAGAGTCAAACAAAATTTAATTAGAATTGTTTTGTTTGAAATGTTTATATTAGTGTGGTTAATCGAAGAATTGATTGAAATTAAATATATGAGTGGTATTAGGGCAATATTATACTGCTATTTGATGTCCTCTTCAAAATAGCTGTGATAAATATGATTGGATTTACTGGAGTCTATTTTGAAAAAGAAAACCTTTTTTTCTTTTTTTCTACTATATTCTTCTCATGAAATAAGTTTGTAGGCAATTAAATATAATGGATACATGTAAAATTTTTTTTTAATCAAACTATATTACACAATATATTTGGTTCATAGTAATGCATTCATACAGTATTTGTCCTTTTGTGTCTGGCTTGCTTCGCTCAACATAATGTCCTCCAGGTTCATCCATGTTGCCATATGCTTTATGACTTCATTTCTTCTTACAGCTGCATAATATTCCATTGTGTGAATAGACCACAGTTTATCCATTCATCTGTTTGTATATAATAGAAATTAACTGCTGCCTGTCATTTTTGTTACAAAATTTCCTCCAGTGTGTTGCCTTTTATCTGTTACCAGTCTTTTTGCCATATAGAAATTTAAAATGTTCATGTGGTTAAATCTTGTCAGAGCCTTAGTGTTAGGACTAGGAAAGCTTTCCCCACCCCAAGGTGATAAAATATCATAGAAGAATATATTGTTTCTGTTTTTCACATTTAAAAATGTAACACATCTGAAATTCTTTTTTGAATATGATGTATGAGGTAGGACTATATACATTTTCGCCCCCTTTTAATTTTGGCCATAAAATGAACTACCTAATTATTTTCCTTGTACGTTTAAGTTGTCTGTCACTTTTCCTTCTATTTTAGATAGCATGGCTTCTACATAGCCTTTTTTCTCCCTTTCTATTTAATTCTGTCCAGCAGTGGGATCACACTGTCAATCAGTGTGAACATTTTTAAAGCTTTTGGTAACTGAAGTTGTATTGTTTTCCAATAGGGTTGTACCCACCAGTGCCATGATATGGTAACTACATTATTCCTGCTTTGGAGATGCTATTTTAAACAGTTTGCAGTTCTGTATTTGTAAAGTGTTATACTCAGTTCCTTTAATTTGCATTTCTTTGACTGCTAGGTAGAATGAACATTTCCCCTTGTTTTTCAGCAAGGTATTTTGAATGTGACAGACAGCACTTAAGTTTAACCTGGTGGCCTTTTAATTATGAGTATACAATTGTTTTTTGGGTAATTGCTTGTGGTAGTGTTTTTTAGTATTAAGTAGATGTATCTAATTATTCTAAATTGGGGTTGTGTATTATTTTGTAACATCTGTTCACATTATTTGCGGTTCTCCTAGTTCAGTTTACACATAGCAGTTACTTAGGAAACCTGTAATAATTTATCTGTTCTCGACTAGCCCAGTGGACAACCAGTTTGTGGATGAGCTGTGCTCAAGTGTTTTGTAAATAGAGTATGAGAGAACCAGTAGGAAACATCCAGATTTTTCCCCCCACTGCAATGTAATTAGCAGTGAAGCCTACAGTGAAACGAATTTGTTACTAGTAGTTTAGTCTGTTTCTTGATAGTTGGATGTTTATTTTTAGTTGTGAGCAGTGTGGATAAAGTAAAATTGGCTGTTGACATCATCCTTTAAAAAATAATTACATGATTGCATTTATGATTATACTAGGTAATATAATTCCACAGACTTACTCTTATGGGGCTTTCTCAGTCCTAAGGCATTGTGAAACCTGTGGAAAAGGAGAGAGCCTTCTTTAGGACATTTGAGAATGTTCTGGACTAGCTAACTTTAGAGTGGTTAATGATAACACTGGCAACTTAGTGAAAAAATTTTCAGGTCCAGGGAGAGAAGTTAAGAGCAAATGGGAATATAGAATAGTTAATTTTCAAATATCTTTAATTATTTTATTTAGAAAGATAGTGCTATTTATACTATTTATAGCTTTGCTTAAAATGATCATGCATGTTTCATTATCTTTGAATGGAGCCCCACCCCCTCTCAACACAATTATGTGTTATTTTTTTCATAGTACTTACCATTGGTTGGTATTTTATTGTTTATTTGTAGTCTTCTTCACACTAGAACTTAAGCTTCATTGGAAGCAGGTACTTTTCTGTTCAATGCTGTAACCTCAATGTCTCTGACAGTGCCTGGTACATAATAACATGCTCAAGAAATACTTGTTGAATGAACGAATAATTTAATTTAGTAATTTATCTGGATAATGATTAAAATATTAGGAATAAATTCAGTCCTAGTTGTAAATGTAACTAAACTTCCGAACTTTTAGAAATCTCTCTCTTTTTTTTTTTTTTAAACTCAGTTGGAGAAGCAGAGGGCCATGCCAGTATTACTATAGGATATAAAACATTGAAGCCTTGGGTTAAAAAAGAGACAAGTGCTCGAAGTTCAATAAATATTTTTTTTTCTGTATTAAGCTGTGTTTGAATTCATTATCTGAGCTATGACTATTGAGCATATTTTTGTCTGATCAGTTTTATCTTCACAAGACAAGCTTTTACTCCTTAAGCATTTGATTTGGTGTATTTCCTTAGACAAGTTTCTTTTGCAAGTTGCAGAAGTTGAGAAATCTGGAGCAGGTGAGAAAAGAGTAGTTAAAACTATGTTGCTTTTTTGCCACCATCTTCTAGTAGGATGGGGGCAGGGGAGAGGTTTATTTGCTTGTATAGTAATCCCTACTGTTGAAGGTATTACCTAATATCTAATTCTGAGTGTGCTGTTCATTATGTGTTTTAATCAAATGTAACAATAATAATGATTCCATTGTAGCTTAGTGCATTGTAGAGTTTACAGAGCACTTTAACTCTGTTCTAATAATAATCTTTCAGGGAGGGAGGTCTTGTGGTATAGATGCTATTTTACAAATGAAAAATTAGGGGCTCAGAGGAACCAAGCAACTTGGCTACAGATCACACAACTAGGATTGGTAAAATAGATACTAGAACATATATCCTGTACTTCTTGGTTCTGGTTTTGTAGGGCCATAGAATTTTAGAGCAAGGAGAACCCTTAAAGACCAGTATTCAAACCTCCTTTATTTGTAAATATGAGAGAATTAACTTTGTTTAGTATCACAAAGCTAATATGGCAGAGTCAGGATGCCTACCCATGTTTCTTCCTCAGATCTGTACTATGTTCCTTCTAATCTTCCATGTCTTTGATCCTGGAGATGTGTATGCTCTTGGATGAAGTAACTGGCTGATAACAAAGGCCTTTGGGTTTCTTAATAGTTTTTTTTTTTTTTTTTTTAAAGATTTTATTTATTTATTCATTTATCCCCCCCCCTTGCTGCTTGTGCTCGCTGGGTCAGCTAACCACGCCATGCGGGTGGGCTTGCCTTCACCAGGAGGCCCCGGGAACCGAACCCGGGGCCTCCCATATGGTAAACGGGAGCCCTACTGATTGAGCCACAGCCGCTTCCCTCTTAATAGTTTTTTGATCCATGTCTGTACTTGTAAAGGTGAACAGCCTCCAGAAAACATTTGTGTATTTTGAGGGAGCTTGGGAAAGCAGATTTAAGTTGGAATCTTATGCCACCTAAAAATAAGGTGGCAATTACCTAACTTCTTTGTTTTATTCATCTGTAAAATGGGCAGGATATCATTTACCTTGAAAGAATTAAAAATAGTGTATTATGTTAAGCGTCTGACACATGGAAGTGCTTGATGATGTTAACATTATTTTACAAAATGTTGCAGAGACAAAACTCATTTCTTTATAGTAAAAAAAAAAAAAAAGGACAACTAAGATGAAAACAAATTTAGGAAAACATCTATAGCAAATATGACCAAAGGTTTTATATTACTTAGTAGTCATACAGATTGATATGGACAACTATTATTTTAAATGTTAGTGGACATGAGGTTTTAAATACTTACTACCATCTGTTGAGTCTTACTAAGTGCCAGGTACTAAGCTAAGTGCTTCACATCTATCATTTTAAATCCTTAGGTGGTAACCTTGCAAAGAATAGGTGCAAATCTCCCCATTTTACAAATAGCAAAAACTATAAAATGCACACCATCTGTAATCAAGAACCCTAAAATATATGTCGATCCACTTGGCTCTAATAACGAGAAAATGGGAAATAATTCAACATAAAATTTACACACAAGAAGATGTCTAGCATTGTTAGTTGTTATAATGAAATATTTGGGGTCAATCTGAATGCCTAAAAATAAGCAAGTAGGTTATGGTGCATCAAAGTAGGTGGAATGTCATAAAACCATAGAAGTTATTATGAATATTACAGAAATGATAGGAATACATAGGGAAATGAAAAAATTATGCACAGTTGTATCCATTTTGTGTTAGCGTTTTGAAAAATCTACACAGAGGCATGCATGCATGCACATATGGACAGCGCCTGGGAGGGATAATGAAAACTGGTGATTTATCAGGGTATTGGAATGCTATGTCCTTTTTTTGGTATGTGTGTTATACTTTCATGTAATAAAGGGAAAACCAAGGTAACAATGTTCAGATGTAGTGTGCACTGAAGAACATTGCTATTAAAACTTTGAAGGGGTTCAACCTAGGTGACATGGTCCAGTATACTGTTTCTTATACTTTGGGGGACTTTAGTAGTCTCAACTACTGGCTTTTTACTTTGTTCTTTATTAGTAAACTCTGAACACATATTATTCAGCCCATTGCATATTGCCATGGAATTTTAGTATTACCATCTTATTCTGTTCTTGAAAATTATAGCCAAAGTATATAACTGTTTTTGTCCTTAATGAAATTTTTTGGAGAATCTTTAACTTCTTGGCATCATTAAATAAACGTGTTTTAAGCCCAAGATATGTCCCTTTATAGTATTATAAGGGAAATCATTCATTATGATCTTCTGTGCCTGTTGCTTTTTGTGTAGCCTGTCTTGCCAATCACCAAAGCAAATACTGTGTGCTTTCTGTCCTTCGAATTACTTCATATATTTTATGGTTGATATACTTTAATGGTATGTGTGTTCTTTTCTCTTCCATTGCTTCCATAAAAAAAGACTGGTTTGAGGTGTTAGTTTGATTCCTTCTCCTTTTTCATTCATCTGTGAGTACTGCAAAACAGTGTACCATTGATTCTTGTACTCCTCATTTATATTCAGATTTAAAAAGAAACTTGTTAAAGAATTTGTCTGGGCAAATGGTATGATGGTTTTGGTTATTTGAAAACATAGAATGCTTTTTGAGTTTCCAGTTAAAGGTATTGTTAAATTGATCACGTTCTCCCACTCCTCTCCCCTCCCCATTTGCATTAAACCGTCAGGGAGTATGTTTGCAGTTGAAACCATTGGGCATACTCCTATTCCTTGGAATGTTTGACTTTCTTGGGTTGTTGTGTATTTTGCAGAAGCAGTATCAGGAAGACTTAGGTTCTGTAGCGTGGTCTTCATACCTTCAAATGATTTTAAAAGTTTGGAGCATACTACTTCAAAAGAAAGAAGAACTTTATTATTACTTGAATAAAAATAATGATTCTTGCCCATGGTAAAAATTCAAATATTACAAAAGGGCTGTAAAGTAAAATATTCCCATCCATTCATTCCTTGTTTTCAGAGGTAACCACTACTGATAGTTTCTTCATTTTATTTTATTTTATTTTTAAGATTTATTTATTTTACTTTATCCATTTTAACACCCCCCCCCTTACCCGTTTGCTGTTTTGTGTCCATTCGCTGGGCAGTTCTCTGTATCTGTTTCTTGCCATCTCTTCTCATCCTCCTCCTCCTCCAGTCTTCACCAGGATTCGATCCTGGAGACCTCCAATGTAGGAGAGAGGTGTTCTGCCACCTGCACCACCTCAGTTCCTGGCTTTCAGAGCTTTCGGAGCATCTCGTCTTGTCTCTCCCCTGTGTCTCTCTCCTGTTACGTATCATCTTGCTGCATGGCTCCCGGGGCCTGGCGGCTCACCGGCACACAGGGCCTGGCAGCCCATGAGCCTTCTATATATATATATATATATATATATATTTTTTTTTTTTTTATTTTACCGGGAGGTCCCGGGGATTGAACCCAGGTCCCTCCATATGGCAGACGGACGCCCAACCATTTGAGCCACATCTGCTCCTTGATAGTTTCTTTATATCCTTCCAGAAATTTTCTGTGCATAATCACGTGGGGCCATTTTTATGTGTACAACTTTATAACTTTTCCTTTTCACTTAATGATACTATCTTCTTTTTTTTTTTTTTTAAGATTTATTTATTCCTCCCCACCCCCCTCATTGTTTGTGCTTGCTCTCTGCTCTCTGTGTCTGTTCGTTGTGTGCTGTGTCTCCTTGTCTTCTTTTTAGGAGGCACTGGAAATTGAACCCGGGACCTCCCATGTAGGAGGGAGGTATCCAATCCCTTGAGCCATCTCCACCCCCTGCTTGTTGTGTCTCCTGTTGCGTCTCCTCGTTGCGTTTCATCATCTTGCGGCATCTCCTTGCTGTTTTGCTCGTCTTTAGGAGGCACCAGGAACCGAACCTGGGACCTCTCATGTGGTAGGGAGGTGCCCAACTGCTTGAGTCACATCTGTTTCCCATGAAATTATCTTGTATTTTACAATATCAGCACATTTTTAGCAGTGTATACAATGCTTTGTATTTATGAACGTAATTGTCACCGTGTTTTTTTTTAAATACGCAAATTTTTATTTTATAAAATGCCTTCATTACAAAGTTAAAATCTGGGGAGGCTCATCCCCCAACACAAAGCATTTATAAATATGGACAACAAAGCTAGTTCCTCATTTAAAAAGAACATTTTTCCAACTTCTAATAGGCAGTGTAATCCTCAGGCTGCCATAGTATCCAGATTAGTAAATTTGCCTCACTGTCCAGAATTGATGGCATAATTCAAAAATTTAAGAGGGAGGGATAAAATAACAGGGGAAAAATTATTCTCAAATATCATTCCTGGATAGACACTCATGTTTTGCACTCAAGTCATTCTTGCGTTTCTCTTTCTCACTGGCTGTCTGGATGTACGGCTATGATATCCTTTCACTTTTTTCACAGGGGTGAATGAAAATTTTCTTGGAACATAGCATGATATTGGGATGTATCCTCTGATATTTAAATTCACAGGTTCAGAACTGATTGAACTTTCAATGAGAATACCTAATGGGTGGTCTATCCTCATGACCATGAATCAGTACAGAAAGTATAAGGAGCCCTCTTAACACACCAGAGATCCTCTTTGCTGCAGCTAACACAGGACACAGGAAAATCCCATGGCTTTTAAGTATGCACATTTTTTATGGGTACATACATCATCTAGTGTTTTTTTCTTCTAGAAAAAGTGGTATCATATAATTGTTTCTCTATGCTAAGTTAGCCTAGACATTTTGTTGTGTGAGTAGTTCATGAAGATGTGATTTAGGGCATACTTTATGTCAAAAGAATAAACTTTACCATGAATGTATTCTAATAGTGTTATTTCAAAGTTAATTGTGTATAAGATGCAGTTTTTGTCCTCAGAGAGTTCATAGTCTTAATACAGAAGGCAGTTAAAGGAAAAAAAAACAAACATTAAAATATAGGGTCATTATTGTCATGATGGAAGCTTATATAGGGGCAGGAAGAGGTAGTAATTATCCAGGAGCTTTTAGGGAGTGTGCCTTACTGAGGAGGTAGTAATTGAGGTTCAGTAGGAGTTTATGAGAGGCAGGGCATACCATTTCCCCACTCCCCCTCTCCCCCTCTCTCCACTCATTCCAGTAATACCTACTTGCTCTTAGTTTCCTGATCACAGTAGACTGTTTGATGCCTAGACCTTTCTTTGAGCTATTCCTAATGCCTAGAATACTCTTGTACCCACTTGCCAGCATAGCAGTATATGTCTTTCCAGATTTAGATTGGGGTCACCTGGGAAACCATACCTCCGCTCCTTTTTTACAGTTAAGTGCCACCTTTGTGCCCTGGGGCTTCCTATACATATTTATGCCAGTGTGCTTAACATATGCTGTTGTTTAATTGCATGTATGGCATCTTCACTATACTGTAAGCTCATTTGGGGGTTGGGTGGTGAATGACACTATGTTTTATTCATTTCCCCCCAACAATTTATTATGAAAAATTTCAAGCATACAGAATATTTGAAAGAATTTTACAGTGATTACCTATAACCCGTCACCTAGATTCTACCTTTAACTCTTAGCTATATTTGTTTTGTCAAGTATCTGTCCATCTAGCTATCCCTCCCTTCTATCCATGGATCATCCTTCTATTTTTTTTTAATGCATTTCAAAGTAAGTTGCAGACATTAATACACTTCACACTTAAAGACTTCAGCATGCCCGTCATTAACTAGAGTTCATGTTTTATTCATTTTCAACCTTTTTTTACACTTTGAAAATTGTGTATGTTATTTTTATCATCAGGGCTATCACAGTGCTGGCACAAGGTACTTAATAATTGAATTGAAATCCTTAATTTTACACTTTTGACTATAAGTGTATTGCACTTCAAAGGAATAACCCAGTGAGGACTATAGTAGAATCTCATGGAACAGCAATAATTTTGATGATTATTAGAAGAATTTATTGTTTAAAGGGCTGAGATAAATGGTAGGTAAGCAGAGAAAAGAAGAGGGCAGCCAGAGAATGGATTTAGGATAGGGTTAGGGATAGCTAGAATGAGAGGATACCAGGAATTGATCTTATTTGGACCTTAAATAATGATTTTAGGTTTAACAGAAGGGGGGCAGTTATGGTTAAAGGCTGGAAAAGCAGAGATGGGAATGAGCACTTTTCATGGAATGATACATGCATTGTAATTGGAGCTGTGGGTTCAATTTCATTAAAAAATAAAAGGCATTGGTCTTTGCTCTTTGCCCGATTTCATTGGGGTTGAGATGGGGCTTGATGTTATTAAAATATTACAAGTACCTGAAGATGTTATCTTGTGTTTTTTTTTCCCTCACTGTTTAAAAAGTATATTCTCTTTTTTTTTTTTTTACCAGATGCAGTTTTCCAATTGAGTAAACTTTTGTCTTGGGATGTTCAGACTAGAAGTTCCTGGTTCCTAGTGTTTGTATATAAGATAGAAAATAGAGGAAGATCCCAGTGATGAGTTCAAGTCTATGTGGAATGAAGTTCCTGGAGATTTTCAATCTTTGTTGGCTTAAACTTGGGCAATTCCTTTCAATAGAGGCACATTTCTTGTGGAAAGAAGAGTGTTGTGACCACTGGTGGCCTAGTCTCTGGGAAACTACTTAAGGTCATTTTTGGGAAATGTATCGAGTTGTGGGTTCCTGGCATTTGAGTGAATAAGGTTCAAATGATTAAGTAGGCCAAAACAGTAAGGGGAAAGTGTGTTTGCTTCTCTCCCCTAACTACTTATGCCTTCTGTGTCTCTAAAACTGGGTCATCCTGTACATCACAGGTTGCTCATTCCATGACTTACAGCAAGCTTATAATATAGGGGACTTGTGAACAGCATTAATACCCAAGACTTGTACACAGATTTTCTGAATCTGGGTCCTGTAGCCCTGAACTTTAATGAGGATTTTATGTGATTCTTAGTACACTGGAATTTAAGAGAACCATTCTCCTGTAGATGGACTTTTCCATTATCTATTGATTAAGTGATCACTTGTAAGTATTATGGTAGGGGCTGCTGCTCCCCTTCAGGAAAGAACAGTTACAGGTAACATGCCTATTTGCTATATAATAAGATTGATGGTAAAGGGCAGCTGTTGAGGTTTTTCTGCTGCTCAAGATTTCGATAGAGATCAATTTGTGTATGCAGTTGTAAGGAAACTTTATTGCATGTTTTTAACAAAGTGTAAGATATTTTAGAGGTTTCTATGCAATGGTTTTGGACACTTACTTAAATCGAAGGAAATTGCCTTATTTTTTGAAATTGACTGGGAATATTTTAAGAGCATAATCTCTTTTATGTTCTGAAGAACTGGTATTTGAATTATCCTAACCAGACAGCCATATATCTGTGAGACAGATGTGCAGAAGATGGGTTCAAGGCCAGATTTTTGCCTTTTACTAGCTGTGAGAACTTGGACAAGGTTCTTTTTTATTTTTATTTTTTTATACATTTCTAAAATGTAATGGATACATATGAATTTTTTTTTGAATCAAACAATATGTTACACAATATTTTTGGTTCATTGTAATGCATTCATACAGTATTTGTCCTTTTGTGTCTGGCTTGCTTCGCTCAACATAATGTCCTCCAGGTTCATCCATGTTGTCATACGCCTTACAACTTCATTTCTTCTTACAGCTGCATAATATTCCATTGTGTGAATAGACCACAGTTTGTTTCTCCATTCATCTGTTGATGGACACCTGGGTTGTTTCCAACTTTTGGCAATGGTGAATAATGTGGCTATAAACATCGGTATGCAGATGGCTGTTCGTGTCACTGCTCTCAGTTCTTCTTGGTATATACCCAGTAGTGGTATTGCAGGGTCACATGGCAAGTCTATATTCACCTCTTTAGGAACTGCCAAACAGTCCTCCATAGTGGTTGTACCATCCTGCATTCCCACCAACCAGTGAAGAAGTGTTCCTGTCTCTCCACATCCTCTCCAACACATGTAGTTCTCTGTCTTTTTAATAGTGGCCATTCTGATGGGTGTGAAATGATATCTCATTGTAGTTTTGATTTGCATTTCCCTAATCATGAGTGATGTTGAGCATTTCTTCATGTGTTTTTTTGCCATTTGTATTTCTTCTTTTGAGAAATGTCTATTCAACTCTTTCACCCATTTTTTAATTGGGTCATTTGTCTTTTTATTGTTGAGTTGTAACATCTCTTTATATATCCTGGATATTAAACCTTATCAGATATGTCATTTCCAAATATTTTTTCCCATTGAGTTGGCTGCCTTTTCACCCTTCTGACAAAGTCCTGTGAGGTGCAAAAGTGTTTAATTTTGAGGAGGTCCCATTTATCTATTTTTTCTTTTGTTGCACGTGCTTTGGGTGTAAGGTCCAAGAAACCACCACCTACTACAAGGTTGGACAAGGTTCTTAATCTTTTATAAAATATTCAGTGTTGAGTCTTTAGGGAAAGTTGATGTTATGGAAGCCATTTTATGCCATTACTTAAATATTTTGGTAAGATTTCTGGTCTTAGCATGGTGGTGTGACAGCACTTTTCCTTTCTTGGGTATAATACAGAAACAACAAGGTGAACAGGAAAATACCTTCTGAAAGCTCTTTTTAGCATATTTCGAGACAGATAAAATATACATGGAGAATCGTAAGTTAGCCCTGGCTGATTTCATAAAGCTCACGTGCAGAAGAAGATAATATCCTTTGTGCGTGACACTGGGAGCACTCTGGAAGATAAAGCCCTCATAGACCCGAATTAGTCAGACAAGTAGAGATGGTTAGGGCAGTATATACAGTGAAAAACAATGCACAAAGAAGCCATTTTAACAGGAAGTGGTCTGTCTCTGTGGAAGCGGTGGAAAGGACCTTTGACTTATGAAGCCTGAAAGACTGTCCTAATATAAAGACCTTTGAAGTCAGTAAGAAAGAGATTGTCTACCTATTAGAAAAATGGACAAATGACGTAAGCATAGAGTTGGAAAATAGGAATGGCTTCTAAACATAAGAAAATAAGATAAATGTAAATTAAAACTACAACTATCCCTTTTTAGCTAGACCTGTTCGGTTCCTGATTTTATTAGCAAGACTCCAGATAGTGACTAGTACTGCATACATTCCAGTTGTATGAATGCAATATAATTTTTTTTTTTTTTTACTTGTGAAGCAGGTGCTCAAACGCTGAGCTTCGGCAGCTCCCCTGGTTGCAATATAATTTGCTTATCCATTCACCAGTTGAAGGATATATGGGTTGTTTCCAGCTTCTGGTGATTACAAATAAAGCTACTTAGAACTTTTATACTTCTAGATTTTTACATTTGGCTCTAGCATCCGTTTTAGGTTAATTTTTGTATATGGTGGGAAGTATGGATAAAGGTACTGTGTTTTTCTTTTCTTTTCTTTTCTTTTTTTTTTTTTTTGCATATGGATATCCAGTTGTTGTAGTATCATTTGTTGAAAAGACTTTCCTTAATTGAATTAGCTTTGCACCTTTGTCAAAAATCAAGTGACCATATATGTGTGGGAATATTTGGGGACTTTCTATCTTATTCTATTTTATGTCTGTTCCATCACCATTATCATGCTGTCTTTAAAAAAAAAATTATTGTTGTAACATACATGCAACATAAAATTTCCCATTTTAACCACTTTCAAGTATACAACTCTATTTAAAATGTTGTGCTATCATTACCACCATCCATTACCAAACTTTTTCCATCACCCCAAATAAGAACTCTGTACCCATTAGGCAGTAAGTCCCCATAACTAATTATCTAGCACAGCCCACCCTCCTTTTATATCAACCATATTGAAGTATAATTTTCATACAATAAAATAATAAACTTCATTTATAGTGTACCATTTTCTGATCCTGACAAATGTATACCTCTGCAACCATCACCATAGTCAAGATACAGAACATTTCCATGAGCTCAAAGTTTCTTCCTGCTTCTTTGCATTCAATTCCTTCTTCTACCTCTGGCCCCAGGCAATCACTGATCTCCTTTCTGTCACTGTAGATCAGGTTGAATTTCCTATAATTTCATATAAATCAAATCATACAGTAGGTACTCTTTTTTATGTCTGGCGTCTTTCTCTCAGCATGTTGAGAGTCAGTCATAGCCCTGTTGCCGCCCCCTCTTCCCCAATTCATTTTGTTGAATAGACTGGGACAGTTTTCTGCAGGAGGTTCCTTTTCCTGTTTTATTTATTTTTTTCCTGTTGTTCTTCCTCTAAGTGTCATTTAGATTTGTTTACCTGTCTTTGTATTTCCTGTACTGGAAGCTATATCTAGAGACTTCATGAATTCAATTTAAAGATTTTTCTTTAGACTACATCCTAAGTGATTTTATAGATTCCATATTCCGTATTGTATCTCTTGGTTTAGGGTGATAGTCTGATACTCCCATTATACTGTTAGGTTTTTTGTCTTTTGATTAGAAAATAATATGTGTGATACTTTTAGCAGTTGTTAATCCTTCCTTGAGTCACTAATTT
Organism: Tolypeutes matacus; assembly: GCA_026826555.1. Taxonomy (NCBI): domain Eukaryota; kingdom Metazoa; phylum Chordata; class Mammalia; order Cingulata; family Chlamyphoridae; genus Tolypeutes; species Tolypeutes matacus. The sequence goes on from JAKSZT010054512.1 coordinate 364,131, forward strand.
CATTAGAGGTTATGGAATAATTTTCTAATTCTATTATTAGCTGACTTCTGTTTTTGTACTCTTTATTGTGGTAACATATATACAACTCAAAGTATCCCACTTTGTGGAGCAGGTATAGCTCATTGGTTTAGTGCCTGCTTTGTGTGACTGAGGTGCCAGGTCAATATCTGGTACCTCTGTTTAAAAAAAAAAAAAAAATCCCACTTTAACCACTTTTAGGTATACAATTCAGTGGCATTAATTACATTCACAATGTTGTACTAGCATCATAACCTCTTTAGAGCTTTCCTTCATCAACTGGATTTAACACCTGAAATATAATTTTTAATGGAAAGGACAGGATAAATGTTATTTTCATTTAGTTACCAATTTTCAAAGTAAGGTGTTGATTTAATAATTACCTATAATAGCACATGGATTTTTTGTGGCTTTTCTTTTTTTGAGGTTTATTACAGATTTTCATTGATTCAATATGGTTCAGTACACTGCAGTCGTTATTTTTGATCATCAGATTGTCACATTTGAACCAGTAGGGCCCTTGTCAAAATTGTTTCTGTATCCTTTTGACTTAAGCCTATTAATTTTGTAAAAGCTTCCTTGCTTTTTGGCACAAGATGTTCTAGGCCTTCCTTGTACTTTTCCAGTTCCAGCCTTGGAACCAGCTGTTTACAAAGAGCTTTAGTTTCATTTGATGAGGAAAGAACAAAATCTGGCAGCCAGGGGGCTCACTGACACCAGGATGCCTTTTTTTTTTTTTTTTTAATACCAGGGGCTGGGGAGTGAATCTGGGACTTCCCGTGTGGTAGGCAGGTGCCCAACTGCTTGAGCTATATCCGCTTCCCAGATTTCTGTTTTTTAAAATATTCAGAAAAGCTGAGAGCAGTGACACGAATAGACATCTGCATCCCGATGTTCATAGCAGCATTATTCACGATTGCCAAAAGATGGAAAAAACCGAGGTGCCCATCAACTGATGAATGGATAAACAAATTGTGGTGTATATACACGATGGAATATTATGCAGCTGTAATAAGAAATGAAGTCATAAAACATATAACAAATGGACGAACCTGGAGGACTTTATGTTGAGTGAAGCAAGCCGGACACAAATGGACAAATACTGTATGGTTGTGCATCTGTGAACTAAATATATTGTGTAATCTCATGGAGTTAATAACTTGAATATGGGTCACCAGAAAATAGAATGACAGGGAGAGGATGTGGCCCAAGTGGTTGAGCACTTGCTTCCCACATACGAGATCCTGGGTTCAATGCCCCGCCCCGGTACCTCAAAAAAAAAAAAAAAAAATAAAGAAAAGAAAAAAACCCCAATGAATGAAGTTAGAGAATGGAAAGCTGAGGGTTAACTTGTGCAGAATTGTTAAAAAAGGATGTGTGTTAATGAGTGGAAAAGGTGAAATGAGTAGAAAAGGTGAAAGCCCAACATCATATCTGTAACTAGTTGTACTATTATGTGGATATGAAAGGAGTTTAAAGGGAAAGTCTAAGGTCATATATATTGCTAAAAGGAAAGATACAACATGAAACTGTATAGCATAGTAAAACTGCATGTGAAATATGAATATAGGTAAAATTGCATATATAAGACTTTTTCTTTGAAAATGAACAAATGTATGTTAACACTACAATATGTTAGTATAAGACAAAAAAGCCATTACACTAAGTGAAAGAAACCAGACACAAAGTACCACATACTATATGATTCCATTTATATAAAATGTAAACATAAATCAATTTATAAAGATGAAGTTAGATTAGTGGCTATGTAGGGCTGGGAAAAGACTGCTAAGGGGTGTGGAGTTTTTCTTCTATGGATTAATAAAATTGTTCTAAAATCTTTTGTGGTGATGAATGCACAACATTGTTATTTTATGAAAAGCTATTGATTATACACTTTGGATAGATCATATGATATACAAATATATCTCAAAACTGCTTAATAAACTAAGTAATTGTGTAAGAATATCCAGAAATAGCAGCTATGTATAGCTGGGGAAGAATAGAGAGATTGAGGGGTGAAGAATTTTCTTGTTTGTTTGTTTTTTTGTTTATTAATATTATTGAAATAATGAAAGTGCTCTAAAATAATGGCCATTCTATAAGGTGTGAAATAGTATCTAATTGTAGTTTTGAGCTGCATTTCCCTTATTGCTAATGATGTTGGACATTTTTACATGTGCTTTCTGGCAGTTTCTTCTTTGGAAAAATGCCTAATCAAGTCTTTGCCCATTTTTTAATTGGGTTGCTTGTCTTTTTATCGTTGTTGTATGATCTCTATATAAGATGGCTATCAAACCATTTTTGGATGGGTGGTTTCCAAATATTTTCATACCATTGAGTATGCTGCTGTTTTACTTTCTTGACAAAACCTTTGAAGAAAAAACTGTTTAATTTTGAGGAGGTCTCATTTATCTATTTTTTTTTTCCATTTCCTTTCATCCTGAAGAACTCCCATTTAGTGTATTTGTAAGGCAGATGCAGTGATGATAAATTCCCTCAGCTTCTGTTTATCTGGGAATTTCTTAATCTGCCACTTAGTTTTGAAAGACAATTTTACCAGATAAAGAATTCATGTTGGCAATTTTTTTCTTTCAGCAGTTTAAATATGCCATTTTACTTGTTTTCTTAAATCAATTTTATTGATACACATTAATAAAGCATACAGTCCATGCAAAGTGTACCTCCAATGGTTTTTGCCTCCATGGTTTCTGATGAAAAATTGGCACTTAATGTCATTAAGGCTCCCTTGTACATGACTCATTACTTCTCTTTCAGGATTCTTTCTTGGTCTTTTTTATTTGACAATTTGATAATAATCATGGATCTCCTTGAATTTATCCTGTTTGGAGTTCATTGAGCTTCATGTCTTTTCTTAAATTTGGGAAGTTTTCAGCTATTGTTGGTTTTTTGTTTGTTTTTTCATTTTAATTGAGTGGATGGGGCTCAAGCAGTTGAGTGCCTGCTTCCCATGTGGGAGGTCCTCAGTTCGGTCCTTGGTGCCTCCTAGAGGGACAGGAACGAACAATGAGCAAATGGACGAGGGGGCCAACTCAGGGAAGTTGGTGTGGCTTGGTGGTTGGGTGCCAGCATGCGAGGTCCTAGGTTCAATCCCTGGCACCGGTACCTCAAAAAAAAACCCAAAAAACAAAACCCAGCAAGAACAACAATTCAAATAATTTATTGAAGTATATCATTCATACATGAACATACATAAATAATAAATGTGTAGTAAAAGTTGTGAACTTAGAAAACAAACATGCATAACATCATACAGGGCTCCCATTCATCACTGGATTACAGATACCTTGCATTGTTGTGAAACATTAACAAATTATGAAAGAGAATTGTCAAAGTATTACTACTAATGGTAGTCTGTATCTTACATTTTGTGTATTTTTCCCTCAACTCACCCTATTAATTTTTTTGTTCATAAACTACAATTTACCTAAAGTGTGCAATCAATGGCATTTGGCATAATCACTGAGTTGTGCGTTCATCACTTCAATCAATATTCAAACATTTTCATTACTCCCCAAAAACCCCCAACAACACAAAATAAACCTCTATCATACCCGTAAGCCATTGTTTATTTGAGTATTCTTTCTTGCCCTTTCTCTTTTCCTCTCCTTCTGGATCTCTCACAATGTGTATATTGGTAAACTAGATGTCCCACCGGTCTCTTAGGCTCTCTTCACTTTTCTTCATTCTTTCTTTCCTTAGAGAAAGAAGATAATTTGAATTGTCTTAGGTTCATATTAACTGATTCTTTCTTCTACCAGTTCCAACCTGCTGTCGAAACCCCCTAGGGAACTTTTAATTTCAGTTAGTTTGGTCTTCAGCTCTAGTATTTCTGTTTGGTTCATTTCTGTGTGTTTACTGAAATTCTTACTTTGTCATGAATCATTTTGCTGATTTCCTTTTGTTCTTTTTCCTTTAGCTATTTGATCATATTTTTGACTTTTTATTTTTAGGAGGTACAGGGGATTGAATCCAGGAGTTCATACATGGGAAGCAGGTGCTCAACCATTGAGCTGCACCTATTTCCCATCGACATTCTTTCCAGAAGTCTTTGTCTGGTATGTCCAAAGACTGGGCTTCCTTGTTGATGTTTTTGGATGCATTATTTTGTTCCTTTAAATGGGCCATTGTTTTTTGTTTCTTTGAATATCTTGTATATATATTTTTTGCACATTTTAGGCTGCCACCAGAGGTATTGGTACAGACATACATTCACTCCAATATGCATAAGCTTTATTCTGCTCCCTCCAGAATCTGGACTGGGTACCTACCCTGGGAGTGCAGGCTGGCTGTTTACCAAGCTGGGGAGGGAGTGGAGGAAGGGCCAGCAGAGGTGCTATGTGGGTTTCTTACTGTGTTTAAATTGTCTTTTGATTCTGCACTCACCCAGTTCCTGCAACATTTTATTTTCCACAGCTCTGAGAGAGGTGGTTCTGCAAGGCTTTGCTTGTTTTTCAAAAATGTTGTGTGGGTGTGGAACCATGGAGCATCTTATTCTGCTATCTTAGTGATAGCACTCTCCTATACATGTAACATTTTGCTACTTCTTATTTTTTATTATACACACTAATAATAAGCTACCTTCCCCCCCTAACCTTAATGTTACAAAATGGTGCATTTTAGGGATCAGTATTTCATAATTCCTAGTGTCATCATTTGTGCCCATTCTAACATGCTAACTCTGGTGTATAGCTTGCCTGTACTGCTAGTGGAAAACTGTGGTTGCTGTTTTTCAAGCTTTAAGTTGTGTGTTGCTGTTTTCTTGGGACTTGTACTGTCAAGTTTGGAGCAAGGGAGAGAAATGTTGACCATTCATTGAATGGGTTTCAATGATAGTTTTCATACCCTGTGGTGAATAACTTTTAAAATGTATTTGGGATTACCACACATTATTTAACCAAGTGCTTCCATGTTTTCAGGAAAAGCTAGATACATCTTTTGATCTTTTGCTGTAAATTTAGATAAGCCTTGGTTCATTTTTTATGGTATTAAATAAGAGACAAAAAAATGTCAATTATTCTCAGTATAGATATCAATTGTCAGTGTCTTTGTAAAATTACATATCAAAAGGTATCAGTAGTTTATAGTGAAAGGTTCTCAAGTGATTTGGTGGTTTAAGTAAAATCTTTTTTTTTTTTTACCGGGAGGTCCCAGGGATCGAACCCCGGTCTCTCCATATGGTAGGTAGACGGATGCCGAACTTCTTGAGCCACATCCGTTTCCCTAAGTAAAATCTTGAGTCTATATCATCTGAGAGATGCTTGCGTGATAAAAAGGTGTTAATATTTTTATATTTATAAATTTATTTATTTTTATATCAATGTTCAAGTTACTCAATTAACACAAGATAACTACAATAACAATAAATTTGCTTTAGTCAGTGGTTACACTTCCTCCCCTATTTCTGTTCATTCCTCAACCTTGAGGGATTTGGGGCGATGCCCACTCTGCTTCAGGCTGAGAAGGGCTGTAGATATCATGGGGCAGAGGAATGTAATTGTTTTCCTTGTAGTTGAAGATACTGCTTGCTTTTTGGATGGGGCTTGTCCATCATCATTTTATTAGTTGTCAGGGCAGGTCCGAAGGATTGGAGAGTAGGAGTTGGCCACTTATCAACTTTGGTTTCAAGGGTCAACAGGCATAGGAACAATCTGAAGGCTTTAAGTCTCTTCTTGTATAAAGTTGTTGTTTTTGTTTTTCTTTCTGAAGATGAAGCTGAAGCCTTGACCTGCAGCTGGATGCATGTACTTTGAGAGAAGCCTCAGAGTAAAACAGTATAAATGACAAGGAAATTTGGTTGTTTCTGTGACATGTATCATTTTTCTAAGAAGAAAAAATACATTCCCATATACCTCCTCTTGTTTTTGACACTTAACATTGATATGGTACCTTTGCTACAGTTCCTGCAGGAATGTTAATATATTACTAACTATAGTCCATTTTTTGCTTTAGGTGTATTTTCCCCCTTATACCACCCTATTATTAATACCTTGTATTAGTGACATACTTTTGTTAAAAAGTAATTTGCATGATTTACTCTTTGTCTAGGAAAGTTTGATTATATAAAGAATTACAATAATTTTTGCTAGATCAAAATATAGGGAAGCATCTTCATTGCCTTGAGCTAGACAGTGGTTTCTTAGACTTTACACCCAAAGTACAAACAATGAAAGAAAAAACAGATAAATGGGACCTTATCAAAATTAAAAACTTTTGAGTATTAAAGGACTTTATTATGAAACTAAAATTACATCCTACACATGGGAGAAAATATTTGGAAGACACATCTCTGATAAAGGTGAAAAGATGCTCAACATCATTAACCACCAGGGAAATGCAGATCAAAACCACAATGAGATATCATTTCACACCTACTAGAATGGCTGCTATTAAAAGAAAACATACCAAAAGATTACCAGTGTTGGAGAGGATGTGGAGAAATAGGAACACTCATTCACTGCTGGTGGCAAAGTAAAATGGTGCTACCACCATGGAATACAGTTTGGGGTTCCTCAGAAAGTTCAGTTTAGAATTACCATATGACCTGGCAAGCCTACTACTAGGTATATATGCCCAAAAGCATTGAAAGCAGGGACTCAAATAGATATTTGCACACCAGTGCTCATAGTAGCATTATTCACAATTGCCAAAAGATGGAAGCAACCCAAGTGTCCATCAACCGATGAATGGATAAATAAAATGTGATATATACATAGAATGGAATGTTATTCATCTGTAGAAAGGAATGCAGTTCTAATACATGTGACAGCATGGATGAACCTTGAGGTCATCACATTGAGTAAAATAAGCCAGACAGAAAAGGACAACTATTATATGATCTCACTGATATGAAATAATTAGAATAAGCAAACTTACGGTGTCAGAATCTAGAATATAGATGACCAGGGGATGGGGGTGGGGATAGGGAATGGGAATGTAAGGCTTAAAATGTGGAATTCCTATTTGGAACGTGGAGATGCTTTGGTGATGGATGGTGGTGATGGTAGCAAAACATTGTGAACATAATTTACTGCACTGAAATATGTATCTAAATGTGGTTGAAAGGGAAATGTTAGGTTGTATATATGGTAAGAGAATAAAAATTTAAAAAAAATTCCATGAAACTGCACTACACAAACAGTGAACCCTAAGTTAAACCATCGATTATATAGTTAATAGTAAAATGCTTTTATCAGTTGTAACAAATGTACCACACCATTGCAACATGTTAATAGGGCGGAATATGGGAATCTTATATTTTGTGCATGATTGTTCTGTAAAATCCATAACTTCTCCAGTTAAATAAAATATTTAAAAGTCCCCCCCTCCCGCAAATAATTTTGGCATATAATATATGTTTTACTCTCCTGGTGTTGCTATTAAATAGATTTATGAAATGAAGAAACAACAACTTATTAGAGCAGTAATAATAATAGGAGTACCTATAATGTATTCATAAACTTAACAGTAAAAGAATATTTTACTTTTGAACTTGAATATAAATATAATTAACGTCTGAGAATTGGGGACTGGTTGTTAGTAAAAAAGTTAGTGGGATATATGAATTGACTACTGATGCTGGATCTTTAAAAATAAGTTGTTAAAATGATTTATTTTACACTTTGGTTTTATTGTTTTTAATTAACTGAATTGTTTCTGTTACAATCATATTTCCATCTTCATGTGAATTATTATTAAATAGTCCATATTTTATTTAGATGCTTTCACTAATTTTAATAAATAAAAGTAGATGCTTTTAGTGCATGCAATTGAGAAAACATGAAAAAAATAAGTTAAGATTTTCCCCCAAATTCAGGCAGGATTATCTTATCTTCATCTACTTTGCTATGAAATCTGCCACTAATTCCAGTGGTGCCCAGTGTGAAATGTTTTTGTTTTTTTTAAAAACAATTTATTGAAGTATCTCATTCATACATGAACATTCACAAACTATAAGTGTTCAGTAAACATTGTGAACCCACAAAACATGCATAACATCACACAGGGTTACCACACATCAACCCACCACAAATACTTTGCATTGTTGTGAAACCTTTGTTAACAAATTATGAAAGACCATTGTCAAAGTATTACTACTAACTATAATCTGTATCTTACTCCCCAAGACATTTTTTAAAGGATTTATTTATTTACTTTTATCCATTTTTACACCCCCCCTACCCGTTTTTGCTGTTTTTGTGTCCATTCACTAGGCAACTCTCTGTCCGTTTCCTGCCCTCTCTTCTCCTCCTGTCTTCGCTGGGATTCAATCCTCAGAACCTCCGATGTGGGAGAGAGGTGTCCTACCCCTTGCATCTCCTTAGTTCCTGGTTTTTTGGCACGTCTCGTCTTGGCTCTCCCTTGTGTCACTCTCCTGTTATATCATCATCTTGCTGGGTGGCTTGCGGGGCCTGGAGGCGCACCCGTGCATGGAGCCTGGTGGCTCACACGCCTTCTATATTTTTCCTTTTTTTAAATTTTTGCAGGGAGGTCCCGGGGATCGAACCCAGGTCCCTCCATGTGGGAGATGGATGCCCAACCATTTGAGCCACATCCATCCCCCTGCTATATCTCTTAAGGTTGACCAAAGATACCTAGAGTTACAGTCATTTCCCATACAGGATGGTCATATAATAAGTCAGGCTTAGTTTATCACCAGTATTCTAAATACCAGACCTAGGGAGAAAAACTAGGTCTGGGAACTCATGCATGGTTTCTAATATAGCAAATGTTTAGCCTACCCTGATTATCACAAAATTAGGACAGTGAGAATATTCACATGTGAAGTGTTTTTTTTTTTTTTTTTTTTTTAATTTTATTTTGTACATTTAATAATTGAAAATATAAACAATTAAAAACTAAAAAGTAAACACAGATGAATAAATATATACATTTCTCAATTAAATGTAATGGATACATATAAAATTTTTTTTTAATCAAACAATATATTACACAATATATTTGGTTCATAGTAACGCATTCCTACAGTATTTGTCCTTTTGTGTCTGGCTTTCTTCACTCAACATAACGTCCTCCAGGTTCATCCATGTTGCCATATGCTTTGTGACTTCATTTCTTCTTACAGCTAGCTGCATAATATTCCATTGTGTGAATAGACCATAGTTTGTTTATCCATTCATCTGTTGATGGACACCTGGGTTGTTTCCAACTTTTGGCAATGGTGAATAATGTTGCTGTGAACATCAGTGTGCAGATGTCTGTTCGTGTCACTGCTCTCAGTTCTTCTGGGTATATACCCAGTAGTGGTATTGCAGGGTCCTGTGGCAAGTCTATATTCAACTTCTTTAGGAACTGCCAAACAGTCCTCCATAGTGGTTGTACCATCCTGCATTCCCACCAACTGTGAAGAAGCGTCTCTATCTCTCCACATCCTCTCCAACACTTGTAGTTCTCTGTCTTTTTAATAGTGGCCATTCTGATAGGTGTGAAATGATATCTCATTGTAGTTTTGATTTGCATTTCCTGAATCATGAGTGATGTTGAGCATTTCTTCATGTGTTTTTTTTGCCATTTGTATTTCTTCTTTGCAGAAATGTCTATTCAAATCTTTTGCCCATTTTTTAATTGGGTCGTTTGTCTTTTTATTGTTGAGTTGTAACATCTCTTTATATATCCTGGATATTAAACCCTTATCAGATATGTGATTTCCAAATAATTTTTCCCATTGAGTTGGCTGCCTTTTCACCCTTCTGACAACGTCCTGTGAGGTACAAATGTGTTTAATTTTGAGGAGGTCCCATTTATCTACTTTTCTTTTGTTGCACGTGCTTTGGGTGTAAGGTCCAAGAAACCACCACCTACTACAAGGTCTTGAAGATGTTTCCTTACATTTTCTTCTAGTAGTTTTATGGTCCTGGCTTTTATATTTAGATCTTTGATCCATTTTGAGTTGATTCTTGTATAGGGGGTGAGATAGGGGTCCTCTTTCATTCTTTTGGTTATAGATATCTAGTTCTCCCAACACCATTTGTTGAAGAGACTGTTTTTTCCCATTAGCGTGGGTTTGCTAGGTTTGTCAAAAACCAGTTGACTGTATAGGTGAGGGTATATTTCTGGATTCTCAATTCTTTTTAAAGATTTTATTTATTTATTCATTTATCCCCCCTTTGCTGCTTGTGCTCGCTGGGTCAGCTAACCACGCCGTGCAGGCGGGCTTGCCTTCACCAGGAGGCCCCGGGAACCGAACCCGGGGCCTCCCATATGGTAAACGGGAGCCCTACTGATTGAGCCACAGCCGCTTCCCTGGATTCTCAATTCTATTCCACTGATCGATATGTCTATCTTTATGCCAGTACCATGCTGTTTTGACCACTGTAGCTTTGTAATGTTTCAAGGTCAGGCAGTGAAATTCCTCCCACATAGCTCTTCTTTTTTAGAATGCTTTTGGCTATTCGGGTGCACTTACCCTTCCAGATGAATTTGGTAATTGCCTTCTCTAATTCTGTAAAGTAAGCTGTTGGGATTTTGATTGGTATTGCATTGAATCTGTAAATGAGTTTGGGCAAGATTGACATCTTCATGATATTTATTCTTCCAATCCATGAACGCAGAATGTCTTTCCATTTGTTTAGGTCTTTTTAATTTTCTTTTAGCATTGTTTTGTAGTTTTCTGCATATAGGTCCTGTACTTCTTTGGTTAAATTAACTCCTAGGTATTTGAGTCTCTTTGTTGCTATTGAAAATGGAATTTTCCTCCTAATTTCCTCCTCAGATTGTTCAGTACTAGTGTACAAAAACATTACTGATTTTTGCGTGTTGATCTTGTATCCTGCCACTTTGCTGAACTCATTTATTAGTTCAAGTAGCTTTGTTGTGGATACTTCAGGATTTTCTAAATACCGGATCATGTCATCCGCAAACAGTGAGAGTTTTACTTCCTCTTTTCCTATTTGGACGCCTTTAATTTTTTGTCTTGTCTAATTGCCCTATCTAGAACTTCTAGTACAATGTTGAATAACAATGGTGACAGTGGGCATCCTTGTCTTGTTCCTGCTCTTAGCGGGAAGGCTTTCAACTTTTCCCTATTGAGTATGATGTTGGCTGTGGGTTTTTCATATATGCCTTTTATCATATTAAGGAATTTTCCTTTTATTCCTGTCTTTTAAGTGTTTTTAATCAAAAAACGATGTTGGATTTTGTTGATGGCAGACTAGTGAGACACGGGAATCTCTTCTCCAGAAAAATAGCTAGATGACCGGCTGAAACAGCCCCGAAAAAGATCTTCTAGGGTTTAGGAAAGCAGGTGAAGGCTGCACACCACCCAGAGGAGAGAGGGACAAAAGAGGGAAATCGTGACGACAGAGCTGTGAGTTGGAACCGGCAGCAACTGCTGCTACTGGCACCCTCGCCCACACTCTTTAGACTTCTCGGGCCTCTGGGCCTGTCAATACAGACAAACGGGGCTCCAGGAATTTACCACTCCCGGAAAGGGGAGAGAGAGGGACACAGGCTTAGGCTGACTCAGGTTCTGACCTGCAAATTTGGGCTGTGGAGCCCCAGGGACCCTTCTACACGGCAGACCCTTCCACACAGCAGTTTGCCCTGGGAGCCTAAGAAGGACTGGAGAAATCCTACCCTCACACCCTCCCTCTCTTCTAGCCTGGACTAATTGTTGAGGATTCCACAGAAGAGGGGAGAGAGAGCCTGGGGCTAACCCTGCTTTTGACTTGCAGGTATGGTCTGCCCTGTCCAAAGAGCCCTTCCAGGCTGGGTGGGGCTGCGCCATTGTTTGCCTTGGAGCCTGCAAGGGGCTAAAGATAGACAAACCTCCCAATATCTTCCTCTACTAACAGGGACTGATTGTTGAGGATTCAGAAGGGAGTGGAAATATTTCCTAGCTGGGAAAAGGGGGGGCGTTACGAGAGAAGTCTGGAGAACTGTCTCAGATAATTTGAATTACAAGGCTCTTAGTCCCCAGACAGGAAGGTCTATCACATTGATCTGGTCTGTGTCACAAAAAATATGCTCCGACCAGGCATTGAATTGAGAGCTGCCAATGAGCGCCATCTTCTGGCAGACCAAGGAAGTGCACATAAGAAAATTAATGAGTAGGAGAGGCTTTTCCTGGCCTCTATAGCCTCCCCGCCCAAGGCCCTAGGAAATGACTCTACAACCAATTACTGGTCCAGTGCCCAGTTTTGAGCTACCAGCAGAACAATCATAACCATCAAGGTTGAGCCAAAAATCAAAGAGCTGTGGTAACTCACAGCCTCCTGCCACTAAAACCCCATAAAAGAGAAAGAGATAGAGCATCTAAGTAAAATACAACCTAACCAGATGCCTAAACACCAGCAAAAAATTACGAACCATACTAAGAAAATAGAAGACACGGCCCAAGAAAAGGAATACAGCAAAGTACCAGAAGAGATGCAGATGTTGAGAGAACTAATCAGTGAGATGAGCACAAATTTCCAAAATCAAACTTATGAGATGAAAGAGAATATAGTTAAAGAGATAAATGACATCAAGAAGACATTGAGCGAATGCAAAGAAGAATTTGAAATCCTGAACAGAAAAGTAACGGAGTTCATGGGAATGAAAGACACAGTAGGTGAAGTCAAAAATACATTTAAGGGGGAAGCGGCTGTGACTCAATCAGTAGGGCTCCCGTTTACCATATGGGAGGGCCCGGGTTCGGTTCCTGGGGCCTCCTGGTGAGGGCAGGCCCGCCCACACGGCGTGGTTGGCTGACCCAGCGAGCACAAGCAGCAAGGGGGGGATAAATGAATAAATAAATAAAATCTTTTAAAAAAAAAATACATTTAAGGCATACAACAGCAGACTCGAAATGATAGAAGAAAGAATAAGACAGAGCAGCTAAAATTGAAGAGAGAAGAGAACAGAGAGAGAAAAGAATGGAAAAAATTGAGCAGGGGCTCAGAGAGTTGAATGACAACACAAAACGCAACAACATATGTGTCATGGGAGTTCCAGAAGGGGAAGAGAAAGGAAAAGGGGCAGAAAGAGTATTTGAGGAAATAATAGCTGAAAATTTCCCAACTCTCATGAAAGAAAGGAACTTACATGTCCAAGAAGCACACCGTACCCCAATGAGAATAAATCCAAATAGACCTACGCCAAGACACATTATTCAGAATGTCAAATGTAAAAGATAAAGAGAAAATTCTCAGAGCAGCAAGAGAGAAGCAAACGATCAGGTACAAAGGACGTCCAGTAAGACTTAGTGCAGATTTCTCTTCAGAAACCTTGGAGGCGAGAAGACAGTGGTATAATACAGTTAGGAAACTGAAAGAGATAAACTGCCAGCTGAGAATTCTTTATCCAGCAAAACTGTCCTTCAAATATGAAGGTGAATATAAAGTATTCACAAACAAACAGAAACTAAGAGAGTTTGCAAAAAAGAATCCACCTTTGCAGGAAATATTAAAGGAAGCCTTAGAACCTGAAAGAAAAAGACAGGAGAGAGAGGCTTGGAGGAGAGTATAGAAGAAAGAAAAGCAGAAAGAATAACCAAAAGAGTAAAAAGAGAGAAAAAAATAAGATGGCATATGAAAACCAAAGAATAAAATGCAGGAAATAAATGGTGCATTTTCAGTAATATCATTGAATGTGAATGGATTAAACTCCCCAATCAACAGATACAGGCTGACAGAATTTATAAAAAAACATGAGGCATCCATATGCTGCTTACAAGAAACTCACCTCAGACCCAGGGATACAAACCGGCTGAAAGTAAAAGGTTGGAAAAAGATACTCCACGTGAATAGTAAACAGAAAAGAGCAGGGATAGCTATACTAATATCAGATAAAACAAACTTCAAATGCAAAAAAGTGATAAGAGATGCGGAAGGCCATTATATATTAATAAAAGGGACGATCCTCCAGGAAGATATAACAGACATAAATACCTACACACCTAACCAGGGTGCCCCAAAATATATGAGACAAACTCTGGCAAAATTGAAGGGAGAAATAGACATTTCTACAATAATCGTCGGAGACTTCAACACCCCTCTCACATCATTAGATAGAAAAACTAGACAGAAGATCAACAAGGAAACAGAGAACTTGAACAATATGATAAACAAGTTAGACCTAACAGACATATACAGAACACTGCATCTAAACTCAGCAGGTTATACATTCTTCTCAAGTGCCAATGGATCTTTCTCCAGGATAGACCACATGTTAGGTCACAATACAGCTCTCAATAAATATATAAAGATTGAAATTATACAAAGCACCTTCTCAGATCATAATGGAATGAAACTAGAAATCAGTAATAGAAAGGAAAAAAGTAAATTTGCAAATGTGTGGAGACTGAACAACAGAGTCGTAAATATTCGGTGGGTTAAAGAAGAAATTGCAAATGAAATCAGTAAATATATTGAGACACATGAAAATGAGAACACAATATATCAAAACTTATGGGCTACAGTGAAGGCAGTCTTGAGAGGGAAATTTATAGCCCTAAATGCCTATATTAAAAAACAAGAAAGAGCTAAACTCAAAGATTTAACTGAACAACTTGAGAAACTAGAAAAAGAACAGCAAACCAATCCCAAAGGAAAAAAGAAGGAAAGAAATAATAAAGATTAGAGCAGAAATAAATGAAAATGAGAACAGAAAAACAATAGAGAAAATCAACAAAACCAAAAGCTGGTTCTTTGAGAAGATCAATAAACTTGACAAACCCCTCGCTAGACTAAGAAAGAAAAAAAGAGAGAAGATGCAAATAAATACAATCAGAAATGAAAGGGGGGAAATTACAAATGACCTCACAGAAATAAAAAGAATCATAAGAGGATATTATGAGAAACTATATGCCAACAAACTAGTAGACAACCTAGATGAAATGGACAAATTTCTAGAAACACATAACCAACCTACAGTGACACCACAACAAATACAAGAACTTAACAAACCAATCACAATTTAGGAGGTTGAATCCATCATCAAAAATCTCCCAGCAAAGAAAAGTCCAGGATCAGATGAAGTGGTTTTGATGGTAATAATGCAATCATTTATATCATGGTGTTATACTATTTCTGAGTGTTAACATCCAAATTCAGGTCATTGTTGTAAATTTGATTTTTAAATCTAGATATTAATTTGTAACAGCTAATTGAGTTTCACATCTAGAAAGTTGACAGCAACTATGTCTAGTTTTAATTAAACCTTGTTTATTCATAGTGATTTAATATACAAAAGTTATGTTAATGTGATATATATACACACATACATATTTAACTCAGAGCAAAAACTAAATATGTTAGTATGGTATTCAGGAATAAGTGAGATGAAAAGTGGGTATTGACAATACTTTTGAAGATTATTTGTGGTTGTTGACCTTGGCAGAATGAGATGATTTTAAGTTGATAGTATATGATAAAAGAAAATATTTTGCCATGTTTTCATATTTATCTTGGGACAGGACCAGATAATGTCTAATCAAATGCAGTTTGCTAGGGCAAACTGGGAAGTTAACAGACTTGGAATTGGATAGCAGATGTATGTGCAGTCTTTCAGGTAAGGTGGTATACAGTGTCTTGGAGCATCCAGTGAATGTATGGTTAGATAGGTGAGAAGACAATATTGTGGCATTTAGATTAGGGCCACTTGAGAAAATCTTTTTAGGGTGGGTTTAGGGGCAGTATTCCAGTTCTTGAAAATGGGGTATTAGATATATTACAACAAGAGCAAGACAGGGTGTTGATCTTTGGGTGACTCAGGCACAGGGCAGGGTACAACTTGAGTATAAAAGGTGGTAGGTTGGGAAGCGGATGTGGCTCAATCGATAGGGCTCCCGTTTACCATATGGGAGGCCCCGGGTTCGATTCCCGGGGCCTCCTGGTGAAGGCAAGCCAGCCCATGTGGCGCGGTGAGGTCACGCAGCAAGACGACCCAACAAAGGGAGACAAGCAGACAGAGCAAAACGCACAGCAAACGGACACAGCGAGCACAAGCAGAAAGGGGGGGATAAATAAATAAAAACCTTTTAAAAAAAGGTGGTTGGTTATGACAAAATGTATAGTGGCCTGTATCTGTCATTTTGCCATAACCTATAAAATTGTGTGGGGCAGAGTATAAACTATAATGTAAACTATAGTCCACAGTTAGTAGCAGTGCGTCAATATATGTTCATCAATTACAACAAGTGTACCACACTAATGAAAGATGTTGTTAATGTGGGAAAGTGTGGGAGGTAAAGAGGGTGGGGCATATGGGAATATCCCTTATATTAACATCTGTGTAATCTAAAGCTTATTTAAAAATAAAAATTAAAAAAAAAAAAAAAAATAAAAGGTGGTAAGAGTACTAGGGCTGCAGGAATACAGCATAAACTTTTTCTTGTGCCCTCACCTCTACTCCCTAACAAAAACCTGGTTAGTAGTCACTTGTTGCTAAGTTTAGGAGTGGCATGCTAGATTTTTCTATGGAAATCGGAATTGATGGTGGAGAACTTGGCCATGGCTGTGTATGCAGGTTGGATTAGATGGTCCTAATGTGTAGTGAAGGCTTGAGCCAAATTTTGAAAATATTGGGAAAATACACCCCCCCTTATTACTTAAGTGCCAACTAGCAATGCATCTGGAAAAAGACCTTGTGCAACAGGGGGAAATGGTAAATACAAATGAGTTTTTATGGCCGAAGACTTCAAAGTGAGTCCGGAGATCATTACAGAGGTTATGCTTATGCAAGTCTCAGCAGGATCTCATTGACTGCCACAGCAAACAGTGCCTCAAACAGCAGTGCTCCTGAGGGTTCTAGAGACATCCAGAAACTATAAGCAGAGCAGTCAGCTCAGGATTTCAGCACTCTGCCAGTGGGCCTTGCTTTGGAATTTATGCTCCGCAGTGCAACAAAGTTCAACTCATTTATAGGTTCTCTACACCTGGTTCTTCTGCCCCTTTTATTTATAGTTAGCACTATACTTGATAAATATATGTCCCAGGGACTTAAACCTTTGATCTGTCCATGTGCCAGTTGAGCCCTGAATTTCAGCAGAGTTGCAACACCTACTCTCCAGTTCATTGGACCCACCCAGGGCAACTAACAAGGAGATGATGATGGACTACGCCCATCCCAAGGAACAGGGAATGTCTGCAACTGCAAGCAAGATAGTTCCATCCATCTGCCCCATGGGATCTAAACTCCCTCTCAGTTAGAAGCAGAGTGGGCATCACCATCCCCAAATCCTCAAGATTGGGAAATGAACAATGGACTAAAGTAGACTTACTATTATTCTACTATAGATTTATTATTCTAGCAATGGAAAAACTCTTATCATTGATGTAAAGGCAGTGGCCACCAGAGGTTCTGAGGGATAGGAGAGGAAAGAATAGGTGTAATATGGGGGCATTTTCGGGACATTGGAGTTGTCCTGCATGACATTGCAGTGATGGATACAGGCCATTGTATATTTGTCATAACCTACAAAATTGTGCGGGACAGAGTAAACTGTAATCCATAGTAGCAGTGCTTCAATACGTGTTCATCAATTTTAACAAATGTGCCACACTAATGAGGGATGTTGTTGATTTGGGAAAGTGTTGGAGGAGGACAGACTGGGTATATGGGAATCCCTTGTTTTTACGTAGCATTTATGTAATTTAAAGCTTCTCTAAAGATAAAAAAAATAAAGAATTAAAGTGAATAAGAAAAAATAATATTGGGAGAATGTGGGTAGACAAGGAAAGTTGCTAGTTTGCTGAACGTGTACCATCATACACTTAAAATAAGAGGGGAACAGGTAGATATTTCTGGTTCTGTCTGGCTTTAGTTTCTGCAGTGTGTAGAGAATGCCATATGTGTACAGGCTGTGCCCCATTTTGCTCCTTCCCCTTTTCCTGAAAGTAGAAGTTGATTTTGAAGTGCTGTGTTGATTTTGAAGGCATGTTTAATTTATCAACTTGGTTATTTCACTTTTGGGCCTCTACACTTCTTTCTTTACATTATTTTTTTTATGTTTCTAAGGGCCGATATTGGACCTATCCTAAATTAGTTATAAAATTTAGATAGGTCATTAATTATCTTATGAATGCAGATTTCTTTCAGATGTACCTTCTCCAGATGTTCTATTCCTGCAATTCCTCTAGTAGAGCAGTGGCTACCGTTAGGAATTCTTCAGTCCATCCAGGTTTTTGGAAAGAAAAAGATATTTGCAAATGGTATATCTGGTAGCTGCAATGTGAGTATGTTATCAAGAAACTTTAATTTTAAAATTTTTACTTCTGATGTGAGTATACATGATCATTGCTTGATTTGTCATTCTTTTTACTCTTATCATTTACTCAGAAAACTGTAATGGAAATTAGGGAGATAAACTGAAGAAAATCTTTTGGTTAAGGATAAATATTTTTTAAAGGTTATTAATCATCCATCAAAGGGGCATTTTTTCGTCTTTTGAAGGTAGGTATTTAAGAATAATTTAAACTTTTGGTGAGCCTCTCATTTCGGTATGTAGTCAAAGATACCGTGTATCATTTTGCAATAAGGAATGATAGTAACCTTTTTTTATTAAATGTACTACTGCAGGAACTAGTCTACCTTTTTAACGTTCATAGTTTCAAACTAGATGACATACTTTTGTCTCCTGTCTCCTAAGAAAGCAGATAGGCCAATAAAAAGAACATACCTTTTGGGTCTTGTCAGGAGTCTGTGAAAATGTTTCCTGCTAATCTTTAAATTAAATTAAGTAATTATGATAATTTTATGGTATAACTTCTCAGAGTTTTTTGTAGATGTTTCACTTTATGAGGTTATGGGCCTGAAATAAGAATAAATCAGGTTTTAATAACACATATGGTTTTGCAATTTCTCAGAGTAGTTCAGATTTTAAAAGACTGCATTAAAATTTCTCCACTCATAATTTACTTTCTCTTATACTAACAGTAACATTTTAAATTAAAATTTAAAAGTCACCCAGTTTTTCACCACCTTGATATAGTAGCTCTTTTTCTTACTTTCCTTTCTTTGCCTTTTTCTTAACTGTTGCATCCTAATATGAGGTTTTAATGTATCAAACCTTACCCACAATGCTACATAGTCGTCATAAATAGTTTGTGTGTGAATTTTAGATTAGTTACATTGATGTACCACAACTTAATCCATGGCTAGACATGTAAATAGTTCCTGTTTTTAATTTAAGTCATTGTAGTATTATAATAGTGGCATATTTAGAAGGGTATATTCATTTCCTGCATGTGGTCCTTATAGATAGAAGAATGTGACCCTTTTGGGAGGAGTGTTAAATAAGGTAAGGGATGGCATGTGGTGTATGTGTTGAATTTTCTGGCTTTTTAGCAGCTCAGCATTTCTGGATTTTTAGTGAGAGAATTAACACACGGCTACTTTACTTGCCCTCCACCTTCCCCTGATAAAATGGATTCTGAAGAAGATTATTTGTGATGGCTCTGAAGCTTTCTGTTTGCTGTCTTGAGACCACTTGGGATTGAATGATAAAGGAATAAAATACAATCATTCTCTTAGAAAATAAGAATTACTTTGATTATAAAACAGTGTTAAAGAGAAAAATCAGGTGTTTTTGTGTGTTGTTTTATTGGGGGAAGGTAAATTTTTAGCAAGTCTTTATCATTTGGAGTTGAAGATGCAAGTGGAATTGCATGTAATCATTACATATTTGTGTTTAAATGCTAAAGTATATAGCTGTCCAACAGGTCTTCAGAAGTGGAAAGAAGAAAATTTTTTCTTGGTGAATTTAACTTGGAACCTATGCTTCAAGTAGTAGGTCATAAACACAAATTATAGATAATTTGAAAAGTTATGGTGATCAAGTTTCAGCTTTCAGATCTCTGTTTATATCAAAAGCAGTGCTACTGAGAGCATTTATTTGAATTTAACATTTAGGACTAAAAATATGTAATCACTTATTTTTTTCTTGAACTTATGAAGTGTTTATATTTTATTTTTATCGGCAACTGTTAGGAAAAGAGAATGATTTTACATGTGAAAAATCAAACCAAATTCACAGGTCAGAATGGTTTCATCATCCTCATTAGTATTTTATCAGAAGTAAATCAGAACATGTGAAATTTTTTTCATCTTTATAAATTGATTTACATTTACATTTTATATAAATGGAATCATACAATGTTACATAATATATTTTTTTAACTTTATTTTATACATTTAATAATTAAAAATATAGACAGTAATTTAAAAAGAAAATACAGTTGAATTAAAACATACATTTCTCAATTAAATGTAATGTATACACATATTTTTTAAATTATGCAATATGTTACCCAATATATTTGATTCATATTAACACAATCATAACAGTATTTGTCCTTTTGTGTCTGGCTTGCTTCACTCAGCATAATGTCCTCCAGGTTCATCCATGTTCTCACCTATTTTTAATCCAGTAATTATATATAAATATTCTTAATAAACGTTTAACGGCAGCATACTCTACATTTGAACCTAAAAAAGTGGTCCTACTTTAAAATATATTATGTAGCCTATCTATGCAAACGTGATTGCTGGGATTTCAGTAAGGAGAAACAAAAGCTGGTAGAGTTGGATATAATTTTTTCCCAGAAGGAAAATAGTAATTGAGACTTAATGTAAATTTCATTTCTATGCTTTATATTCCAAAGCTGTTGGAATGTTAGCGTTTTTATACTAGTTACAGAGAATTGGTACATGTAATAAAGACGTCTCTTTTAAAGTTTTTCCTTGACACTAGGTGAGAGCTCCACCTTGTGATCTTTGAGCATATTTTTTAAAGAAAATTAATAACTTGCAGTAGCCTAGAAATGGTGTGGTGAGTTTGATTATTAAATTCATACTTTTATTTAAGCATTATATATGCATATAGTTTTAGGTTTCCCAACGTAGGTCAAATGGTATTAAGTATATTTAAAGATGTTCTGTGAATTTTTTGCGTGAATCTTTGGTGGTAACAAATTGTATTTTATTCAGTTGTAGACAATTAAAAGTGGAAACATTCTCAGCTCTTCATATAGATTAAACCCTTATTATATTCTTTAAAAATAATCACCAGTGCCAGTTCACCCATTGTGGTCCCTCTTTTTAAATTACAAAGCAACTTATATAATTTTTGCTGGTGAACTGTGAACTGTTCTCGTGGCAAGTTGGATATTTAGAGAATGATTATAAAATTGTAAAACTCAAGATAAATGGAATTTAGTATTCATATGTTTAATAATATTAGGCGGCAATAGAGGTAGGTTCTTTCTAGTAGAAATAAGTGTTACCACATTTCTTGTATAGGGTAATTTCACAAAGGCAAGAATTATTGCTGTCCTCTTCACCGATATCCCTAGTGCTGATTCTTGCATTTGGCACATGGTAGATACTTTTATTTGTTTGAATTTTTGATATTTAGAAATTTTTAAAAACAATTATTTCACTGGAATATGCAGTTGGCCAGTTTAATATTTTTTTCTGGAATTTTTTGACTTGATTTTTTTTAAAAGGATATAGGGTCCTTGTCTGAGAGAATCATATTCTCATAAATACAGGTTTGCTTTGGTTTTTTAATTACCAAATATATATTAAAATAGTCTGTGCCAACCAAAGTAATTTGATGTGGCAAAACTTCTTGTCTCTATACTAGAAATTAATTTTGTGCTATTTAGAGGAATGTAATTTATCACACAATACTTATTTTATTTAGTGATCTCTACTTTTCAGAGGTGATACACTATTTTCCTTACCTGTGATTCCTTAGCAGAAATATTTGTGAACTATCTAAATTTGGCTTGAGAACTGTATATTTAAGAAAAACTGTTTGTTTGTATAAAATGCCCAGAGACTGGCAACCCCTTGAGTCTGGTTGTGAGCCAATGGCCATATGGGCAAAATCGATGATAAGGCAGAAGGGTGTAGTTGTGCAGTGGATGGGCAAGACAGTGGTGCAGTGATGCTGTTGGGTTTGGGTCGTGCTGGTCTGTGAGGGGGGTAGGGTGGGGGGAGTAAGTTGCACTGTCCATGGAACTGGGGGGAGTGCTGGTAGAGGGAGTAGATGAACTCTGTGGATTTGTGGGTATGTGGTTGAAATGACAACGTTGGGAGTGTTCTTTTGGCAGATATGGCACGGAAGGGTTACTGGTTTAGGGTGTTAGATGTAGGGGGTTATACAGGGCAGGGCGCACCTGGGGCAGGCTTCTAGGGAGTATGTGAGTGTTCATCCTGTCATAGTGTGTTGTATCAGTGGGTGGAGACCCACACAATGAACGGGAAGTTGTTGGACTCCCATCCTGGGGAGTCGTGCTGTGTTCTCAGATAGAAGGGCGGGAGTCTTTCAAAAGCATAGGCAGTGCCTAATAGGGGAGGACAGGTCAGTGTGTCAAGCCCTCAGTGTTGTTGCAGGTAACTGTGAATCTTGTTCTTCAAGGAATGAAGCTTGGTGGATTCAGAGGGGAGGAGGAGGGAGGAATAGAATAGATGGAACATGTGGCATTTTTGGGGCGTTGGAATTTGTATTAGTCAGCCAAAGGAGGTGCTGATGCAAAATACCAGAAATGGTCGGTTTTTATAAAGGGTATTTATTTGGGGTAGAAGCTTACAGTTACCAGGCCATAAAGTATTAAGTTACTTCCCTCACCAGTCTATTGCCACGTGTTGGAGCAAGATGGCTGCAGATGTTCAGCCTTCCTCTTAAAGCTCCATTGGCAGGCTCTTTAGGCTTTGTCTCTCTCCTCAGAGCTTGATTCTCTCCTGGCTCAGCTGCTTGTTCTCTCCACAAGGCCAGCTGTAGACTATCAGGCGAATGGCTCCTCTGAGTGCTCACTTCCCAGGGCTCCAGCTCAAAAACTTCAAACTCCCTTCTCTGCAGTGCAGTTTCTTTGTGAGTCCCTACCCACTAAGGGGGCGAGGTTGCAATGTCCTACTGATGTGGCCCAATCAAAGCCTTAATCATTATTTAATCAAGTAAAAGTAAAGCCTCTGGATCCAATACACTTTAGTATGCCCAGAGGAAAAGACCAGTTTACAAACATAATCCAATATCTATTTTTGGAATTCATCAATAATATCAAACTGCTACAGAATCGTTTTACATGATCTTGCAGTGATGGATACAGACCATGTTAAATTTCGTCAAAATTAATAAAAGTGTATGGTCCAAAATGTAAACTATAATGTAAATCATTGACCATGGTTAGTAGCAATGCTTCAATATTTGTACATCAGTTGTAACAAATGTACCATCCACATGTAAAATGTTATTAATAGGGGTAAGGGGGAAAGGGGAAGGATGTTGAATATATGAGAATCTCCTGTATTCTGTATGTAACTTTTCTGTAACCTAAAACTTCTTTGAAGATAAAAATGTAAAAAATAAGGCACTGGGGGAATAAATGGGAGAAAATATCCCTGTACATACAAGATAACAAATCTTACAGTGATGAAAGACAATGCCAAAATTAAAAAAACTTTTTATTTGTATTTTTTCATTTCAAATTAAAATTTTTTTTTGTATTTTATTTGTTATTTTTAAAACTATCATTATTATTTAATTTTCTTATTAATATATTTGGTTATTTTGTTGGCTTCATTTTTCAAGAAGCTTTGGCTCACAGAAGGGTTACAAATGTGGCAGGGGAGGATAATTGTTGCACAGTGACTGTGATGGGGGATACATGGGAGGAGGTTCACCTGGGGCATACCTATAAGGCAAATGAATGAGTTCAAGTGTTCATGGGGCATTGTCACAGTGGATGGAGATCCACACAATAACCGAAAAAATATCAAATTCCCATCCTGGGGGGTTCTGCCACATTTTCTAATGCGACAGCAATAATCCCCCTAGTACAAGGGCAGTGACTAGTGAACGAGGATGTACCATTGACAGGCCCTTGTTATTGATGACTGTACTTATGAACCTTTTCTTTTGAAATTGAAACTTAACCTAGTATTATTGGCTACCCAAGAGTTACCTTCTTAGATCCTCCTTGTTGCCCAAAAGTGGCCCCTTTCTAAACCAGACCCAACATATAAATGCATTACCTTCCCCTCCCCAGCATGGGACATGACTCCCAGGGATGAGCCTCCCTGGCACCTAGGGAATACTACAAGCACCAAGTAGCAATGTAACTGGAAAAAGACCTTGACCAAAAGAGGGAAAGGGTAAAGACAAATGAGTTTATAAGGCTAAGAGACTTCAAAGTGAGTTGGAAATAAAATAAAATAAAGAAATGAAAAAAACAAAGTGAGTTGGGAGGTCATTCCAGAGGTTATGCTTATGCACACCTCAGCAGGATCTCCTTGACTGCTACAGTAAATATTGCCTCAAATAGCAGGGCTCCTGAGGGATATGGAGACCTCCAGACACTATAGGCAGGGCATACAGCTCAGGAGCTTGGTGCCTTGCCAGTGGGCTCTACCTTGGAATTTATGCTCCCTAGTTTAACAGAGTTGGACTCATTTGTGGTTTCCCTACATATACCTCTTCTGCCCCTTCTGTTTGAACCTATTGTTAGTACTAGAGTTGATAGGTGTATGTCCAAGAGACTTAAATCTTCGGGCTTTCCATGTGCCAGTTGGACCCTGAATCTCAACAGTTACAGCACCTACTCTCCAGTTCTTTGGACTCACCCAGAACAACCAACAAGGAAATGATGGACAATGACCATCACAAGGAATAGAGAGAGTCTGTAACTGCAAGCAAGATAGTGCCATCCATCTGCCCCATGGGATCTAAGCCCCCTTCTAATCAGAGGCAGAATGGGCATAACCATCCCAGAATCCTCAGGATTGGGAAATGAATGATGGCCTAGAGTAGACTTAAGTTACTCTACTATAGACTTATTGTGAGTCTAGCAATGGAAGAACTTTTATCATTGATGTGGAGGCAGTGGCCACCGGAGGTTCTGAGGGGGGAGGGAGAGGGAAAAATAGATGTAATATGGGGACATTTTTGAGACATTGTAATTGTCCTAAATAACGTTGCAATGACAGTACAGGCTATTATATATCTTGTCATAGCTTACAAAATTGTGTGTGAGAGAGTTTAAACTATAACGTAAACTATAGTCCACACTTAGTGGCAATGCTCCAATATGTGTTCATTAATTGTAACAAAATGTACCACACTAATAGGGATGTTGTTGGTATGGGAAAGTGTGGGAGGGAGAGGGAGTGGGGCATATGGGAATCCCCTATATTTTTTATGTAACATTTATGTAATCTAAGTATCTTTAAAAAAATAATTTAAAAAATTATATTCAAAAAATAAAACTTAAAAAAAAAAAAAAAATCCCTGAGAAAGAGAGACACGCAAAGACACACCAAGTATTACATGACTATTTTATTTCCATTTTGCCAGCTGGATGACCTGAGTTGTTGGGTTTAACTTAATTAACTCTACTCCTTCCTGTCTCCCTTTTAAAAAGAAAAGAGTTTAGTTTTAAAAATAAGTTAGGATTTTAGGAGTCTAGAGTGTCCTACATGTGATGGCAAGCCTCAGAACTTTGGTGTACTGCTTAGATGATTCCTTAGATTACTATAATACAATAAGAATAAAGCCAGGTTAGTACATAGTGATCTTAAGAGAGGAACAGTCATGGGGCAATGATATAGGACAAGAGAAAAACTTTACTAATAGTCATATCTAAATAAAGACTTTGCAATATGAATACTAGTACTCTGAAGAAAAAAAGATAAAATACACTTTTGTATATTATCTTCTTGATTATTCAGGACATGCTTCATTGATTATTGAATCCTCCTTTCTCATTTTACCTCTGTTTTGCTGTTCATAGCAGTTAAATTTAATTAGAGTTCAATTAGAATGAGTTAGGAAATGGAATGTTTTAAACTTCAGTATAGTAATTAAATATTTGTAGCCATTTCCAATGTTTTATAGAGATTTTTAATGAATGGAAAAATTGAATTATCTTTGAGTTTCTCAAATGCTGTCTAGTCTGCTAGAGAGATCATTGAGTTCATCAGTATGTTATATTTGTACATTATCATTATTCTGACATGTTTTCTTACCTGGTTTTTCTTTAGGTGATCACCAAGTACTGAATTTACTTGGGAATTAAGGGAAAATTATACATACAATGAGGCTGAGCCAGCCTCTTTTCTCTTTTTTGGTTATAGACTTGGCCGTTTGCCTTTATGTCATTCTCTTATTGAGGAACTACATCGTTGACTCTCAAAACTAGAAATAATACTCTTGCCTATGGCCAAACTTGTACTTACTTTGGTCACAAATGCCATCCATCTGTTGTCCATATGACATTAGTGTTTATTTTAAGTTCCTTGAGGGAATAGATCATATCTAACATTTTTTCCCCCTTTTCTCAAAAGTGTGGAATTATCATGAGGTGGTTATTAAGAAGCCAGAGTTTGGATTGTATGTTTCCTCTCTGGTGGAGAAACCCAGTTTTAAGGGTTTTTGTATCTTAGGTTCTTTATAAGCGCCTTTTAATTCTATCTGTATACCATCAGCAGAAAACTACAGACTTTGCAGACATCTTATATTATGGTTTAAATTTTTCATGGGATTTCATTACTAATAACAGAGCCACATCCTATTCCTATTTAGGATATAGGTTATATATTTTAAAGTTAGGCTATAGAATTATACCATTTAAAAACATGTGGTACAAGTTTCTTTCTATCTGTTGTCATAACTCTGGGACTAGAACAGTTGTAACATCCGTATCTAGAACAGTCAAGTGGAAGGAGAAAAATCCTTATTTACTAAATAAAGCACATCATGAGTCACGGGAGTTTAGCTTTTGAGAAAAGAGAACCTCTTCCAATATTTTTGGTATGTTTATAATAAATATGGTCCCCTCCCCCTTTTGAAGGTATTGTCTGTCTTAGAAGAAGGAAGCAAACCATCATTTTACCCACATAAATATATGAATATATTTCTGACATTGGGGTGTACCAGAAGATGATAAAGAAATGATAGCAGCTCCAGAAATACCAACTGATTTTAATCTACTACAGTAAGTAAACTATATCATGATAATTGAAAAATACTTGTTTATTTCCACAAAATGGGAAATATATTAACTTCCGTTTAAGAATATAAGATAGTATGTATACTTTGAAACTGTTTGTATCAAAACTCATTGGGTTTTAACTTGCTAATTATTTCATAATTGTTTTGTGTGTTTATGTTCTATGATTTTACTTTAGTTTTTAATTTATATATTGTAAAATTTATAATTTTTGCTGTTCGTTTTTATGAGTCCATACTAGATTTTGCAATAGCAGCTGTTTATAGGGAGTGCCATCAAATTCTTCAAAGTTAAGGGTATTCTCATTAGTAAGGAATATATACCATGCAGTATTATTTAGGCTATAGTGTCAGATTTTTATTATAAAATGATAGGGACTAAAATCTTAAAGAGGGTAGGACATGGCTATCCATACTTTTTGCAGAAACAAGTTACATGCATATAGGTTCATAGAGGTTTTAGCACAGGTCTTTTTTTCACCCTAGTCTTAAGCTATTTATACTCCTTAGTCAACTTTTATTCTAATTACTCCTTGCTTTTTTAAGATGTGGGAAAGAATTTGAGATACTATATATAACAGTGGTTTTCATACCAAGCTCTAGTTTCATGAGGTGCCGCCAGTGAAAAGTGAACCTTTTTAAACTGCCCATGGAACCTGTAACTTTATTTTATTTTATTTTTTTTTTTGACTTTTTATGGTTTTATTTCACACAAATGAAACTTAAAAATAAGCTGTCTATTCATTCTCCTCGCTGCGCAGCCGGGCATTGGGATTGGTGACTCTAATGGCCAGCTGGGCTGCTCTTTCCACGATGGCTTTTCGGTTCTTGGAAGAAACATTGTGAGCAATCTCAGCACAGTAAGATTTGTTGCACATCAGCAGCACTTCCAGCTCCTTGACATTGTGGACCAGGAACTTTCGGAAGCCACTGGGCAGCATGTGCTTCGTTTTCTTGTTGCTCCCATAACCAATGTTGGGCATCAGGATCTGGCCCTTGAATCTTCTCCGGACCCTGTTGTCAATGCCTCTGGGTTTCCGCCAGTTACGCTTAATTTTGACATATCTGTCTGACTGGTGCCGGATGAACTTCTTGGTCCTCTTTTTGACGATCTTGGGCTTCACAAGGGGTCTGAGGGCAGCCATGATGCCGGGTAGGAGATGGCTGCCACCTCCGTAGGCAGCGCCGAGGAAGAGAGAGGGAAGGAAAAGCTGTAACTTTATTTTGTACGTACATACATTCATACTTATATATACACATACACACACAATATATATAATATTCATATTAGGATATTAGGGTCTGTATGAGACTTGATTTGTAAAGAGAGTCTGGTTGCTAAAATTTTTGAAAATGACTGATAGATACCATTGTACAGAATGGTAGCCAGTGTCTGCATTTGATGATATGTAAATTTTAGTATTTTTAAATATTATCTCCAGGAGAGATTATGGGTGTATCAGGATTACACCACCAGTATTTCAAAGTATGATTTTAAGTGTGATTCTAATCCCAGTGTATTTACTCTGTGGTAACATTCTTGAGGAATATTTCTTGTTTTCCCTTATGCTTGTTTTTTTGAGGGAAGATATGGTATAGTCTATGAAAAAAATATTTTGGTTTTGATAAGTTTTACCAAAGACATTAAGATTTCCTAAAAACAGCATTTTTAATGAGCATTTCATGTAATCTAGGTTTTAAATTCTTCTGTAAAAGTTAATTATTACCTTTGATAAAAATATTAAGTACCAGCTATATATAGGATATTATATTAGATTCTGTGAGGAGTTGTTAGGCACTTAGATCCTTATGAGCTCATATTTTGAAGGGAAGATTATAAAATTTCTCAAATACATTAACTAAGATTAGAGACTCTTAAATATCTTCTTCATAGACTATACTACCTCCTAAAAGAAAAACAAAACATAGAAATGAAAAAACCAACCCTTATTGGAGAGCGGCTGTAGCTCAGTGGTTGGGATATTGGGAAGACTAGTGATTGTTTGCAGACCTTAGTGACCGAGCTTTCTAAGGGAGTTGGTGTCCCACAAATGTCTTGAGAAGAAAAAAGTGTTATGATACACTGAGACATTTAAAAGCGTTTTCAGTATTTTACAAGGCCATATAGGTATGTTGGGAAGAATATTGATGACAGCAGTCTTAGATGTGACAGGCATGAGTTTCAGGGTTATCATTATAGTAGTCATTTAGTTTTGGTGCATTACCTCTGGGAAATGGCATTTATTATAAGCCCTTTCCTCTCAACATTATAGAACATAGTTAGGATTGCCACTATCTTTAATACATTATTTAAATTACTTTGTAGATAAGTGCTATAAATAGTAATTTTTCCCTACTAGCATCTTAACCATTACTTTGGATTTAAAAAGTATTCCTACCTCACAGCCTCTGGACAACTGGCTACTGTAGCAATAAAAATGGAAATAGAAGAAAAGCTAGTTAGAGAAGACTAACTTTAGAAAGGTAGCCTTTTACTTTGGTTCCATTAAAAAAAAACTGGTACTAAGCTTACACGTTTAGGGTGGTAAAACCTTTATTTTTGCTGGGTGTGGCTCAATTCTAAAATCCAGTGTGACCCAAATACTTATATATCTTGCCTTAAGCATTTAAACAAGGGTATGTTATTGCTGTTTAGATAGATAGACCCATGTTTATGCATACAGCAAGCATCATACATGTGTATTAAATCAGTCTGCTTTCTTATGTGTGTGAGAAAATCCAAATTATTCAAAATGCCCCCCACCCAAACAAGAGATAGTTCCTTAGAACTATAGATTTATATGTTGGAGACTGAAGGGGCTTTAAAGATTTAGTTTTCCTACGATATATTGTTTATATGAAGAGGTGATTGAGGTCTTGCAAGGTTGTAACTTGTCAAAGATCACACAGGGAAGTGGATGTGGCTCAAGCGATTGGGTTCCTGCCTACCACATGGGAGGTTCCGGGTTTGGTTCCCGGTGCCTCCTGGAGAAGGTGATCTGGTGCAGCAAAATGACGCGACAAAGAGGAAAGGCAGTGAGAGACACAATAAATCAGGGAGTTGAGGTGGCTCAAGTGATTGAGCGCCTCTTTCCCATATGGAAGGCCCCGGGTTTGGTTTCCGGTGCCTCCTAAAGAGAAGATGAGCAGACACAGAAAGCACCCAGCAAATGGCCACAGAGAGCAGACAGCAACCACAAACAACAAGGGACAGTGAATAGATAAATAAAATAAATCTTTAAAAAAAAAAAAAAGATCACACAGGTACATAGTGCTAGAATTGGTTCTCCTGTGTAGCTCACCACCTCTGCTTCACACAGGATTTCTATCAATTAGCACACTTCTCTACTATATTTCAAATGGTTTTTAAAATAAAAATATGTTTTATGCATACTCTTACAGAAATAAATGCTTTGTATAGTGACTTACACCTACATTTATATTTTTTGAGTGAGTTAGAAGTCAGAGGATCCTTAATAGTGCTAAAATTCCCTGATAAAATTCACCAATGCTTAGTGTTAAAATACAGTTTTCTGTGGGAGCAGATATAGCTTAAGAGGTTGAGTGCTTCCTTCTCATATATGAGGTTCCAGGTTCGATCCCCGGTACCTCCTAAACACAAACACACATAAAGAAGTCCTGGGCTCAATCCCCGGCACCTCCTAAAAAAAATTTTTTTTTTCTATCAGCTCTGTGGTCTTTGAACCAGAAAAGAAAACCAGCCATTGTACCACAACACTACGGTTCCTAGGGTTAAATTTTTTGAGATCTACTGGCTATTTTTTATACTTTGGTTAAAAAGGAATGAAATCTTTAAAAAATATTTAGGTATTTGTGGTTTAGATTACTATTTTCGCATTTAGTTATGTAATCTTATATCCTTGGTTATAGGCTACAATATGATGTTTTCAGGAAGAATCTTATTTATGCTGATGTGTAATTTTGCAATGAATTAAACCTTCCTTTTTAAAAATATGGCAAAAATTAGGAAATCTATCTACATTTGTAAGGAAGTTTTAAATATTTGCTTATCTTTCTGTCATAGGGAGTCAGAGACACATTTTTCTTCTGACACAGATTTTGAAGACATTGAAGGGAAAAACCAGAAGCAAGGCAAAGGAAAAGTATGTACCAAATATGTGACTTTATTTTGGTTCTTAAGGCCATATATACGTACAATTGTTTAAAGCTTTTATATCTTTTAAAAATGACTTTTTTTTGCTGATTGGTATGTTAAGTCTTTCTGAATACATGGAGTCTGATTGGCTTATAGACCAAATAATTTCTGATTATCCTAGCCACTAGACCACCAGGGACACTTATAGTTTCTGATTATCTATTTCTTCTGCTGTAAAGTTGAAATTAGTATTACATCATTGTTTCTAATAGTTTGTTTTGTAAAGAGCAGTGTACTAAGCAAAATGTCATTCTGTTGGCTATATTTTAATTTTCCCACGAATAGTCAAATAGAAAGCAAAGCAGTAAATAAATTTTCTTATTCTAAAGCACTCTAACACATATACCATATAACCATTTCAAATCTAATGGGTTATGATAGACAATTGTTTTATTCTTATTGTAATATCAAGGATAAGAACAAACAAAGTTAAGTTCTGAGTCAATAGAATGCAAGTTTGGAGTATGAGTGGGTAGCCTGTGGGCTATGGATAACTTCTTGTGAAAGTTTAAATCATTTTACTTTTTTGTAAAATACATTTTACTCTGTGTGTTTAAATACATTGGGTAAAAGAGGACTTTTTGTTTTTTTAGCATTTTTAGCATTTTTTTCCCAAAATGAATTTAGTTATCTATATTCTCATAAAAAATTTACTTTAAAAAAATCTAAATAATACAGAAAAGTACAATGAACAAAATAAAAACTTCCCATAATCCTAGGACTCAGAAATAATTCATTGTTTAAACATTTTAATGAACATAATTTTATACATATACCTATATATAAACATGCACATAGTATTTTACTTAAATGGAATCATACTATGCATACTGTTTTGAATATGCTCAAAGGTATGTTGTGAACAACTTTCCTATCAGTGAACTGTGCCCTGTAATTTAATGGCAGCATAGTATAGCATTTTATATTTTTGTAACATGTATTTAACTAGTTCTTAGAATATTTTGAGTGCTTATAACCCATACATTGCATAATTTTGTATGCTTTCTTAGTCCCTTAAAAAGTAGAAGTTTTGAGAGAGATGTGTATGTGAATAAAAAATTTAACTCATGATTTAGCATAAAGACAGCTGTAATTCAGTTATTCATTAGAAAATCATTTTTTCTTAATCTACTTTTGGCTTTCATTTAGTTTACAAGTTGGGACAAGACTCAGGGTAACATCTGAATAGAAGACTCCTCAATATCTTTGTGTCACAGTTTATGTAGCCATTGCTATGGGTGAGGTGTTTGAGGTTAGATCAAAGATTTATTATAATAATAAGAGCGACTGCTTTTTGACATTATACTATGTATGTTCCATGTACTGTGCTAATACAATTTTACTTGTGTTATCTAATTTAATATTTAAACAAACTCTGCATTAGATAACCTCCCTCCCTATTTTATAGATTAGGAAACCGAGGTCCAGGGAGTCTCGGTGGTTAAAAGATTTGAACCTGGGTCTTTCTGAAGATGTTGTCTTAATCCACTACACATACCACTTCCTTTATGTATATACCACCTGTTTTTCTTTTAAGACTTTTTTTTTTTTGCCTATACAAGACTGTGTGGAGGTTATCGTGTTTACTTGTAAATTCCTTGTATTATCACTCCTTGCACATTATTTTCTCTAGTACAGTATATCCATTGAGCCATTTTAATTGTACTAATTAGTTTTTCATATCAATGGGAAATATTGAGGCCCATGATAAATTGCAAATATATAGCTCCATGTTAATTAACATGAACATTTTATATTTCTCTAGTGTACTCTTTGTAGTTAGTCTTTTCTTTCACCCTTATCTCTGAAATTCCTTTAATTGGGAACAAAAGCCTTTCCTTCTACAATTAGGAATTAATGACTTAGGTCCACAAAGACTGAATTTCGTTAACAAAATATTACAGATTAACAAGTGATATCTTTCAGTTGTTGGAAAGGTTTGAAGTAGTTAAGAGCAAGGTGGTTTTGGACTCCTGAAATAGGAGAAAGGACCCTTTATGAAATAAAATACATAAACACACAGACTGTTGTTAGTGGAAATAAGTTTGTAGACCTAGCTGTAGATCAGGAGGAGGTCAGTAAACTATGGCTTGTTTTTGTACTGTCCATGAGGTTAGAATGTTTTTTACATTTCTTAAGGGTTGCAAAAATAAATAAAGAATATGTGACAGAGATGGTATCTGGCTCATAATGTCTAAAATATTGACTATCTGGCCCTTTACAGGAAGTTTGCTGACTCCTGGTTTAGATTATAGAAATGTGTAGGTCTAAAAGAAATTGTAAAATTATCAAATCCAGGGCTTGGCAAACCTTTTCTTTAAAGAATTTAATCCAACCCCCCAGCATTTTAGAAACGAGGACTTTGAGTTAGGGAATGGCTTGTTCATCTTTAACAAGGTATAAAAGTTGTGGGAGGTATTTTATAACCGAGGTATGTAGGTAACTTTTCACTGATTTATGAAGCTTCCACCCCCAATACTGCCAACTTCCTTAAAAAATGGCTTAATTTCCATGGTATTCATTAATTGAGTTTTCATGATAAATAAGTAGGAAAAGAATGAGATTGATAATACCCAGTCATACAATTCAGAATTCCTTGTTCAGTACACTTCAGTGGTTTATAGGACTAACAGTACAAATCAATTAAAAGTCTTGAACAAAGAATGTTACTTATTTGATACCAGTTTTGCTTTTCTTGCTGTTCCCTAAAGCTTGATGATAGCCACCCTGATTTATTCTTTTCCAGGGATTTCTCAGAGGCTACCTTACAGATCTTTTCTGCAGTGGGTTTCAGACTTTGTTGGTATTTTGTGTACTTTGATACAGATCTGGACTTGGTATCAGCTGTTCTAGTTAGCCTTTCTGGTAGATTTAGATTCAAGTAACATTTCTTGAGCTTCTAGTTTTTATATATTTTGTCATTTTACAGTTATGATAATAGATATGTTTTCAGACTTTTATTAAGTGCTGGCTGTGTCACTAAATACTTTGTGTTTTCATCATCACAGCAGCCCTATGAGATAGGCCCAGTTTAATCCCCACTTTACAAATTAGAAAATTTCTCTGAAGCACAGTGTGGTAACTGGCCTGAGATCATTCACTTAATAGCAGGAGCAGAAATTTGGGACTGAGCAGCCTGTCACCAGAGGCTCTGCTCTTATATGACATCTACAAAGTCATGTGAGGCATATGGTAGAATAAATTAAAAAAAAACAAAAACAAAACAAACTGATGCTATAAAGAAGCTATGTCAGGGAGCAGCTGTATCTCAGTGGATGAACGCCTGCTTCCCATATATGAGGTCCTGGGTTAAATTCCTGGTACCTCTTAAGAAAAAGAAAAGAAAGAAAAAAAAGAGGCTATGTCACAACCATATCATTTTGTTATAATGTATGGGACTGGCATTCTCCTTTAGGTTCAGTTTAGGCATGTTATAATAATGTACCATGTCAGCTGTTTCTGCTGTTGCTTTATTTTGAATTCTCAAGGGTAGTGAAATAACTTAACTAACTTGTATTTTGCATGCAGACTTGTAAAAAAGGCAAAAAAGGCCCAGGAGAAAAGAGCAAAGGTGGAAATGGAGGAGGAAAGCCTCCTTCTGGTCCAAACCGAATGAATGGTCATCATCAACAGAATGGAGTGGAAAACATGATGTTGTTTGAAGTTGTGAAAATGGGCAAGAGTGCTATGCAGGTAATATTGTGTTCTTCCTCATTTATTTGTACATTTTAAACTTCAATGAGTTATATAAAATATATCCTTCATTTCTTTAATTAAATTTTAAAAATACATTTCTTTTTTTATTAAGCAGTTGTTGAGATATATTCACATACCATAATATGTACACAAATTGTATAATCAGTGACTTTTAATATAATCACAATGTTGTGCATTCATCACCACAAAAAATTTTAGAACAATTTCATTACTCCAAAAAGATAAACCCTACTTGATCATGATGAATAATCTTTTAATGTGTTGTTAGAGTCAATTAATGAGTGTTTGTTAAGATTTCGCATCTATTTTCATTAGGGAAATGAGTCTGTGATTTTCTTTTTTTCATATCTTTATCTGATTTTGGTATTAGAGTGATGTTGGCTTCATAGAATGAGTTTAGTAGCATTACTTCTTGTTTAATTTTTTTTAAACAAATCAATTTTGATACATATTAATAAAGCATACAGTCCACCCAAAGTGTACAATCAATGGTATTTGGTATAATCACATATTTGTGCATTCTTCACTTCAGTCATTATTAGAGCATTTTCATTATTTCAATAATAATAATAATAATAATAATAATAATAATAATAATAAAGAAAATACTTCACCTCTCAATCTATATTTCCCCTGCTGTACATAGCTGCTCTTTCTGGCTATTCTTGCACATTTATTTATTTGTTTACTAAGCAGTTTTATTGAGATATATTCACATACCCATATGATCTATCTAAAACAGGGTTTCTTAACCAAGATTTCAGGGGGTCTTTGAACTTGAATTGAAAAAATCTACTTATTATCTTTGTTTTCTCTAACCTCTGACTGAAATATAGCATTTCATTCACTTATGAATGTATGCAGTAAATTACAGTAGTATTCATTTCATATCACATTATAGTTGTTGCATAGCTCCAAAAATCGCATGTGCTCATCCATACTTCGAAATCACAGTAGTTGTTAGACCCAACACTGCTAATGAGTGTCATAAAACTGTCTGCTGCTACATTCTGAGGAGTTCATTGTTTTCACCTGACTGGTATTAGGATTCGTGGAATAAAAAAGGTTAAGAACCCCTGATCTAAAGTACATATCAATAGATTTTAGTTTAATCACAATGTTGTGCATTCTTCACCACAAAATATTTTAGAACAATTTCATTACTCCAAAAAAAAAACTCCACGCTCCTTAGCATTCCTTCCCCAGCCCTACATAACTACTAATCTAATTTAATCTTTATAAATTGATTTATATTCACATTTTATATAAATGGAATCATATAATATGTAGTACTTTGTTTCTAGTTTCTTTCACTTAGTATAATTTTTTTGTCTGATATTAACATTTTGTAGTTTTAACATACATTTGTTCAACATAGTAAAACCCCGTGTGAAAATATGAATATGGGTAACTTGTATATATAAGTCTGTTGTTCTGTGAAACTGAAAATATATTTCTAACACTGCTTATTGCAAAAAAGCAACAAACTAGTCAGAAATTAGGGCTCTCTCTATTCAGACCTAAGACTTTAAGCTGTGTCTTGAGTCACTTCCTGCTGCATTTTTTCCAGTACAAGCAATTTTATTGAGATATATTCACATACCATACAATCCACCCAAAATGTTCAATCAATGGCTTTTAGTATAATCTCCCAGGGTTATGCATTCATCACCTCAAAAAATTTTAGAATAATTTCATTACTCCAAAAAGAAAAACTCCACACCCCTTAGCAGTCACCTGTCAATCCCTCTATCGTTTCCCAGGTCTACGTAACTGCTAATATAATTCCATCTTTATAAACTGATTTATATTTACTTTTTATATAAATGGAATCATACAACATGTAGTACTTTGGGTCTGGTTTCTTTCACTTAGCGTAATGTTTTTGGTCTGATATTAACATCTTATAACATTAACATTTGTTCAGTTTCAAAGAAAAACAGTCTTATATATGCAATATTACCCATATTCATATTTCAAATGAGGTTTCACTATGCTATTCAGTCCCATGTTACATTTTTTAGCTTTCCATCTAGTAATATACATGACCTTAGACTTTCCCTCTCAACCACTATCATGCCCATATAATAACACTATTTGTTATAAACACTGTGATGTGCTTTTAACTTTTCTATTATTTTCTGAATATTAACAAACAACCTTTTTACCAATTTTGCACAGATTAACCCTCAACTTTCCATTCCTCTAACCTTATTATATTTTCTGGTGACCTATATTCTAGTTAATAATTCCTTGACTTTACCCAATATATTTCATTCATAATAGTGCAGTCATACAGTATTTGTCCTTTTCTGTCTGACTTGCTTCACTCAAAATAATATCCTCCAGGTAAAAGCTCAAACTGACTATTATTTGACATTTTACATGTAAAATTGATCCCAGTTATATTTTTTTAGTTTATTTACAAAACTACATGTATTTAGATCATTCTGTTCATGAACAAGATTTGAGTTTCAGTTATTTACTAATAATAAAAAGCTTAAATGGCTAGTTCTAAGTAAACCATCTATGTGTACCTTTTATTAAAATTAATTCTATGGGGGAGCAAATGTGGCTCAAATGGTTGAGCACCCACCTCCAACATGGGAGGTCCTGGGTTCAGTTCCTGGTGCCTCCTGATTTTAAAACGCTACCCACATATGAGGTCCCAGGGTTTAA
The DNA here is from genome assembly GCA_026826555.1 of Tolypeutes matacus. NCBI lineage: Eukaryota > Metazoa > Chordata > Mammalia > Cingulata > Chlamyphoridae > Tolypeutes > Tolypeutes matacus. Next base: position 401,693 of record JAKSZT010054512.1, read on the forward strand.
TCCCCAGCCCCTGGTACGCAAAAAAAAAAGTATTAATTCTCAGAAGAAAAAGTATTCTCTATAGGTTTTATAGACTAAATTAAAACTTTATTAAGTATATATATTTCTTGAATATAGTGTTTATTCAATTAAAAAAACAACGGTGTTAGCCTGCACTGTAAAACCTAAATGCTCCTACTGCCATAAAATTATGCAGAAGAAACATAATTTGGATATGACACAGATATGCCTCCGGCTTTGAACTCTTCTGTTAAGAAATAAACACAGCCAATAAAAATTTTAATAGACAACAGTATCCAAAATAATTCAATAAAGTGGATAGTGATAATATTAGGTAACTCAACCAAGAATTCTATAAGAGCATAGGACTTCATATTTTAATGGCAGCTCTATAAATACAGAGGAAATTGAAATGCCATAACCAGGGTTTATATCAGCATATTTTTTAAAGAAATAGTTTTCTGTTATATACTAGTAAAAGAAAATGCAGAACTTGTGAAAAGATGGCAGTTCAGAGAGACACAGGATTCACTTCTCTCCCAGAAAAATAGCTAGAGGATAGGCAGAAATGGCCTGGAAAAAGATGTTCTAAGGTTTAGGACACCAAGGGAAGGTTGTACACCACCCTTAAGAGAGAGAGGCACAGGAAAACAATCTCCAGGGAAATACTTACTAGATGTCAAATCCATTCCTATCACTTGAACTTTCCTTCGTTTATTAATGTATCAAGGTTTGCCTCTATATATGGTTAAAGTGTGGATTCTATTTCATGTTTAATGTTTCAAAAAGATCATTTTGTATATACATTTGACATTTTTGATACCTATATAATTTTTTTATTATATCACTGTGCTATGGTTTATTTAGTCATTTGCTAATTTAATAGTTAATGGTTTAATAGTGCATATATAGGAATGTTTTTCTCTGAAACAGAACAAATGTCCATTTATGTTAACAAGATGTTAATAGTACGGTGACATTTTGGCAAAAATACAACCAAAACAAACTGTGACTTTAGTGTATAAGAGTATATTAATAATATTCCTTCAGTGGTAAAGAAAGGAAATATGTTAAGTGAAAGAAACTAGACAAAAGGTACTATATCTTGTTTGACTCCATCTATACATAATATAAATACAAATAAAAGAGATGGAAATAGGTTAGCAGTTATGTATGGCAGGGGAAGGATAGCGAGATTGAGAGGTGACTACTAAGGGATTGAGTTTTGTTTTTTATTTTTTTTGCTTTTTGTTTATTGTTATTTTTAGAGTTATGAAAAGGCTGTGATTGAAGGGATGAGTACACAACTCCGATTATACCAAATGCCATTGATTGTACAGTTTGAATGGATTATATGGTTTATGAATGTTTCAATAAAATTGATTTAAAGAATAGAAAAATTACCTCCTCCTCTCCAGTTCCCCTTTTGGATTAATTTTATCAAAGGGATAAATAATCTCTGTTACATTATATACCATTTTATTACTTTCCTTTTTACTTGTATATTATGCTTTTCCTCCATAATATTTTGTTCTAAGTATTTATTTATCTATTTATTTATTTTTGTTTTAAGTATTTAAAGTCATCTTTTTTTATATCTTTCATTTTTGCTAACATCAAAAGTCTTAACTTATATATACAGCAATTAGGCAGTTCTATTTTTGTCTAGTCTCTAGCTTTTTAGCTCCTCAAGATTGTTTTAATAGAATATGGTGAGAGTTTAGTTTTTTTAAACAAATCAATTTTATTGATACATATTAGTAAAGCATACAGTTCATCCAAAGTGTACAAACAATGGTATTTGGTATAATCACATATTTGTGCATTTATCACTTGAATCATTATTAGAGTGTTTTCATTATTTCAATAATAATAATAAACAAACAAAATTATTCACTTCTCAATCTCTCTGTTTCCCTGTTGAACATAGCTGCTCTTTCTGGCTATTCTTGCACAATTATTTATTTATTTTCTAAGCAGTTTTATTGAGGTATATTCACAATGCATACAATCTAGCCAAAGTGTACAATCAATGGCTTTTAGTTTAGTTTATGTGTTTTTATTAATGGTTTTTCAATGTTTAAAGAATGAACTTTTTCTTTTTTTTTTCTTCTTCTTCTTTTGAGGTACCAGGTCTGGGGACTGAATCCCAGGGTCTTGTATGTGAGAAGCCGGCACTCAAACACTGAGCCACATTGGCTTCCTTGAGTTGGTTTTTTCATTTGTTTTGCTTTTTTTTGGTTTGTTTGTTTGTTTTTAGTAGGCATCAGGAACTGAATCTGGGACTTGTGGAAGCAAGCACTCAACTGCTTGAGCCACATCCGTTCCCCATTTTTTCCCTTATTTTTGTGTTGCTTATTGTTTGTCACGTATTAAGTTCTGTACCTCTATATTGTTTGCTTTCCTGTTTCTATATGTTTCCCCTTAAGAGAGGAATGTCTCCAGTATCTCTCCTTTGATTTCCCTCACTCTTCTTTATCTCCACTCATTATGTGTGCTCCCACTTGTGTTGCCTTTCTACAACTGAAATTTGATCAAGGAAGTCTCCCTGCTTAGTAACTTCCAAGAGTTTTTGTTATCCAAAAGTTCTGGCCCAGATTTCATTATGACATACTTGCTTTTCTCCAGCCACAGTATGTACTCTGCCCAAATGCCTTTCTTCTTTTCTTTTCTTTGTTTGGAATAGTCTTCTCTTCCTCCCTTCCTTATCAGATAGGACTGATTAACTCAAAGATTACTCCTCTTCTGAGAAGCATTCTCAGACACTGTCTCCTTTTCCCTTTGGATCTGTTTCTTGTGCTTATCTTTCCATTATATCACCTAGCGTATTGTATTATAGTTAGTTATGTATAAATGTCCCCCTTTGTTTCTAAATTGTTAATTCTTTGATCAGGGACTGTGTATTATTTATATCCCTAGGCTATAACTAACTCAGTAATTATGAAGTGAATAAGTACAGTATTGCCTGTTGGTTTGAAAATAGTTGTTAACAATAAAAGAAAAACCATGCATATGCTCCCTAGTTTTATGAGGTAATAGATGTTAAATTTTATTGAATAAGTTCTCAGCATACTATTAGATGATTAAAAATTTTAATGTAATGGCTTTTTCTTAGTTTTTATTATTACAGCAGCCTTGCCTTCCTAGCATAAACTCTATTTGATCTTCATTAATAATTTTTTCATGTGATGTGTTCTCTTTGTAAGACTTCATTAAAGATTTTTGTATCTTCTGATGAGAGATTAGGGCCTGTTCCAATTATCTATTTATTGTTGCGTAACAATCCACCTCAGACTTAGTGGTGTAAAGCAATAACCATTTTATTATGCTTAATGATTCTGTGATTCTAGAATTAGACCAGAACTTAAGTAGGGATGGCTTGTTTTTGTTCTGTGATGGCTGAGGCTTTGGTTGGGACAAGGCTGGAGGTAACAAAAAACATTTAGGGACCATACTCATCTGGAGGCTTCTTCATTCATGTTTAGTGCCTAGTCTGGAGTAACTTGAAGACTTGGGCTCAGCTTCATGTGGCTTGGGCTTCTTAGAGTATGGCAACTGGGTTTGGAGATCGTGTCCTGAGAGGGAGTGTCCAGTTTGGTAGTGCTCCACAAGACCCGTTTAGAAGCTGCATGGCCTTTTTTTTTTTTTCTTCAATAATTTTTTTTTTATTTTTTAAAAGATACTTAGATTACATAAATGTTACACACAAAAATGTAGGGATTTCCATATGCCCCACTCACCACACCTCCCACACCCTCCCATATAAACATCGTTCATTAGTGTGGCACATTCATTGCAACTGATAAACACGTCCTGGGGCTTTGCCATTAAGCATGTACCATAGTTCACATTGAAGTCTACACTCTCTCCCACACAGTTCTGCATGTTATGCGATGATTTAAAATGGCCTATATCTGTCGATGCAGTGTCATTCAGGACGATTCCCAAGTCCCGAAAAAGGCCCCGTATTACAACTGTTTTTATCTCTCCCTGCCCCCAGAGAGCCTCCAGTGGCCACTGACTCCACATCAGTGTTGTCATTTATTCCATTGCTAGAATCAGAATATGTCTATAGTAGAATACCAGTAAGTCCACTCTAGTCCATAGTGCTTTTCTGAATCCTGAGGATTCTGGGATGGTGATGTCCAGTCCACTTCTAATTGAGAGGGGGCTTATATCCCATGGGGAAGACAAATGAGACTATCTTGCTTGCAGTTGCAGACTCTCTGTTCCTTGGGATGGTCGTTGTCCATTACCATCTCCTTGTTAGTTGTTCCAGTGAGTCCAATGAACTGCATGGCTTTTTATGACCTAATCTTGGGAGCCACATATCATTTCCACTACACTCTATTTTAGGGAATGGAACAGACCCCACCTCTTAATGGGGAGGAATGTCAAAGAGTTTGGGTTCATATTTTAAAACCATTACAGTCCCATGATATAATCTCTTGATATTTATGGCCTATATCATATTTGGAAATAATCTTAAACAAATTTCTTTTGTATTTAGTTGGTTAATATATACAAGCTGTTGTAAAATACAGCAAAGGATTGAAATGTAGAAATTAAAATTTTAGAACATCTACACTCAATCTGTTAGAGCCGGGGTATTTTATTTGTAGGTACTATTACCTTTTTTATTTTTATTTTTTTAGGTACTGGGGATTGAACCCAGGACCTCATATGTGGGAAGCCAGCGCTCAACCACTGAGCCACGCTACCCTGAGTTGTCCTCTTCATCTGTTATAGTTGTTTTTCTTTTCAGGAGGCACTGGGAATAAAACCCTGAACCTCCCATGTGGGAGGTGGGTGCTCAACTGCTTGAGCCACATCTGCTCCCCTTTTTCATTTTTTTATCCTGTAATAGTATTATCTTTATTTATTTATTTATTTATTTTTTTATTTTATTTTTTTTTTTACCGGGAGGTACCGGGGATCGAACCCCGGTCTCTCCATATGGTAGACGGACGCCGAACCTTTTGAGCCACATCCGTTTCCCAATATTATCTTTCTTGTACATTAAGTCGTGCATATTCATTCAGTTTGGACCTGGATTCCACATTTATTGTTATATAACTTAGAAACATTTCCCCTCTTGATTTTTAGTCTTTTATATTAGCTTTTCATTATTCTATTTTTATTGATTTGCTTTATTTAAAAATTTTTAAATCAGTTTTGTGGTCGCTTCTTTTACCCACAAAGGAATAAGGTAGTATTTTTTTTAGTTATGCCCTATTTTCTATTTTTAAAATATAACTATTGAAATATAATTCACATACCATAAAATTCACCCTTCTACAGTATAACATTCAGTGGCTTTTAGTATATTCACAGAGTTGTGCAGCCATTACTATAATCTAATTTTATAACATTTTCAACACCCCAAAAAGTAATCTTATAGCCATTAGTGGTTACTCACCATCCCTCTCCCTCCCTAGGCCTAGGCAACCACTAATCTACCTTCTGCCTTTAAATTTGTCTGTTCTGGACATTTCTTATAAATGGAATTATACAATATGTGGTCTTTTATGACTGGTTTCTTTAGCTTAACATAGCGTTTTCAAGGTTCATCCATGTTATAGTGTGTATTAAAATGTCATTTTTATTATCAAATAATATACTATTATATATGTATCTCAAATTTTGTTTGCCATTCATCTGTTGATGAACATTTGAGTTTGTTTCTACTTTTTGGGTATTGTGAATAATGCTGTTATGAATATTCTTGTACACATTTTTGTGTGGATGTATGCTTTCATTTCTCTTGAGTGGTATATATACCTAGGAGTGGAATTGCTGTGTCATATGGTAACTCTGTATTTAACTTCTTGAGCAACTGCCAGATTTTTTCCAAAGTGGCTGTACCGTTTTATATTTCTACCAGCATTGTATGAAGGTTCCTCATTTCTCCACATCCTCACTAACACTTATTATTGCCTGTCGTTTTAATTATAGTCATCCTAGTGGGTATAAAGTAGTGTTGTCATTTTAATTTGTTTGCATTTTCCTTATGACTTCGTTATAGAGGTTCTCTTGTGCTTATCGGCCATTTTTATATCAAATTTGGAGAAATGTCTATTTCAGAACCGTTGCTCATATTTTTAGATGGGTTAATTTTTAAAATTATTTTTGAGTTATATGAGAGCTTTATATATTCTGGATACAAGTCCCTTATCAGATATGCAAATATTTTCTCCCATTCTTTGGGTTGTCCCTTCATTTTCATGTTCATGTTCTTTGAAGCACAAAAATTTTATATTTTGGTGATGTCCAGTTTATCAGTTCTTTATTTTAGTGTGCTTTTGGTGTAGTATTTATGAAACCTTTGCTTATTAACCCAATGTCACGAAGATTTGCTTCTTTTTTTTTCCTAAGAGTTTTATAGTTTTAGCTTGTACATTAAGTTTATGATCAATTTTGAATTAATTTTTGTGTTATGGTATGAGGTAGGTCTAATTTCATTATTTTGCATATCGATATGCAGTTGTCTCAACATCATTTGTTGAAAAGGCTATTCTTTTTTCCCCAATTAGTCATGACATTCTTGTTGAAAATCAATTTATTATAAATTTAAGGGTTTATTTTGGGGCTTTTTATTCCATTGGTCTATATGTCTATTGTTATGCCAGTTCTACACTGTTTTGATTACAATAGCTTTGTAGTAAGTTTTGAAATAATGAAGTGTGAGTCTTCCATTCAGCCTTTTTCAAGATTGTTTTGGCTATGCTGGTCACTTATATTATTACCATAAGAATTTTATGATCAGCTGTTCATTTTCTGCTAAGCTGGAATTTTGATAGTTATTCCATTGAACCTATAGGTCGATTTGGGGTGTATTGCCATTGTAACAATGTTAAGTCTAAAGTCTTTCATTTGACCTTTATTTCTCTTATTTTTTAGTCTTTTTTTTATAAGGGACTGGGGATTAAACCTGGGACCTCATATGTGGGAAGCCAGCACTCAACCTCTGAGCCACATCAGCTTCCCCGAGTTTTTTTTTTCGTTTTGTTTTTTTGCTTATTGTTTGTTTTTGTTTTTTCAGCAGGCACCAGGAACCAAACCCAGGACCTCCCTTGTAGAAGCCCAACCACTTGAGCCTCAGCCATTCCCTGTCTTATTTTATTTTGACCTTTATTTAGTCTTCATTTGGCTTTCTTATTAATATGAGACTATTATTGGTCACTGTTGACTAAAATTCTATAATTTTGTTCTGCATTTTCTCATTGACACAGGCATTCACTTATTTAAAAAATTTTTTATCTTGACTCTACTATGCAATGTTAATATTTACATATTATTCATTACAAAAATTTAGTAAAAAAGAAATATAGGCATAATTTCTTGGATATGTTTATTGTCATTAGCGAACTATTAGTTAATAGGCTTTATAGTTGAGTCCCATAGTTGGTTTTCATATCCCAAACTGTAAAATAAATAGGAAGATTGATTTTCATTTTGTGATATTAGTTGTTCCTTTTGCTGCATTTGATTCTACTTTTTTATTCTTAAAATTTAAGTTTATATTTCTTCATGCAAGTACATACATTTCGATTTAAAGTAACATGATACCACATAATGTTGATTCTTGTGTCTTTCATCAGGCTTAATTTATTTTTAGAACATTAGGAAAAGCTAATAATTTTATTTTTTTCCCTCTGCTGTAGTCGGTGGTAGATGATTGGATAGAATCATACAAGCATGACCGAGATATAGCACTTCTTGACCTCATCAACTTTTTTATTCAGTGTTCAGGCTGTAAAGGTAAGGTATATTTATTATGGAAGCAGAATGCCTTCAAATAGTCTGTTTTGTTTTGTTCTACCTAAAAAGATGTTAGCACTTTTCATGGAAAATGATGACAAGGTATTGAATTATTTGCACTATACTGATACAAAATGTATAAGGAAAAAAGAGCAAGGAGCAAAGGAGGATAGAAAAAGTCTGTTGAGACAGTTGTGTTCATATGTAAAAGTTTATCTAAAAACTTGGCAATTTATTATTGTTATGTTATACTTTTATTAGATATATTTCCCACTTTCATTATATGGTTTTAGGAACAAAGAAATGGATTAACAAGGGAGGCAGAAGATAATGAAGAGATACAGGTTCAAATGGCAGGGTATAGTAAAGTGTAGGGGAATTATACAGTGCCGTGAATAACAGTAAGTAGGTAAGTAAGATATTGGTGAAATTGCAAGTTCTAAAAGGTTGAGAAACTCTGAGTGGGGTGTGGTGGCTTCTTTAAAGTATTTTTAAATTATTTTAAAAGATTTTGAAGGAGGAGTGGGGAAACTATGGAATATTGAAATGTTGTCTTCCATGGGACAAAAATATTTAAGCAGACATTTGGTAAGGGGATAAAATTATGTAAGTTAAGGAGCCATACATCCTGATCTAGATGAGTAAATGAGTGACTTAAGGTCATGGACTGGTTCTGATCTATCCCATGTCTACCTAATACTTGGCCTGTCCTTGAAATTCTAGACGACATCTGGGGAAATAACTTTTATGGAGTTTTACAGGGATGTTATATTTTTTATGAAAATAGCATGAAAAATATGGGCGTTAGAAGTCTCTTGACTCTTCTAATGCTGCTTCAAAATAGATTAAAAAGTTGAGATGCTAAATAACTTAACTCATTTAAACAAGTCTTAATAAATTCAGCAATACTCCTTTAAATATACTGTATTTGGAATTAGGAAACATGGTAAGAATTGATAAATTTTATTTAAGATTGTTGACAACATTATGTGCATCATACATATTAAATGTTATCTCTATGAGGCCTAATTTGGCCAACTTTTAGGAATTTTTGAAATTGTCTTAAGAGTAGAGAGCTGCCTAGTTTGACTAAATCTTGACTTCTTAGTTAAAGGTAGCAGCCACTCAGTATTTGAAAATTGTATTGCCTCTGCTGAGAAGAAATGTTGTAGCCATGATAATATGTATTCTTAAGGTTCTGAACTAGATTGCTTCTTTTGAAAAATGAGAAGTGTTTGAATTGTTTTTGTTTACTGGAGTAGAATGGGTACGAGTAACCATTTGTATAATTTAATCAAGGGCCAAGTCCTTTCTCTTTGAAAATGGAAAGCTGAATACAGAACAGCTGAACAGGTGCCAGATACAATTTTATGAGTTGAAATTATAATTTTTAACCTCAGACTTCTAATTTTTAACTTCAGTCTTAGAGTGCAGTTTGGTTAATTTTAGTTTCTTAATTTGGCTTGTGAAGTATAGTTTTAAAACAAGGCCATAATTCAGAGCATTTTCCCTTTATCAGATTCATTCCTTTTCTGGCATCCAGTATCTTCATAGTCAGAAGCTTGTTAATTCTACATTTGGATATACCTTGTCACAAACCAGGTTACCAGGATTTATAAAATTTAACCTTTATTTAGTCTTTAATTTGGCTTTTTTTTTTTTTTTTGGAGGTACCAGGGATTGACCCAGGACCTCCTACATGGGAAGCAGCACTCAACCACTGAGCTACATCTGCTCCCCAATGATAGTTTGGTTTTTTGGTTTGTTTTTGTTTTTAGGAGGTACCAGGGATCGAACATGGGACCTAGTACATGGGAAGCAAGTGCTCAACCACTTGAGCTACATCTGCTCCCCTGGCTTTCTTATTAATATGAGACTATTATTGATCACCGTTGACTAAAATTCTGTAATTTTGTTTTGCATTTTCTCACTGACAGCTATATTTAAGCACTGCCATATAATTTTCGATTCAAGCAATCTGCATAAAGGGGAATTTACCATATAATTAAAGTTTAAGTCATTAAGTACATTCAAAACACTCAGAATTTGATAGAATTCTTTAATTAGAAACTTCTTTAACATACTTTAAACTTTTCCTGTGGACACAGGACCATCATTATGCACATCAGTTATCTTACTATAATACAGTGATGCCTTCTGTGGTGTGGAGGGCTCTTTGGCTCAATACTGAATTGCCTCAGGCCGATCTATGGTTCTTTCCTTCCTGGTCAGTTTGTCAGCTAGCACTCTTGCTTCATGCCCTCTGCATTTTTGAGTCAGTGGGCTCTGGCCTAATATCTTAATGGTGGCTTCACACAACTGTCTCAAGAGCTACTTTTTTTTCTGCTCGGAGACCCTGCTTATGTTTATTTCATAGAAAGTGTTCTGGTATTGAATTACTTGTTCTTCTCTAGCATTGCCAAGTACTTGGATATAAAGCATGGGAAGGTTTTGAAGAGATAGGCACTAGCTTAAAAACAAAAACCCTTAAAAATGTCTTTGAGAATGTATTTCTTTTGCCAGGAAAATGGTGCTTTCTTCCAAATTTGGCCATATTTTTAAACAATCATTTGATTATTTAAGGTTGTGGTAAGGCTTTTCTAGGACACCACTAGAAATCATTCTCACCTAGGGGAGGCAGCATAATGTAGATGTGTAATCTTGGACAAATTATTTAACTTCTCTTAGCCTTTGTTCGTTTTCTCATTTGTAGAGCAGGGATCCTAGTGCCTACCTTATAGTATTATTACCAGTGCTAAATGTATGTGAACTTGAAATGGTGGGTATATACTAGGCCAGATGAATGTTTGTTTCCTGTTCTTCTACATCAGGCTTTGTTATACTAGTGGAGAATTTGAAATTGCATGCCTGTAGAGAAGTAGCTATAGTATATCTGTTTTTTTTTTTTTTCAGGTTTGGGGTTGGGAAAAAAAGACTGATGTTTAATGAAAAAAAATTTTTTTTTGTTATTTATATATATTTATGTATACACACACATCATATGGAGACGAAATATTGCTCTGGTCAGTTGAAATAAACACATTATATCCAATTTTTAAAAATCTCATCCTCCTGTACCAAGACAGTATTCTTTTAGATATTACTGTATTTATGTTATTCCCACTGATAATGACTGGCAAGCAAACAAATAATTCAGCAATAGAAATTATAGTTTTAAAAATCCAGCTTTTATATTTTCCTTTCTTTTTAAAAAAATAAATCTAATACCCTGTCAGTAGTTCATGTATATCTTCCTGCATTATCTCCTACTAATTTTTCTGTAGAAATTCCTGTTTTGATGTTTGATGTCTACCTAGTTATTTTTACTTTTTCTTGTAATGTGCACCCTTCCTCCACTCCTTTCCCATCCTCCTTTAAAATTCTAAATGGTCTTACCAGATTCCTTCTCTATAAAACCCTTCTTGATTCCCTAACTTAAAGTGATTCTTTTTTTTTTCCTCTTAGCTGTATTATTTCTTGGCATTGAGAATCATCAGGGAGTTTATTATGTACTGCCTTTAATTGTTTGTTTTTGTTCTTTTGAAAAATAGTTTGTTTTTATTCTTTTTTGTTGTTATTCTTTATCTTAACTTCCAAGTGGATTACAGGCTCCCTGAGGGGTGGTAACTACAACTTGTTATTTCCACTTACTGGCCATCCTTTAGATGGCCTACACACAGTAGTGCTTAATAAAAATTTATTTGATCTTTTTTAATTTTAGAAGCCTGACTGAAGTGACCTCTACCTTATTACGCCTTTCTTTACCTTTAGGTTCAACTTCAAGGTTTTAAACATTACCCAGTATGCTACCTCACCTTTAATTACATATGGTTCATATTAAATGGGCTAAGGCAGTAGTATACTTGTTAGAGGGATGAGTAAAGCAAGTCAGGTAGAAATGGCTAAGGATGATTGTACTAAAAATAAAGATGCCTGTCGGTGTGGGGTGTTGAGAGTGGCATTGGTGTTTTTGCTTTAGATTATAGGCATGAGAATCACAGCAAAGATCACATGAAGAAGTGTGCCTTTATTGTGTGACTGTAGACTTCTTAGTGTTAGAGAGTCTTACTTAGAAGTTCTCTTTATTCTTTTCACTATACCATGTATTAACTTCTGACACTTGCAAATTTCAGGAGTTGTCACAGCGGAAATGTTTAGACATATGCAGAACTCTGAAATAATTCGAAAAATGACTGAAGAATTTGATGAGGTAACTTATAACCCTAAATGTTTTGATAATTTTATGCATATTAATCTTGATTTACTCTTGGTATATTATTAGAGCCTGAGTATTAGTATTGGGTAGATAAGAGCTTTGGAATCAGATTTAGTCTTGGGTCAGTCAAACAATGGCTATGCAGCCTTGGGCAAATCAGTTATCTAAGCATCAGTTTCATCATTTGTAAAATGGGGGTAATAATTCTTATCTCTCAAGGCTCTTGGAAAATTGAATTTGGTAGTGTTTGAGAATTGCTTAATATTTTACAGTGCCTAGCATATAGCAAGAACTTAATGGTTCTTAATGGTAGCTATTGTTATTGTAAAAAAAAATTTCCAAGGAGGAATGGAAAATTTAGAGCATAGGAACATATTCTGTAATGTTGTGAAAGGAAGTTTTAGTGTGTGAGGAACAGGGCATCTTAGGCAAAGGAATGTTTAGATCATTAGATTGTTAAAAACTCCTTTATGTTTCAGCTGTAGGTAATATGAACAATAAAAAGAAATAGTGGATTAGATTTAGTTTTCCTTTTCACAGTGATATCTTTGAAGTATTATTACCAATAAAGACAAATTTAGATTTATTAGAATGTAACTCCTTCAGGGCATGGATATTTGTCTGTTTTGTTAATAGCTGTATTCCAGTGCCATTAGTTTTACTCTGAAAAATTATTAATTTTCAAGTAGAAACCTTTGTATGTTGTTTTGGTAATTTTTCCTTGCTAACTCTAATAAGGAACTTTCAACTCTCCTAAAAAATGAAGTTACTAAAAATGCTTAAATGAAGACCATCTAGACAGAAGATCAATAAGGAAATAGAAGACTTCAGTGATACTCTAAACCAACTAGATCTAACAGAAATATATAGAACACTTAATGTAATAGCAGCAGAAAATCACATTTTTCACTAGTGCTCATGGATCGTTCTCCAGGATAGACCAAAGTTAGGTCACAAAACAAGTCTCAATAAATGCAAAATTATTGAAATCATAACAATATAAGGGTAATCCCCCCCCCTTCTGTCTTGTCCAATCACAATGGAATAAACCTAGAAATCAATAACGGGGAGAACTAGAAAATTCACAAATAACGTGAAAATTAATGTACTTTTACACAACCAATGGATCAAAGACTAAATATGGAAAACTAGGAAATATCTTGAGGCGAATGATAATGAAAACTCACCATACCATAACTTCCTGGATGCAGCAAATGCGGTGCTGAGAGGGAAATTGATAGTCTAAATGCTTATATTAAAAAAAGAGGAAAGGTCTCAAATGGAGGATTGAGAAAAGGGAGAGCAAACTAAACCAAAAGTGAGCAGAAGGAATAAAATAATAAAGATTAGAATGGAGTTAAATGAAATAGAGAATAAAAACAATAGAATCAACAAAACCAAAAGTTGCTCCTTTGAAAAGATCAGTAAAACCTTGGACAAACCTTTAGCTAGACTAACAAAGAAAAAGGGAGTGGGCACAAATGACTAAAATCAGAAATGAAAGGGGAGACACCACTACCAAGCCCATAGAAATAAAAAGGATTATAAGAGGATACTACAAACAATTGTATGCCAATAAATTAGATAACTTAGATGAAATGGCCAAATTCCTAGAAACACACAAATTACCTACACTGACTCAAGAAGAAGTAGAAAACCTAAATATATAAGAACCAGAACTATAAAACAGAAGAAAACATTAGGGAAGCATCTTCAGAACCTTGTGTTAGGCAGTGTTTTCTTAGACTTTGCGACCAAAGCAGAAGCAACAACACAAAAAAAATGGATAAATGGTATCTCATTAAAATATAAAACTTTTGTACAACAAAGGGCTTTATCGTGAAAAAGGACAACCTACACAATGGGAGAAAAATATTTGGAAACCACATATCTGATAAGGGTTTAATATACAGAATATATAAAGAAATCCTACAACTCAAGAACAAAAGACATGACTCCATTAAAAATGGGCAAAAGACTCAAATAGATATTTCTCCAAAGATGTATAATTGGCAGAAAGGAAAAAACACAGGAGAAGATGCTTAGCATCATTAGCAGTTAGGGAAATGCAAATCAAAACAACAATGTAAGACTATTTCACACTCACTAGAATGGCTACTATTTTAAAAAAAGGAAAATTACAAGTATTGGAGAGGATGTGGAGAAATAGAAACACTTATTCATTGTTGGTGGCAATATAAAAATAGTGTAGTCACTGTGGAAATTGGCGAACCGGTTCCTTAGAAAGTAGAAAATTCCCATATGATCCAGCAATCCCACTTCTAGGTAAATACCCAAAAGAATTGAAAGCAGGGACTCAAACCAGATACATGCACACCGATGTTCTTGCTGCATGATTCAGAACTGCCCAAAGATGGAAGCAACCCAAGTGTCCATCAACTAGATGGATAAGTAAAATGTGGTTACATACATGCAATGGAATATTATTCAGCCATGAAAAGGAATGAAGTTCTGATATGTGTGACATGGATGAACTTGAAGATTCCATGTTGAGTAACATAAACCAGACACATAAAGACAAATATTGTATGATCTCACTGGTGTGAAATAATGAGAATAAGAAAATTGTGTCAGAAACTAGAATATAGGTTACCAAGGGCTGGGGTGGGGTATGGAATGGGGGAGAGATTAATGCTTAAATTGTACAGAGTTTCTTTTTGGGGTGATAGAAAAGTTTTGGTAATGGATGGTGGTGATGATAGCACAACATTGTGAATGTAATTAACAGCACTGAATTATTTATTTGAATATGGATAAAAGGGGAAATTTTAGATTGTGTATGCATTTCTAGAATAAAAATAAAAATTACACTCCCTAGGACTGTTCAACACAAATAGGGAACCCTGATATAAATCATAGTCTATGGTTAATCATATATTACAATATTCTTTCATCAACTGTAGCAGTGTACCACACTAATCCAAGGAGTTAATAATTGGGGATGGAGTAGAGTGGTTTTATATGGGAACTCTATTTTCTGCTTGGTTTTTCTATAAACCTACAACTTCTTTTTATTTTAACTGTTTTGATTTTTATTTTTTTAAAACAATTTATTGAAATATATCATACAGACATGAACATACATAAACAGTAAGTGTTCACACAGGGCTCCCACACATCACCCCACCACAAACACCCTGGATTGTTGTGAAACACTTGTTAACAAATTAAGAAAGAGCATCGTCAAAGTACTACCACCAACTATAGTTCGTACCTTACTCCTCTATACCTTTTTTTTTTTTTTTTAAGATTTATTTATTTACTTTTATCCATTTTTACGCTCCCCCGCCCCCCGTCCGTTTTTGCTGTTTTTGTGTCCATTCGCTGGGCAGCTCTCTGTGTCTGTTTCCTGCCCTCTCTTCTCATCCTTCTCCTCCTGTCTTCACTGGGATTCAATCCTTGGAATCTTTGATATGGGGGAGAGGCGTCCTACCACCTGTACCACCTTAGTTCCTGGTTTTTCGGCGTGTCTTGTCTCGGCTCTCCCTTGTGTCACTCTCCTGTTAGGTCATCATCTTGTTGCGTGGCTCATGGGGCCTGACGGCGCACCCACATGTGGGGCCTGGGGGGCTCACCCGCTCGCGTGGCCTGGCGGCACACCTACTCACAGGGCCTGGCGGCCCACCCGCTCACAGGTCTGTGGGGCTCACCAGCTCACAGGGCCTGGGAGACTAACCCGCTTCCAGGACTTGACGGTGCAGCCATGCACGCGGCCTGGCAGTCCACATGCCTTCTATATTTTTCTTTTTTTTATTTTTACTGGGACGTCCCGGGGATCAAATCCAGCTCCCTCCATATAAGAGACAGACGCCCAACCATTTGAGACACATCCGTTCCCCCTGCCATATCTCTTCAGGTTGACCACAGATACCTAGAGTTACAGTCATTTCCCATACAGGACGGTCATATAATAAATCAGGCTTAGTTTATCACCAGCATTCTAAAAACCAGACCTAGGGAGAAAAACTAGGTCTGGGGACACATGCGTGTAAATCTACAACTTCTGACATTAAAAAAAGAGTTTATATGATCATCACTAAGTGCTATTAATTAATCCCTATGTAGTTGAGTGGTAATTATGAATAATGGTATTTTTAAACTTTTTAATATTAAATGTTTTAGTGAGAACCTTCTTTCTGAAATGCAAAACCTATTTGAGATAGGAATTCTGAAATAAGATTTGAAAACGTTAGCAAATGAAGTTGCTAACAACAATGGAGATGATATTTCAGTATGTTCATTAAAATGAGCTGATCAGAAAAGTTGGAAGAAAACATTTTCATGGTGTATTGGGACCTTATTCCCAGATGAGAAACAATTCAACTTATATATGAAACATAGCATAACAAGGTATTGAAATATGCTGATTCTCTTTTAGAAAGTTATTATACAGACTGCTTTTAATTCTACGGTTCATATTACAAAAGCTCTTGAATTAAAGTTTTAAAAGATGAATGCACGGTTGAGCCCCACCCTTTTAGTTTTTATTTATAAACTGTGAATCACTGAAGATCTTAAAACCAAGTAGATGTTAGTGAAAAGAAGTTATCCATTAAAATCATGTGTAATCATTCAATGCTAGAAACTAGTAATAGCCAGTTTTGTTGTAGTAGCTTTTTTAGTTGCAAGATTTTAATTCTTGAGGAAGCTCCTGTTTATAGTTGTGATTGGATAGAAAGCTTGGAATAATTGTTACAATCTTTGATATTGGTTGATATCTGGCCTTTGATGATCTCTGTTTTTTTCAGTTGGACAAATAAAGCTATCTATAAGTGCCTTGGTGTCCCTGACAGTCCTTTTATGGTACATTGATTTTTTAAATTAAATAACAGTCATAAAAGTCCATATGGACAGAACTTAATACTTCTTTACTAGCATGATTTAAAATTTTTTTAAAGTATTGCTCTAATGACAAAAGTTAATTGTTAAAAACTTACTATACTGATAAAATGTCAGAGAACCCTTACTTTTCGAGATTCTAAATAGCACTGGTCTCTGCTTTTATTCTTTTAGGACTTATTTTATTTTAATAATTCATAAAGAATCTTAATTTAACTTCTTTGAGAATGTCCCACGTTTGTATGAAGGAAAACCTGTGTACCAGTCTTTCAATCCTATACTAGCTACATTTCCATTTCTTTTTAAAATTATTTGATTGTTGGGGTTTGCTGCCTATTTGATATCTTGAAGCTAATGAAAATATACATTGTAATCTTTTGTTGACATCATCTTTCTATATGATTTCATCATTTTGAAACCATTTTAAAATAATTTGGGTTTGGTTTTGCTTTGCTTTTGTTTCAAATGAATTTAATAAGCATAATCTGTGCTATTCAGAAAAATAGTTAGCTTTGAAGGTGAGGGTTTATTTTAAGCTCAGGAATTGATACATACTTTTATTGGTTAAAGTGAATTCAGAATGTCCATTCTGTTCTTAAATTAAAAAGCAGAAGTGTTCAAAGATACCCTTGCATATTATTCTGCCTACTTTGAAGATTTATTGGAAAAGAAAGGTAAAGTAAATGAGTCTTTTCATGCTTGTGCCTAGGGTGTTTCAAAAACAAGTACAGTTTTACGTCCTGCATTTTAAATGAAATTGCTGTTTTAAAATTTTTGTTTTAGGATAGTGGAGACTATCCACTTACCATGGCTGGTCCTCAGTGGAAGAAGTTCAAATCCAGTTTTTGTGAATTCATTGGCGTATTAGTACGGCAGTGTCAATATAGTATCATATATGATGAGTACATGATGGATACAGTCATTTCACTTCTTACAGGATTGTCTGACTCGCAAGTCCGAGCATTTCGACATACAAGCACCCTGGCAGGTCAGTATTTGGAAATAGCTTGTGTGTAATGCTTTATGTTGGAGATGAAAAAGATTCTCATTAAAAGAGAAAGGAAATAATAGTGACACAAATTAATTAGTTTTGCTGATGAAGTTACTATAACAAGGTCCCCTCTCCATGACTTATTGGCAGTGGGATGCTATTTTCAGTTTGGATTCTTTGAAGGTGTACTATAGCTGGTATATCATAAACCCACTTGATTACGATGCCAGAGCAATGGGTTAGAGGAGGTTATGTATGTTTTGGGTTCTTAAAGATGTTTTATCAGGAAGGGTATTGACAACCAACTTGGGGAGACAGAAGGGTTCACACAGTCATTTTGGATATGTAGTCCTGATTCATGATCCTTTATTTGTCTCTGGTATGCATAGCTCTTTCTGATATGATGACCCCTACTGCATGACACCTAGTCTTTTAATCACACTGCAAAAAGTTACTTTTTATTATGTTTCTGTGTAAACATCACATCATGTCACATCATGTCATGTCACATCACATCTCATCACAACATGTGGGTCAAATTCTTTGACCTTTAAAGTTTAAATTTTAGTGAAATGAGTTACATTTTTAAGCCTCATATGATTAATTTTCAGTTTGGATTCTTTGAAGACAGATTCTAAGACAGATTTTTGGTATCGGTGCTGATAAAATCTTTTGGTTTCTCTTTTGTTCTAAAGGTATAATTGCTTATACACTATTATTGAATATTTGGTTTTTGATTTAGATTAAATCCACTAGGTTTTAATTGGTTATTATAGTCTTTTAAGCTTTAATGATGCAGTGTTTTGATTCCTAACTTTGAAAATCTTCCTTTCTCTAACTCTAGGGTGGTTTTTATTTTTTCATTATTTATTTATTTATTTTTAAATTTTTACCAGGAGGTCCCGGGGATCGAACCCAGGTCTCTCCATATGGGAGATGGACGCCCAACCACTTCTGCCACATCCGCCCCTCTAGGGTTGTATTTTAAGAGTACTTTCCCAGAGTATTAAAGGTGTGATAAGAGGTGTACTTTTGCTTAGTCCTCCTTTTTTTAAAAAAGAAAATCTTTTTTAAAAAGTAATCTTCTTTATAGGTTTTGCTTTTGTTTTTAGATTTGAAGTCACAAAATACGAATGGTCTATATGAATTTAAGGTAGCATTCAATATCAAGAACTTTATGGCTTCAGTAAATTAAAACATGTATAATGGCATAAGGTAAATCATACCAGATCAGAATGATTAACTTGTTTGCTAAGGGTATGATATAGCTCAAAGCAGAGAATTGGGAAATCTCTTTGAAAGAGGCAAAAACGACAAATTAAGATGTAGTTTCATTTTGCTCACTTACAGAATGTACCAGGTTTGAGAAATAGTCTGAAGTTAGCTAAAGAAAGCATAAAATGATGAGGTCTTTAAAAAAAAGTACAGACAATGAGAGTCTTCTTTTGAGAGCAAGAGTACAGTAACAGAAGGTGGTTATCTGGAAGAAGTCTTATGAATGCACTTTATTGAGTGATATTGTAACTGTTTGTACCTTTGACTTTTCAGCTATATCTGTTCTTCACAATTTCATCATTGTCTTTATGATGATATGTAATGGAGTAATACTAATAAAAGTAACATTTTTACACAATATAATTTGATATAAAGCAGTAAGTCTCCCTTTGATTACTGAGAGAGCTGAATGACTGCTGTTTGAACTAATTTACGTAGAAGACAAATCACACATTTTCTAAAACAGAGCATTGTAAGGGACGTATTACAGCATAGCGAGGTTTGAGTATGAAGTCTATAGTCAGAGTACTATTTTTGAATCCTGGTTTAACACATTATATCATCTGTGTAATCTGAGGCAAGTTTCTTAATCTCCCTGAGCTTCAATTTCCTCATGAATTAAATGGGGGATAATACCTACCTTTGAGGGCTGTTGTGAGGATTAAGAGATAATCCATCAGAAGTACTTAACATAGGTAATACATATAGTCAGTATTCAGTACTCATTAGCTGCTGCTGTTATTGTCATTTGAAGCAGCTGTATTTTTCTTTCCTGTTAAAAACAGAGCAAACCATCTTGATGTTTTTTAATTTCTCTTAATTTGGTCTTAAATTGTAAATTTTTGCATCTGTTAAGCTAATATAATCAACATTTTACCCCCTTTAAAAATAGCTATGAAGTTGATGACAGCTTTGGTGAATGTGGCACTAAATCTTAGCATTAATATGGATAATACACAAAGACAATATGAGGCAGAACGGAATAAAATGATTGGAAAACGAGCCAATGAGAGGCTAGAACTCCTGCTACAAAAGCGAAAAGAGGTAAACTTATATCGTTAAAATTTGGCTTGTCAATATGTGACCAAGTAGAACTTGGCCACCACTAATACTGATACAATTTTGCTAGTTTACCAGATAATATTTTTGGAAAAATTTATATTTAAATGAAATATTTTTAATTGTTTCAGTGCCTAACTTAAAATTTTGTTGAATATCCTTCCCAACAATACCTTATGTGTATATTTTCTATCTCTGTGGACTAGGAGAAAAAGTACTGGGCTTTAATAAGGAGACCTGGGTTATAGTCTCAGCTGTGTGCCTCTGGGCCAGTTAACATGTTCTCTAAGCCTTGTTATTATTCATCTCTACTGTGAAAATATCTCTCTTAACTGCTTCCCTCAGCTTGTTGTTGGGATGAAATGAAGTTTTGCTTATGTGAAATCACTTTGAAAAATAAAGTATAAGCTATTTATGGTGTCTATTTTTTATTTATTTATTTATTTATTTATTTATTTATTTATTTATTTATTCATTCATTCATCCCCCCCTTGCTGCCCGCGCTCGCCGGGTCAGCCAACCACACCACGCGGGCAGGCCCGCCCTCACCAGGAGGCCCCAGGAACCGAACCCGGGTCCTCCCATATGGCAAACGGGAGCCCCACTGATTGAGCCACAGCCGCCTCCCTATGGTGTCTAAATTAGTGTTTTTTATACAGTGGGAAGCACTTGGTTAACATTAATGACTAACCACTAAATTTAATGTTGAATGAGGGAAATACTTTTTCAGCTCTATTCTAAATAATAGTAACTAAAATCTTTTGAAGCTTCTTGTAATTGAAATTTTTCCTTCAATGGTGGTAGAGTCTTTTGCTATCTGATAATGGTGATACTTATTCTATTTTTGATAGGCAGGAGCTGATGTTTCAAAAAATCAGTAAAGCAGTCATTCATATATTTGCCTTGGTAATCCACAAATTATTTGATCTCAAGATTTGGAGGGGAGGGTATTAGCTGTAATTGGGTATCTGAAATATCCAATGACTTTTTAAAATGCTCTGACTCAAGAAAAGTCAGAAAAATCTTGCTCATATTTCTCCCATGCCATATTTCCTCATCTTTATCATATAACTTGAAATGAATTATTGACATGACACTTTTACCCCTTAATGCAGATGATTTATTAGACAAATGTGAAGCATGTCATAGTCCTTGAAAATTTGGTCTAATTTCTTGAACATACATGTAAGATTATGAACATAGGATAAAAGGATTTTGTCTTTAAAATTCTTGTGCAACTATAAGCTGGTAATACTTCTGAGTTTGGGTTAAGTTTTCAAAGATGTTGAGAGACAGCCTTTGGGGTACATCTGTGCTGATGAATTTAAGAAATGCATGGCCTTGTTATGTTAGCCTTATTTGGAAATGCAAGGTTATATTTATGAAAAGAAAAAGATCTATTTTACAAGCACATAGAATATAATTTAAAATTATGTCTTAGACATTGTTAAAGAGAAAAATTTCTCTTAATTCACGGGATCTGAATTGAGTATATATACGAGTAGATAAGTCCGTCAAATTTGAAATGTTTACTTGATTATTTCAGGTGAGTCCTGTTGCCCTCAAAAGAATTTAGGAGGGGACGAACTTAACCTAGTTATTCTACTCTGATCCTTTTTGTTCTTTGAGAAGGTGCTAGTTAACATTTCTCTTCCTTTTTAGACTATAAAAGATTAAGATAATGAAAAATTGTTAATGCTTTTTTATATGAACATGTATGTTATATGATAGATGATGCTTATAGTAATAATAAACCACTTAACAGATTTTTTTAGAGTACCATTATATACTGTATATTTGTGAGCATGAAAAATTAATCTACCAGCTAAATATTTAAAGCCATGTCAAATATTTCAGGTATCAAGGGAATTTAGCTACTTGGTATACAACAGCTATTAATTTTTTTTTTTTTTTTTGGTGCTTACTTTTGTCCAGTAGAATTAAAATTAGATGTAATCACCAAAACACTGGAGAAAATCTACATTTGTGCTTGTAGCAATAACTAAACGCTCTTTTGGTTGTCTTCGTTTACTATTGAAAATAACTGATGTGTTGTTCTTTTCAGCTTCAGGAAAATCAGGATGAAATAGAAAATATGATGAATGCAATATTTAAAGGAGTATTTGTACATAGATACCGGTAAGTTGACAGTTTTTTTCATAGGTGTCACTATGTAATTTTTACTGTATTACAATTTGGCTATTTAGTGGTTTAGGCAGTATAAATCAATGGAAAGAGCTTTAGAGTAAGTTCTGTTTTAGAATCTAATCTCCTCTACTGAGGGAGAGACTGGGTAAGTTACTTAACTGTTCTGAACTTATTTCCCATCTGAAATATGAGGTAACAAACTGTCCATTAAATAGAAACTATTGCTTTTTTTTTTTTTTTTTTTTAAATATACTGGGAGGTCCCAGGGATCGAACCCTTGTCCTTCCATATGGGAGACGGACGCCCAACCATTTGAGCCACATCTGTCCCTCTTCATTCCTTTTTGAATGTACTGTATTAGTAGGGACTGTTCCTTGAAGACTCCTGACTATTATTCCATTCAAATATCAGTGAGAAAATTTGTATAGATTAAGGTGGGACTTTTTCTTTTGCTATTTTGAATGAGCAGAAGAAAGAGATAATTTTTTAGTACTGTTTTCACTGTAATCTACTTTTTAAATGTTTAGTGATGTTTTCATGCAACTTCTCTCATTTTCTCAGCTTGGCAGTTATCAAATTAGGTTAATGCTTCCTTTGGAATGTCTCCTGTGTCCATTCTTATTACATTTCTATTCTCACCATTCCCTTATCATCTCATGCCTAGAGATTATTGCATTTTTCCCCAAACATCATTTTATTGTGTCATTCCTCTCAAAAACTTTCAGTGACTCACTGGTACCTACAGGATGAATTTTAAATAATAAGTTTGGCATTCAAATCCTAACTGAGCATGGCCTGAATGTTATGTGTAACTAATTCTTGCCTTGGCAATTATGCTCTAGCCAGACTAGTGTGACTGCTGTCTCCTGAACACACCATGCCCAGCAGGTATGCACAAAGGCTGGGATAGTCCAGGGTGTAAAAGGTGGGAATGGAATTTTGTTTGTACTTTTATTTAATATTAAATATATAACTGGCAATAATTACATGTAGCCAATTGGAGTATAAGATTTTAGGAGTTCAGGGATCATATGCCAGTAATAATTTAAGATAGTGGAATACTTCCAGTAGGTATGAAGTAAGCATTTGTTATCTTTTGAGTAAACCACGAGTTCTGTGCTACAGTGTTATTAATCTGTATAATTTTTCTTTCCTTCATTCAGTGATGCAATAGCTGAAATCCGAGCTATATGCATAGAAGAGATTGGTATTTGGATGAAAATGTATAGTGATGCCTTTCTTAATGACAGTTATTTAAAATATGTTGGTTGGACTATGCATGATAAGGTAAGATGTGCCCTACAGATTGCTTGTCTAATTTACACATAAGCATAGCTGCCTGCAGCTCCAATTTGAATTAATTTTCGTACTGAAATGTTTAAGTGTGGTGGTGGTGGTTAGGCATTTCTTAGATTAGTAAGAAGAGACCTTACTGTGTTTTCTACTGAGCACTATACATTAAAAATATATTTCCTCAATTTTGATTTTATTAAAAAGATTTATTATTTATTTCTCACCATCCCCTCATTGTTTGCACTTGCTGTGTCTGTCCGCCTTCCTTGTTTCTTTAGGAGGCACCGGGAACTGAAACTGGGACCTCTCATATGGGAGGGAGGCACCTGATTGCTTGAGCCACCTCCTTTCCCTGCTTTGTTGGGTCTCTCATTGTGCTTTTCTTCTTGTGTTTCTTGTTGTGTCAGCTAGCCATACCTGCCTGTTGCACCAGCTTGCTGTCTTGCTCGTCCTCTTTAGGAGGCACCAGGAACCTCTGCTCCCTGCTTTGTTGTGTCTCGTTATGTTTTTCTTCTTGTGTCTCTAGTTGTATCCGCTTGCTGTGCCTGCCTCTCGCACCAGCTCACTGTCTTCTTTAGGAGGCACCGGGAACCGAACCTGGGACCTGCCATGTGGTAGGCAGGAGTTCACTCACTTGAGCCACATCTGCTTCCCTTGATTTTCTTTTGATGAACATGAGTGTTAGCCAGATTATAAGTTATCACTTGGTCTCTGAACTTTTTTTTATTTTTAAACTCTCTTCTTAGGCTGTATTTTCACTAGCTTTGAAGTACTTCATTGTATATATCTCTACATAATACTACTTTCTGTAAAGGAAAACTCTTTGAGGTATGCTACTATCATTTTTCAAAATATTTTCCTCTGAACAAATTTTCAAAAACTTTTTACCTATATAAATAGCAAGATAGTCTTTTTATTTTCATTAAAAAATCTTATTGAAGTCTGCCATCCATACATGAACATAAACAAACAATAAATGGATAGTAAAAGTTGTGAACATGCATATCATCATACAGGGCTCCCATACATCACTTTGCATTGGTGTGAAACGTTTGTTACAAACTGTGAAAGAGCGTTGTCAAAGTATTACTACTAACTATAGTCAATATCTTACTTTTGGTGTATTTTTCTCCCAACTCGCCTGAATATTAATACCCTGTATAATTATTATATATTTGTCAGAGTTCATTAGAGAACGTTCTCATATTTGTTCTGTTAACCACAGTCCATCTTCCACCACAGGATTCACTGTGTTACACATTCCCATGTTTTCTGCAGTCCCTTCAAAGTATACATGCAGTGGCTCTCATTTTCATCACAGAGTTGTGCTGTCATCACCTCAATTTTTAGAATGTTTTCATTACTCCAAAAGGAAAAATCCCATAACCCCTTACACCTCCCTATTTTTGTCCCTTAGAATTGATATAATATCTTCTTTGCCATTGCTACAAAAATATTACAATGTTAATGTTAACTATCGTCCATAAGTTATATTAGTTGGACTTTTCCTGTGTATACCATATTCTTAACACTGTGTAAAAGAAGAGCATTCTTATATTTATATTATTAACCACAATCTTCATCCACCACTGAAATTACTATGTTATACAGTCCCTAGATTATTCTCTAGCATCCTTTCAATTGACATTTACGTCCACAGACTACCCTTTTCAGCCACAATCACATTTATAGATCAGCAGTGTTAGTTATCCTCACTATAATATGTTACCATCAGTTCTATTCATTTCCACACTTTTATAATAAACCTTTTAAATAATTCTGCATACACTAAGCAACAGCTCCCATTCTCAGCCCACATCCTATCTCCTACTAACTTATACTCTAATTTATCTCCATAAGTTTTCACAATCTATTTAGTTCATATTAGTGAACCATACAATACTTGTCTGTGTCTGGATCATTTCACTCAATGTAAAGTCCTCAAGGTTCATCAGTGTTGTCATATGCATCCTGATGTCATTTCTTCCTACAGCAAAATAATCTGTTTTATTTGTCTACCACATTTTGTTTATCCATTCATTGGTTGATGGACACTTGGGCTGGTTCCATATTTTAGCAATTGTGAATAATGCTATGAACTTCAGTGTACAACCATTTCTTGTCCCTGCTTTCAGTTCTGAATATATTCCTAGAAATGGGATTGCTGGATCACATGGCAGTTCTATATTCAGCTTCTTGAGGTACTGCCAAACTGCCACAGAGGCTGTACCATTCTACATTCCTGCCAACAGTGAAGGAATGTTCCTGTTTCTCCTCATCCATTCTAGCACTTGTAGTTTTCTCTTTTTTTTTAATAATGGCCATTCTATAAGGTGGGAAATGGTATCTCATTGTAATTTGGATTTGCATTTCCCTAATAGCTAATGATGAACATTTTTAAATTGGGTTGCTTTTCTTTTTATCATTGAGTTGTATAATCTCTTTGTATAACAGATATCAGACCCTTATCGGATATGTTCTCCCATTGAGTGGGCTACGTTTTTACTTTCTTTACAAAGTCTTTTGAAGAACAAAAGTTTTTAATTTTGAGGAGGTTTCATTTATCTATTTTTCCTTTCATTGCTTGTGCTATGGGTGTAAGGTTTAAGAAACTACTGTCTACCACAAGATTTTAAAGATGTTTCCCTATATTTTCTTCTAGGAGTTTTATGGTTGTAGCTTTTATATTGAGGTCTTTGATCCATTTTGAGTTAATTTTTGTATAAGGTGTGAGATAGGGGTCCTCTTTCTTTCTTTTGGATGTGGATATCCAGATCTCGCAGTGCCTTTTTTTGAACAGAATGCTTTGACCCTGCTGGATGGACTTAACAGCCTCATCAAAAATCACTTAACCATAGATTTGAGGGTCTATTTCTGAGTACTCGATTCAGTTCCATTGGTCAGTATGTCTATCTTTGTGCCAGTACCATGCTGTTTTTACCACAGTGGCTAAGTAATATGGCTTTAAAGTCAGGAAGTACAAGTCTTCCAACTTCATTCTTCTTTTTAAAGACATTTTTGGCTATTTGGGGGCAAAATTAATTACCAAATAAATTTGATAATTGACTTTTCCATTTGTGCAAAAAAAGCTGTTGGGACTTTTATTGGGATTGCATTAAATCTGTAAATCACTTTGAGTAGAACTGGCATCTTAATGATATATTGTCTTCCAACCCATGAATACAGAGTGTCCTTCCATTTATTTAGGACTTATGTTGTTTCTTTTAGCTATGTTTTTTAATTTTCTGAATACAGGTCCTTTATGTCCTTGGTTAAGTTTATTCCTAAATATTTGATTCTTTTAGTTACTATTATAAATGAAATTTTTTTCTGACTTCCTCCTTGGATTGCTCGTGGGTAATGTATAGAAAAACTACTGATTTTTGCATATTAATCTAGTATCCTGCCACTTTGCTGAACTCGTCTATTAGTTCTGGTAACTTTATTGTAGATATTTAGGATTTTCTAGACATGGGATCATGTCATCAACAAATAGTTGATGTTTTACTTCTTCTTTTCCATTTTGGATTCCTTTTATTTTTCTGTATTGCCTAATTGCTCTAGCTAGAATTTCTGGCACAATATTGAACAACAGTGGTGACAGTGGTCATCCTTTTCTTGTTCCTTATCTCAGCAGGAAAGCTTTCATTCTTTCACCATTTAGTACAATGCTAGCATTTTTCATATGTGTCCTTTATCATGTTGAGAAATTTCCTTCTATTCCTATCTTTTGGAGTGTTTTTATCAAGAAAGAATGTTGTATTTTGTCAAATGCCTTTTCTGCATTAATCAAAAGGATAATGTGATTTTTCTTCAGTTTATTAATGTGGTTTATGACAATAATGGCATTTCTTGTGTTGAACCACCCTTGATTGTGGGATAAAACCCACTTGATTGTGATGTATAATTCTTCTAATATGCTTTTGGATTAGGTTTGCAAGTATTTTCTTGAGGATTTTTGTGTCTGTATTCATTAGAGAAATTGGTCTATAATTTTTTTAGATGGCTCATATTTTTTTAATCCATTCTGTCATTCTTTGCATTTTGATTGGGGAAGTCATTCCATTAACATTCAGTGTTATTGCTGTAAAGGTATTTATTCATGAATTTTATTCTTTGGCTTTCCATTGTCATATTATTATTGTCTGTCTTTTTATCTTTTAAGTTACCCTTGCTAATAATCTTCATTTCTACACTTTTCTCCAAGTCTCTCTTCTTTGTCTTTTCCTTTTAGACTGCAGCACTCCCTTTAGTATCTCTTGTAAATCCCGTCTTTTGGTAATATACTCTCAGGTTTTGTTTGTCTCTGAATACTTTAAACTCATCCCCATTTATGAAGGATATTTTTGTCAGGTAAAGAATTCTTGGCTGGCAATTTTTTCCTCTTTCAGTAACCTAAATACTTTATACCATTGCCTCCTTGTCTCCATGGTTTCTGATGCGAGATCAGCACTTAGTCTTATTGATGTTCCCTTGTATGTGATGTATTGCTTTTCTCTTGCAGCTTTCATAATTCTCTCTATACTTGGTATTTGTCATTCTTAATATTAGGTGTCTTGGAGTAGGTCTATTTGGATTTATTCTGTGCATTGTCCTTCTTGAATATTGATACTTGTCTTTCATAAGGGTTGTGAAGTTTTTGGTCATTTTCTCAAATATTCTTTCTGTTCCTTTTTCATTTTCTTCTTCTGGGACACCAATAATGCCTGTGTTTTTGTGTTTCATGTTGTCATTCAATTCCCTGAGATCCTGTTCCATTTTTCCATTGTCTTTTTCTGTTCTGTTTTTCCAGTTCAGATGTTCTGTCTTCAAAACCACTAATTCTGTCTTCAAGCAATTAAAATCTGCTCTTAAGTGCTTCTAATATATTTTTTTGTTTGTTTGTTTTTGTTTTTTGTTTTTTTGTTTTTTTTTTGGTGCACCGTTCCTGGAAGTACTGCAATACCAGGTTGATGCGTGGAGTGGATGGAGCAAGCCCCTGTTCCATCTCCCAGCTCCAAAAGTCCATTTAATATATTGTCCTCGGATAAAGGACATATCAGATACTAAACTGATAAGAACAGATACTATACTTGATCTTAGCCAAAAGGCCGAGAAGCGATGCTTCTAATATATTTTTAATCTGATCCATCATGTCTTTCATTCCCATAACATCTGTTACTTTTCTTTGCAGGCTTTCAAATTGTTTTTTTTATGTCACCCAGTGTCGTCTTAATATCCTTTATCTCTTTAGTCATATTTTCTTTCAATTCTTTGAATTGATTTAAGAAAGTTGTATGAATATCATTGGTTAATTGTTTTAAATCCTGAATCGCTTCAGGATTTTCAGTTTGTTCCTATGGCTGGGCCCTCTCTTCCTGTTTCCTGGTATGGCTTATAATTTTTTGCTGATGTCTAGGCATCTGATATGTTTATGCATTTACTCTGATGGACAATTTCTCTCTCTCTTGCCTATGGTTATTATTTTGTTCACAGCTCTTTTATATTTGGTTCAACTTATCCTAAGTCTTTAAGATTGCTCAGCTTTATCAGAATTGTGCTAGGGACTCATTACTGGGGTGCAGACTTTGTCCCAGGGGTGGAGTAAAGAGAGCTCTAAAAGCAATTTTTGTCCATGTAATTTCCAGACTGGCTAGTAGATGGTGCTCGTTGGCAAGCACCATTCCACTGAGGTGTATCTCTCTTGGTTTTCCTTTGTTTTCATCTGGCCAGAGCTGAGATTCAAAGCAGGCTCTGCTGGCAGAATTAATTCACTGAAGGAAAGCCCCCTGACTTCCCCTCCCTTTTCCCTAGTAACAGCTGACAGGGAAGAAGACAAATGCTACCTCTCAGTCAGCTGCAATGATCCAGGGATTTTATTGTAGCTGAGTAACTCTGGGGTAGGGTAGGGGAGCCCTTCCTGGCGGTGGGGAGGTTTAGTAACTCACAGTTTGTTGTTTCAGTGTCTTTGTCTCTTTGTCCCTCACCCTCCTTGGAGTTGTGAAGCAC
Source organism: Tolypeutes matacus (assembly GCA_026826555.1). Taxonomy (NCBI): domain Eukaryota; kingdom Metazoa; phylum Chordata; class Mammalia; order Cingulata; family Chlamyphoridae; genus Tolypeutes; species Tolypeutes matacus. The sequence goes on from JAKSZT010054512.1 coordinate 431,284, forward strand.
TGTCCTGGTGTGGTGATCCCCAAAGCAGGTCCCTCAGGCAGCTTTTGGCTCTTTCTCTGTTGTTTTTGTGAGAGAGCTGAGCATTGTCTGTCTGATCTGACACCATCTTCCCACAATCCCTGTCTTGTAAATTTTTGCTGGTGTCTTGCCATACGTTGGTGAATTAATTCTTAAATGTTTGTTCTGATTTTTATTGTTACAGTATGAAAGATGACACTTTTCAAAGAAAACAATTGTAGAGAACTTATTTAAGACTTAAGTAGAAAATATTGTGTAAATCTTGCGTATTCATTTTGAGAATATTCTAGAAATTTGATGCATTTTTCTCCTCTTCTTTCATTTAGCAAGGTGAGGTAAGACTCAAATGTCTTACTGCTCTACAAGGGCTTTATTATAACAAAGAGCTTAATTCCAAACTAGAACTTTTTACCAGTCGGTTCAAGGTTAGTCTTATTTTAATTATCTTAAAATTTACTTGTAATTTAAAAATGTTTCTCTTACCCTCTCTTTAAAAATATTTTATTTTTTTGTCCTTAGGATAGAATTGTTTCTATGACTCTTGATAAAGAATATGATGTTGCAGTACAAGCAATAAAATTACTCACTCTTGTTTTACAGTAAGTATGAATTTGTTGCGTATTACTATTATGTAGACATCTAAATGATACATTTGAGTATTTGGTTGAAATTTAAGTCTTCTAAATATTAACTACTGAAATAGAGTTTTACAGCTAAAAGTATAATTTCCTCATATAAAGTTGAGAAAATACAGGAAGAAGAAACGATTTATCTAGTGAAATTCTAGTTGAACTAGGAATTCATGTGTTCCATTCTCTTGGCTGGTTTCCTTTCCAGTTTACTGTTTTAGGTGCTCTTGAAATACCTGAGCATACTAAAAAATGTGTTTATATTTTGTTATTCTTTTATGTTAAGAGCATTTATTGGAACTTCTCTTTCATGCTTCTCATAGGAGCTTTAAAAGCATGAATTTTAAACATGTACTACTATGTTACGTAATAGTGATGCTATTTCATTTTAAAAATATTTATCAGGTATGGTTTTCTTTACCAAGCATTTGAGATACAAACATTTTGTTAAAAATACTTAGGAATAATCTTAACAAAAAATCTGTCAGCTTTATGAACAGAAAACTTGAATAAAATTCAGCTAAGAGACTTAAAAGAAGACTAGAGTAGATATAGTTTCTTCTTTGAAGAGGTAAACTCATTATTTTTAAGGGTTTATAAGCTCCCTAAATCTGTATATTTAACACGATCAAAATAATAATAGCAGGGAAGCGGCTGTGGCTCAATCAGTAGGGCTCCCGTTTACCATATGGGAGGCCCCGGGTTCTGTTCCCAGGGCCTCCTGGTGAAGGCAAGCCCACCCGCACGGCGTGGTTAGCTGACCCAGCGAGCACAAGCAGCAAGGGGGGGATAAATGAATAAATAAATAAAATCTTTAAAAAATAATAATAATAATAATAGCAAAAGGGACTTTTAAAAAAAATCATAACCTCATTGTGATGTTCATATGGATCATTCATTGTTGGAGTAGGCAGTGCAGTTCTGATAAAAGGTAATGAATGAGAAAACTGAAAAATAAACACACACACACAAAGAGTGAGGACTAGCCTGGTACAATTTTAAATTATATTGTAAATTTTGGTAGTGACAAAGAGATCAGTGGAACAGAATAAAGAGTTGGGACAAACCACATTCGTGCATGAGTCTACTATAGTTTGAAGGTGGCATTTCCCGTCAGTAGGAAATAGAGTCAGTAAATGGTTTCGTGACAGCTGATTCTGTTTTGGAGGAAAAATACAATTGGATCCATATTTCATAATTTATACCAAAATAATTTGCAAATTGATGAGATATTTAAATGCAGTAAAATGAAATCATAAAAGTAGTAGATTTAAAATTTGAAAAGATTTTAACATTTTATGTCATGTAAAATAACTGAGCCAAGTCTTTCTGAGCATGACATAAAACCTAGAAAAGATCAATGAATATTAACTACATAAAAAATTAAAAATATCTACATGGCATAAAATACCATAACAAACTCAAAAACAAATGACAAAACGAGTGAAATTTTTGTATCACAGGGATTAAATTATATAAAATAAATCAATAAAAAAACAGAAAAACCAGGAGGAAGAGTTAAAAGTTGAGTCAGATCATCGAATGGAAAGGAAATGCAAATTTAAGCATATTGAAAGTTGCTCAACCTTACTTACATTAGAGACACATATAGTAAAATGAAACCATTTTTACCTATTTGCTTGGCAAAGATATAAAATTATTTGGTAATTTGACAGTTAGTATCTGTTAAATTTAAAATGCTCACATTCTCTGACACAGCATTGTTTGCCATAGTAGAATATTAGAAACAACCTAGATGTTCATCAGTAGAGAAAATTAATTTATTGTGGCTAATATAAACTTAATCCATGGATTATCTCATTTAATCATCTCACCAGCCTTGTGAGATGGTGGTAGTGGTTATCCCCATTTATATGAAATGGATTACATTGTTGTCATTTCAAAGAAGGCAGCTCTAGATGTCCTTGAGCACTGACCATTTCCTAAGTATTCACTTAATTTAGGGGCACTTTTTTTCATTTCTCAAACAAATTTTTGAAGTATATCATTCATATATGAACATACATAAACAACAGATATATAGTAAAAGTTGAGAACTTACAAAACAAACATTCATAACATCATACAGGGCCCCCATACATCACCCCTCCATAATACCTTGTATTGTTGTGAAATATTTCTAACAAATTATGAAAGAACATCATCAAGGTATTACTAACTGTATCAGTCAGCTAAACACGTGATGATGCACAATACCAGAAATCTCTTGGCTTTTATAAAGGGTATTTATTTGGGGTAGAAGCTTATAGTTACCAGGCCATAAAGCATAAATTACTTCCCTCACCAAAATCTATTGCCATGTGTTGGAGCAAGAAGGCTGCTTACATCTACAAGGGTTCAGGCTTCCTGTGTTCCTGTCTTCTCGGGGCTTGTTTCTCTTCAGGCTCAGCTGCTCTGCTTTCTCCACAAGGCCAGCTGTAGACTATCAGGTGAATGGGTCATCTCTCTTCCTGAGGCCTCTGCCGTGTCTAATGGAGCCTTCTCTCCTTCTTCATGTATCTGCTTCTCTGTGTGTTTACTTCCCGGACTCCAGGATCAAAACTCCAACTCTGTTCTCTGCCATGTCTTTTCTCTGTGAGTCCCCACCCACCAAGGGGGTGTGGGGGGGTGCAACGTCCTACTGACATGGCCCAATCAAAGTCTTAAGCATTATTTAATCAAGTAAAACCTCGGAATCCAATATAATCTAATATGCTGGAGGGATAGACCAGTTGACAAACATAATCCAATACCTATTTTTGGAATTCATAAACAATATCAAACTGCCATACTTACTCTCGTCTGTATCTTACATTTGTTGTATTTTTCCCCAACTCACCCTATTATTTTCTGTTCATAAACCATATAACTTACCTGAAGTGTACAGTCAATGGCATTTGTTAATAATCACTGAATTGTGCATTCATCACTTCAATCAATTTTAGAGCAATTTCATGACTCCAAAAAAAGAAAAACAACAAAAAACAAACCACTGTCATACCCATATGTTAGCGCTAGCAATTACAAATCCTAAGATGTTTTCACCACTTTTATTGATCTGCAAACATTTATAAACAACTTTTTACCAATTCTGCACAGATTAAACCTCAGCTTTCCATTCCCTAACCACATTCTTTTCTCTAGTGGCTGGCTATTAAACTCCATGAGTTTGCTCATTCTTTAGTGCATAATAGCAAAATCATATAACCTACCTTGCTTCACTCAGCATAATTTTGTCCAGGTTCATTTCTTCTTACAGCTAAATAATAATCCATCATGTGTATATATACCACAGTTTGTTCATTTGTCAGTTGATGGATATCTGGGTTGTTTGCATCTTTTGGCAATTGTGAATAATGTTGCTATGAACATCGGTGTGCAGATGTCTGCTCGTGTCACTTCTCTCAGTATTTCCACTGATGAATATAGATGCAAAAATCCTCAACAAAATTCTTGAAAATTGAATCCAACAGCATGTAAAAACAATTATATATCATGATCAAGTGGGTTTTATTCCTGGTATTCAAGATTGGTTCAACATAACAAAATCAATTAATACACCACATTAACAAATCAAAGGGAATTAGGGGGATTTTGAGCAGTCATAGTTATTGAATTTTTCCATAATTTTTAATAGGACTTAAAAATTATTGTATATTCATGTTCCAAAAATATTGAAAGTCTACTAAAAGCAACAAGAAAGTAATATCATCTTTCCTTGTCTTTTCTGATACATATATTTTAAAAATATTTATTTATTTATTTCTTGCCCCTGAGATGGCCCCCTTGTATGACTGCTCCTTGTCTCTGCTTGTTGTGTCCACTTGTTTTCTGCTCGTCTTCTTTAGGAATCACTGGGAACTGAACCTGGGACCTCCCGTGTGGGAGGCGGGCACCCAACTGCTTGAGCCACATCCATTCCCTCTGATATTTTTATGAAGGGTAGTACACTTAGCCATTTATGTTGATTAAGCATAGTATATACCTAATAATTGAAAGTTGTCAGGAACATAACTTCTTAAAAAGTTGAAAAAAACTCTTGGTTTCTTTACTAGTAAACCACAGCAGATTTATAATACTTTAACTGATTTTATTCAGTATGTTTTTTCATTATAGAGAGACATAAGTTGTTTTTTCCAGAAACCACCCAGTATTATACATACACATTTAAATGAAAGTGCTTTAAAAACTTGTATTTTTACCACATTTTAGTTTAGTTTCTCTCAAAAAGTAATATTTACTTGGACATCAAACTTCTGGATCCCTTGGGCACAAAAGAAAAGTAAAAATAAAAAGGGTCTAAGCTGTTCAACTAACCATCTAATTTTTTCAGGCTTTTATCTCTGGAGGTGATCCTATGATTCATTATATGTAAATAATGCTAAAAACCTAGATAATTTCTCTCACAGTAGATTAAAAGCATATTAGGAAGGAATGGACTGGCAGACCAGTACCCTGAATGTCCCCAGCAAGGGAAGAATCCTGCAAGGTTTACCTTTAGATACAGTGGTTGATGTACTTACTAATGACTCATTCACCAAGAAAAGTTTCTGAGATTTGTGTGTTTTTAAAAATATATAATCATCAAAATGAGTACTATATTTTAATAAGATTTTCCAGTGATTCCAATTAAAGTTCTTTGGCACTTAAATTTTAATTATTTGGAATATCTATTTGCCACACCTTGTATATGCTATTCAGTAAATGTCAGATAAAGTACTCCTCATTAATGTGAGTTAACTTGGGACATTAGTATATATTTCCTTAATATAACTGAATTAAATGTAAAGTGTTCTCTGATTATTAACTCTAAGCTCTTAGTGTGCTGCCACTTTATTTTCTATAGTAGTTTCCATTCTTTTGTTTTCTTTTAGCATCTGTGTCATTTTTCCTTCTTTTCATATAATAGTTTACATTCAGTATTCGCTCTAATTTTAACTCCTTTTTTTTTGTATCTTAATAAAATACTCAGCTCTTTTGTCAGTGCAAACTTGTACTGGCACACCATAATCAAATAAGGTTGATTTCTTCTATTTTTATATTTTCGTTAATACATATTTATGAAAGTTTACTATTTTTAAATGTGTAAGCATGGATTTTTTACTCTTTTATACTTAGAATTATGACGTTATTAAAAACTGGTATTGCTTATTTCTTTTCAGGAGTAGTGAAGAAGTTCTTACTGCAGAAGATTGTGAAAATGTCTATCATTTGGTTTATTCAGCTCATCGGCCAGTAGCAGTAGCAGCTGGGGAATTTCTCTACAAAAAGTAAATCTAAATTTCTGTTATTCATTTTCTAAAGCATACTTTTATAACAGTAACTTGTGTTATCCAACATATTAAAAACACATATTACTTATTTTTTTTTTAATTAAGCAGTACAGGTCAAAGCGAAGTTTTCATAGTTTATTTCCTTTTAAAGTTTAGATTCTCCCCCTCCAATTCTTTTGATTTATTTAAGTTAAATTGTTAAAGGGAACTGCACCCATATCTTTAATGGATATTTAAGCCTATGTTTGCTTTAGAAAATAATAAAAGTTCTGCCTTAAGTACTTAGTATAGTTTGACATAAGGATCCCAAGAATTCTACAATCTCTTTACTTTTATGGTTCTATTTTAACATCTCAGATTTGGTAATATGAATAGCAGTGTCACTATGAACACAGGAAACAATTCAGCAAATGGTGTCTATTGTTTTTGTAGAGAACAGTTTGAGTAACACATGGAATAAACTCTATTGTAAAATTTTATTAAGATGCCTATTACGGCAGAAGTAGTTACTAGAGTAGATGATGAAAACATTCATACTATAGTTTTCTATTCATTGTTATCTGGTGTTAATTTTGTTGTGTTTGAGGAAAAAGAGCAATGACATCCATAGAAAGAGGCCCTTAAGTTGCAACATTGAGAAAATTGTAAAAGAAAGATGGTGTAGGATTGCTGGGTGATGGTAAATCTATACTTTCTGAGGAATCACCATACTTTTTCCGTTGTGGCTGCACCATTTTACATTCTTACCAACAATTTATGAGTGTCCGTATTTCTGCACATTCTTTCCTACACTTGTTTTTTTTTTTCAGCAGTAACCATTCTAGTGGTTGTGAGATGATATCTCATTGTGGTTTTGATTTGCATTTTCCTAATGACTAATGATATTGAGCATTTTTTCATGTTCTCATTGGCCATACACAAACACAAAACCCACAAAACTGTACAGCACAATGAGTGACCCCTAATGTAAATAGAGTACTAATGTTAATAGTATAATTATAACATTGTTTCATGAATTGTAACAAGTACAACACCAATGCAAGATGTTAATAATAGAGAAAACTGAGTGAGAGGGGATTATATGGGAACTATGTACTTTCTGCACAATGTTTCTGTAAACGTAAAACTGTTCTAATAAAAAAAAAGAGAAACAGGTGAAGGAAAAGATATGTATAGTTACAAAGAGAAGAATATATGTTTTAGGTCCATGTGCATAAATAGTAGAAGTTAATCAGTGTAATTCTTTTCTGAAAGGAAACAGTAAGGTTTCTAAAAAGAAATCACAACTCCACACAGTTAATTTAGTTAAGTGGACTTTATTACTCACCCAAAGAGATTGCTGATGCAAAGTACCAGAAACGTCTTGGTTTTTATAAAGGGCATTTATTTGGAGTAGAAGCTTGCAGTCACAAGGCCCTAAAAAGAATCAAACTCAAGGTACCATAATTGGTACTTTCTCACCCAAAGTCATTGGCCATATGTTGAAGCAGGATGGCGGGCGGTATCTGCAAGGGTTCAGCCTTCCTTCTTTCTCTTAAGGCTCCTTGGTCCCAGCTTCTTCCAATCTTAGCTGTAGGCTGGCATAAGGCTCGTCTCAGGGCTTCTCAGCTGTAGACTCACGCTTACCTCTCTTCCCCGGAGATGAGCACCCTCTTTCCTGTGTATCTACTTCTGTGTGTCTACTTCTGTGTGAGAGTCTGTTTTATCAGCCTAAGGTGGCCTGTGCTTAACGCTGAGTTGCACTCTAATGACATGGTTGAATCAAAGCCCTAATCGTAACATAATTTAATCAGACATCTCAGCTGAATCTAATACAATCAGAGGAATTAAAAAATAATATCAAACTGCCACAGGGACTAAGGAGCTCATTTAGGTGCAAAATCAAAAGGCTTTATATACCTGAAGTGTCCGTTAACGCCTTTGTTAGATTCTTGGATGTGGATTCCAGACAGTTAAGTGTTTTTGATTAGGAAATACTTTTTCTTTTTTAAAGAAAGTAAATTTTTTGCTTTGATCATAGGCTCTTCAGTCGTAGAGACCCAGAGGAGGATGGAATGATGAAAAGAAGAGGAAGACAAGGTCCAAATGCCAACCTTGTTAAGACATTGGTTTTTTTCTTTCTGGAAAGTGAGGTTAGTTGATGTTATTTATTTATTTTATATTTATGCTTGAAAGAAATTTGGAATAAAAATTTTCTACATATGCAGTAAATGTTGAGTAGAATGGAAATCTACCATTCCACAAAATTAAAAAAAAAACATTGCTTTTAGTAAGATGTTCAAATAATAGGATTTATGTATAGTGCTAAAAGCATGAATTTTGAAGTCAGAAAGACGTGGCTAACAATTGGGCTGCTCTACTTAATAATTTGTACAACCGTGATTTAGTTACTTACTCTTTTTAAGCCTTATGTGGGTAATAATTTCTCAGGTATTACTGAAATAATCCATATAAAACTCTTAACACATAACTTAGGACATTGTAAGTTCTCAATAGTTGGTACCTGTTCTAGCTGTTGTTGTTGATACGTTTTTAGATGTAACATCAACCTGTTAACTAGATTTTGAGACGCCTCACATACATTTTTGGTGTTCATACAATCCAATATTTAATCAATGTTAGGGCCTTCTGATTGATTGTTGCTAGAATGTAGAAATACATATGATTTTTGTGTATTGACCTTATATCATACAACTTTATTAATTCACTTAGTAATTTTTAAATAGATTTAAAAAAAATTACTTATTAGTAATTTTTAAATAGATTCCTTCGATTTTCTGCAATACACAATCTTGTCATTTGCAAATGAAGATACTTTTACTTCTTTTCCAACATTTATGCCACTTATTTTTTTCTTGCCTTATTGAATTGGCTAGGATCTCCAGTAGAAAGTTGAATAGAAGTGGTGAGAGTGGACATCTTTGCATCGTTCCTGATCTTAGGGGAAAAGCATCCAATATTTCAACATTAAGTATATTGTTAAACATAGGTGTAATGTAGATAGTTAATATCAGATTGAGGGCCTCCTTTCCTTCTCTCCCTTCTTTTCTGAGAGGTTTTTATCGTGAATGGATGTTGAATTTTGTCAAATGCTTTTTGTGCATCTCTTGACGTGATTATTTGATTTTATCTTTTAGTATGTTAATTTGTTGAATTATGTTGATTGATTTTTCCAACATTGAACCAAGTTTAAATTCCTAGGGTAAACACTACTTGGTCATGATCTGTTATCCTTTTTATATATTGCTTTATTCGATTTGCCAATTGTTGGAGGATATTCCTGCTACTTTCATGGGGGATACTGATCTTTAATTTTCTTTATTTGTAATCTCTTTGACAGGTTTTGATATCATGTTTATTTTGGACCCCTAAAAATAAGTTAAAGAATGATGAGGAATTGTTTGCTTATAAAGTTGAATTGACAAGTAAACATATATTTTATGTTTTAATCAACCATTATCACTCCCATTCAGTTAAAATAAATTCATAGTATGTTTTAGAATTGAGAGTAGTTAACTGATGTAATATTAGGACCAAATAGGCAGTAATATGAATAAAATCTTTGAAAAATACTTTTCATGTTAATGTTTTAATGATTATTATGAGAAATGTTTAATATTACCTAGTAGGTTTACTTATACTAAACAGCAAGCTAAGGCAGTTTCTCCTCTGTGTTTTTATCTTAGTCCTTTCTTCCACTTGATCTCAAAAATACATCACTCTTTGAGAATTTGCACATGGTGCCAGCAAAACTTCCATTCTTTTGAGTTAAGGCTAGTATGGTATTTGTCTAAGAGCACATTGCTCTTTTTAAAATTTTAGTTACATGAGCACGCAGCATACCTTGTGGATAGCATGTGGGACTGTGCTACTGAGCTGCTGAAAGACTGGGAATGTATGAATAGTTTGCTGCTGGAGGAGCCGCTTAGTGGAGAGGAAGGTAAGGACATTTAATTATGGTATTTTTGTTGTCTAGACAATTTTTTTCCTTCTTTTTTAAATTATAGAAGTTGTAGGTTTACAGATAAACAATGCAGAAAATAGAGTTCCCATATAAGCTCCTCCCATTATTAACACCTTGCGTTAGAGTGGTCCATTTGTTAAAATTGATGAAAGAATATGAAACTATACTTCATGATTTACATTAGGGTTTCCTATTTGTATTGTGAAGTCCTATGGTTTTAAAATTTTTTTTAAAATTTATTTTTAGACAATTTTGAGAACAGATTTTTCTCATTCCATTTGTTCCATCTTTTCAGTGTTAAAATAATTGATATGCAATCTTATTTTCTGCATAATTTTTTTCCATACACATCATACTATGTAGAACGGTATAATTGCTGTCATCATTCTTTAATTTTTTTTGTATCTAGGTTCTTTTCTCAAATCTTTCTTTTTCTCTGCCCCCCCCATCTGTACACCACTGGTGTACAGATTAGGAATGCTGAGGATTTAGGAAGGCTTATCTTGGTCTGATCCTTTCAGTGATAGAGTAGGGGGATTTTTTCATTATTAGTACATTAAATCTGATTTTGCTCAGAGGCAGAAGAAACTGTTATGTAATGACTACATGAGGCATAGAGGTAGAAGAAATAGGTTGACTCTTTATGTTTTTGTTTTGTTTTGTTTTGTTTTTTAGCATTAACAGACAGACAAGAGAGTGCTCTGATAGAAATAATGCTTTGTACCATTAGACAAGCAGCTGAATGCCATCCTCCTGTGGGAAGAGGGACAGGAAAAAGGGTATGCCAATATATTTTCAGTATTCTAAAGTATATTTTTCCTTTCCCAATATCTTTTTTTTTTTTCACTTTATCTTGTACATTTAATAATTGAAAATATAAACAATTAAAAACTAAATTTAAGTAAACACAGATGAATAAATATACACATTTCTCAATTAAGTATACTGGATACATATAAATATTTTTTGACTCAAACAATGTTACACAATATATTTGGTTCATAGTAACACATTCATACAGTATTTGTCCTTTTGTGTCTGGCTTGCTTTGCTCAACATAGTGTCCTCCAAGTTCATCCATGTTGTCATACACCTTACAACTTCATTTCTTCTTACAGCTGCATAATACTCCATCGTGTGAATGGATAAACCAGTATCTTTTTTAAATAAAATTTTATTGAAGTATATCATTCATATATGAATATACATGAACAGTAAGTGTATAGTGAAAGTTGTGAACTTACAAAACAAACATGTATATCATCATACAAGGCTCCCGTAGATCTCCCCACCACTAACACCTTGCATTGTTGTGAAACATTTGTTATAAATCATGAAAGAGCATCATCAAAATATTACTGCTATCCATAGCCCATATCTTACATTTGGTGTATTTTCCCCCCAATTCACTCAATTACTAATACTCTATATTTGTATTATATATTTGTTAACGTTCAGGAGAAAACGTTTTCATATTTGTTCTGTTAACCAGTCCATCTTCCACCACTGGATTCCCTGTGTTATACAGTCCCATGCTTTTTACAATCCATTCAGAGTGCACACTCAGTGGCGCTCATTTTCATCACGGAGTTGTGTTGTCATCACCTCAGTCAATTTTGAATGTTTTCATTATTCCAAAATGAAAAATCCCATACCCTCTTAGACCCTGCTATAGTTGTCCCTTAGTATTGAAATAATATCTTCTTGCCATTGCTGCAGAAATATTACAATATTACTATTAACTATCATCCATAAGTTACATTAGTTGTAATTTTCCTGTGTATCACCATATTCTTAGCACTTTGTAAAAGAACATTCTTATATTTATACTATTAACCACAATCTTCATCCACCACCAAAATCACTATGTTATACGATTCCTAGATTATTATCTAGTTTCCTTTCAATTAACGTTTACTTCCACAGACTACCCCTTTCAGCCACAATCATGTTTATAAATCAGCAGTGTTAGTTATACTCATCATAATGTGTTACTCTCAACTCTGTTCATTTCGACACTTCTACAGTTAACCTTGTTAATAATGCAACATGAATTAAGCATATTTTTGGTATCCTAAACTATATTTTTCTTTTAAAAAATTCTTTATTACTTTTAATCACAACAAGAACTTTTGAATCTTACAGTACATTTTTCAGATGACCTTTGCTTATAAATATGTGTTAGAACTAAATTTTTAAAAATGTTATGTGGTAACATATATATGACATAAAATATGCCATATTAACCATATTTAAATGTACAATTTATGGCATTAATTACACTTACAGTGTTGTGCTACAGTTACTACCATCTTTTACCAAATATTTCTCATCACCCCAAAAGAGGAACTCTGTACCCATTAAACAATAATTCCCCATTCTCACTTCCTCTGGCTACTGGTGACTTCTATTTTGCTTTCTGTCCCTATGGATTTTTTTGTTCTATATATTTCATATGAGTGGAATCAAGCAATATTTGTCTTTTTTTGGGTCTGGTTTATTTCAGTCAGCATAATGTCTTCAAGGTCTATACATGTTATAGCATGTATCGGCACTTCATTTCTTTTTATGGCTGTATAATAGTTCATTGCATGTATATACTACAATTTGTTTATCCATTCATCAGTGGACACTTGGGGTTTCTTCCACCTTTTGGCTGCTGTGAATAATGCTGCTATGTGAACATTGGTGTACAAATAACCTATAGGAGTTGCCTGTTTTCAGTTCCTTTGGGTATATACCTAGGAGTGTAATGGCCAGGCCATATAATAACTCTGTGTTTAAAATTTTTAGAAAGTGCCAGACTTTTCCACAGTGGCTACATCATTCTATATTCCCACCAGCAATTCATGAGTATTCTAATTTCTCCAAATGCCTGTCAACACTTGTTATTTTCTGTTTGTTTAATAATAGCCATCCTAGTGTGTGTGAAGTGGTATCTCATTGTGACTTTGATTTATATTTCCCTAATGGCTAATGATGTGCATCTTTTCATGTACTTATTGGCCATTTGTTTATCTTCTTTGGAAGAATGCCTGTTGAAGTCCTTTCCCCATTTTTTCTGGCAATGTTTAGAATAGCTTTATTTTCAATAGCCAAATACTGTAAATAACCCAAATGTCCACAGATCAATGGATAAACAAATAGTGCTATATCCAAAGAACAGAATACTACCCAACAATGAAAACAATGAGCTATTCATAGAAGCATCATTAATGAATCCCACAAGAATTATGTGACCTACCCATTTCTTAATTGGGTTGTTTGCTTTTTTGTTATTGCATTGTCACAGTTACTTATATATTCTGGATATTAAACCCTTATTAGATATGATTTCCAAATATTAACTCCCATTATATGGGTTGTCTTTTCATTTTCTTGATAATGTCCTTTGCGTAAAAATTTCAAGGTCCTGAAAATTTTCCCCTACATCATTATCTTATGGCTTTAGCTCTTAAGGTTGTTGATCCATGTTGATAATTTGTATATGGTGTGAAGTAGGTGTCCAACTTCATTCTTTTGCATGTACAAGTCCAGTTTTCCCTGCCCCATTTGTTGAGGAGGCCATTTTTCCCTCTTGAATGGACTTGTCACCTTTGTTAAAAATAAACTAAAATTGAAAGCATTCTGTTTACTCTGCCTAATTTGAGAAATCTTATTTTTTTTTCTTTAAGACACTTAGTATAGCAATTTATTATATTGAATTGGTAACCATGGGCTGTGCCCCACAGCCTGGAATAGGGAGAAACGCTTCTCAAAGCAATTGCTACATAAGCCCTTAAACTATACAGTCTGTTTCCAAACTGCTGCTTCTTCCATCCAAGGGTAGAATTAATCTAATTGGGTATTGATTTTGCCTATTGAACTATTAGAAGCTTTTTCTTATTTTAGGTGGCTTTGTTTTTTCATAATGTGTAAAATACTCCCTTTGTTGTCAATTTTGGGGTTAATGTATTATAGTATAAATTATTTGATCCATCATTTAATATCATTATTTATTTATGTCTTAACTAACAGTTGAACACTTAACAGTGTTTATGGGCTTAACAAACATTTAAAAATATCTTTGTGTTACTTTAGGTGCTGACAGCAAAGGAGAAGAAGACCCAGTTGGATGACAGGACAAAAATCACTGAACTTTTTGCTGTGGCTCTTCCTCAGTTATTAGCAAAAGTAAGTTTGTTTCAGTATCATTGTGTTACTAAGAAATTACAGGTTTTGTTTGGAAGAGCCTAACAGAATTTTATAATGACGTTTACTTACCATTATTGTAATATTTTTAATATACGCTTTTTTTCTTTTTCAAAGTACTGTGTAGATGCAGAAAAGGTAACTAACTTGTTGCAGTTGCCACAATACTTTGATTTGGAAATATATACTACTGGACGATTAGAAAAGGTAAGACTTTTCTGTATATAAAAAACCTTGAAAAAATTCGTAGTTTAGTTCATACCATCATATTGCTTTTCCTTTTTCTTTTTTTTAAAATATGTTTTTGTAACTTATGTGACAGGAATCTTCCTTACATGTCTTCCATATTTTAGGTCACTTGCATTTAGAGCATGCTATTAATGAGTCTTCCTTTTGCTTCATCACTCTATCCCAAATCTTCATTCCTAGCCATTATGTGACTATATAGCTATGGTGATTTATGGAGATTAAGTTTGGGTAACTGGATAATAATGATTACAAAACAACAGCAGCTAGTAGTTATTGAGCACTTTCTTATGTTTCAGTAACCTTTATAAAGTTCTTTATATGTATTAACACTTTATATTATCACCACACCCAATGAGATAGGTAACAGTTAAAGTTGAGGAATGGGAACATTAGTGTATTTATTTACCATGGGTAGAAATTGAAAAACACCTTAAAATGTATGTCCTATTGATTGTAGAGTTATTGTCTTTGAAGTATTTCACTGGGGTGGTGTAATCACTTTATGCCTATTATATATACCTTAGTTTTAATAATGAACTCTGATTTTGCAGCATTTGGATGCCTTATTGCGACAGATCCGGAATATAGTGGAGAAGCACACAGATACAGATGTTTTGGAAGCATGTTCTAAAACTTATCATGCACTCTGTAATGAAGAATTCACCATCTTCAACAGAGTAGATATTTCAAGAAGTCAACTGATAGATGAATTGGCAGATAAATTTAACAGACTTCTTGAAGATTTTCTGCAAGAGGTATATATTACAAGTATTTTGTTAGTTGGGCTCCCCTCCTCCCCCTCCAATAACCTGATTAGTTACCCAAGTGTTAGTCCTGGTTAACAGTATGAGTTGTTCATGTTGTTCTGTGACTCATCATGCCACTAATACTCCTCTACCAATATAGGGAGGTGATTAGATTCTGTGACTTGGAGAAGGTAAAAGCAAAACTAACATTCTTCTTTCTTTAAAGAAATGATCTGAGATGTTACCTATTATTGAACAAGGGGCTTTTAGGGAACAGAGTGTTAATGGAACAGAGAAGTAGAGCTGTCCTGTGGTCTTGTAATCTCAAAGGGTAGAGTTTTTCTTAGTGTTTTGGCAGTGTTGGTGAGGAAAGGCTATTGTGGTCTGTGCTATTATAAAGCTTTGATAAATTGTTATAATAAGTCACTGTTACTTTTAGAATTTCCTGTGTTATACTATAGTATTTTCAAAGAGGATTGCTAAATGCATGTCACTCTGATACTCTCTTGTATTTTTGTTGTGATTATCTTTTTTGGAAATATGTATTTTGTGTGGTTTAAATAAAATAAATGAGTCATAATTCTCATCACATCACTTTAGCATTAGTGCTGCAGAAATCATATGGACTTTAAAATTTTCAGTTTTCTTGTTTTAGCCATTAACTTTATTTAAACTTTCATTTCTTTGTGTAGTGTTATTCCATGCTTACTTAAGGTTTACTAATTGGAGGCTTTGGAATATATTAATGTATAATTATCATATTTTTGGTTAAAATGTTTAGTGGCTCTACTTTTGGCTGAATATGACTGTGACTAGGGTAAGTTAATTTAAATTTGAGCAATCTGTTAAATAAGTTTAATGACTTATTTTGTAGAAAAATTAAAGTTTAAAAAGAAGTAAGTGTTTTTGGGAGACCTTGGATTCAATACAGTAAATTCCATAGTGTTTTTAACAATTTTATTTCGTGAGACTCAAAACTGTCAAAAGATAAGTTTACCCTAATTTGGAAAATGTAGTAACAAATATTAATATCCAGGAAAAAGTAGCATATCTATTCTTTATTCAGAGGACTCTTTCCCATTTATTTATGATTAGTCTGGTAAATACATCTTGCTCAAGAACACTGTTAGTGTACATAGGTTTTGTCCTTTTGGTGTTGTCTCTATGATCTCATGCATATTCTTTAATATATTTTCTTTATTGTCCTGATGCATTTTTTGCCATGAAACAGTAGGTGTCTTCATAGTTTGTGTCAAGGGTACAGAGAAAGAGAGACTATCATTCTGTTTTTCTCTCTCAGGTTAAATATTGTGGGTTAAATATTGTGATAACTCTGTATTTACTCATTGCCTTAAGTTTGGCCAGATCTGGGCATTGAATGACAAAGTTATTTTGTGGTTTATATTAGGTTCTTTCTTTTTTTCAAGGTGATATCACCATCTTTGATAACCTAGAATTTTTCACTTTAGTGATTCTTAATGTTCAGTATCGTGTAATTAATCTTAATAGGGTGAAGAACCTGATGAAGATGATGCATATCAGGTATTGTCAACATTGAAGAGGATCACTGCTTTTCATAAGTAAGTTGAATCATAGAGTTTCTGATTTCTTAAAACTGTAACAAAATCAAAAGTCATCTTGCATAGTTTATGGATTATTATGTTATATCTGTTTGCTGGATTTCTTGAACTTTTGAGAAAAAAGTGCTTTGTAGAGTTATGTTTTGAATTGGGGGGTGTACTGACAAATTATCAACTTAACATACTTTTTTACAACTGCTATTTTTGTTGTTGAGGGAACCTTTTGAAAAGTTTACTGTTTCTAGTTTAACAACATTCTGTTGATACTCAAGCCCAAAACAATTTTGGTTAAGTTTAGCTTTTTAAATGTAATTTAATTCTTTTTTTGCAGTGCCCATGATCTCTCAAAATGGGATTTGTTTGCTTGTAATTACAAACTTTTGAAAACCGGAATTGAAAATGGAGACATGCCTGAGCAGGTTTTTATTTATTTATAAGCTGCATATTTAACTTTGAGAATGAAGTATTATGACTTTTTAATTTTGACTGTATTCTCTTGGTTCTTTTTCCAGATTGTTATTCATGCACTGCAGTGTACTCACTATGTAATCCTTTGGCAGCTTGCAAAGATAACTGAAAGCAGTTCTACAAAGGTTTGTGGTGGTTCAGTTGTGTTTTTATTAGATCAGATATCATTATCTGTTTTCATCGAACTTACACATTTGATAAGAACAATTATATAAATGAATTCCTTATTTTAAATCTATTTAAAGTATAAAAGTATGCTTTAAAGTGGTCCTGTTGGTCTTTTGATGTATCTTTGAAGAAAGAACATTAATATGGTTTGTTTCAAGATAGGATTTTAAATTAAAAGCTGTTCATATTTGAAGGTGGCATAATTTATGGTTTTCCATATTATTCCCAAAAATTGTACAGCTAGAAAGATAACATTTGTAAATCATGAGCAAGATCCTTTGAAACAAACAGATACAGCTATTATAGCTATTAGATCACATAAATTGAAGATAGCAATCCAGCTGCTCCTAGATCTTCTTATGCCCTGGTATTGTTTTGGTATCACCTTATTCATACTCACGACCACTCAGTGATGTTCCAAATTCATGTTACATCATTCTCTGATGGAATATAATGTGCTAGCTGCCAGATCATAACACTTTAAAAACTTGACCCATTATGGTAATCCTTGATGTGTTTAGTAATTGAACTAAACAGTACTGCCTTTTCCATTTGTAAATTAGAAGCTTAAACGTTGTGCTTGTTTAGTAATTGAACAAACTAGTACTGCTTTTCCATTTGTAAATAAGAAGCTTAAATGTTATATTTGTAGTAGATATATTTATATGTAGTGCATATAAATATGTACTGATATTTTGTCATTTGGCATCCAGTATCAGAAGATGGGCTAAAGACTTTTGAGCCTCAAATAAATTAATGTGATTGATCTTAATAGAATAATTTTCTGTTTTAGATTAAGGGGGGTAAATATTTAGAAACAGACAAAATGCATGAGTAATATTTATCTTTCTAGTGTAAGTTTAAGGGACATTTTAGATACTTTTTAATTGGAGTAATACCACAAAACTTATTTTTTTGTCCCTCTTTGAGTTTCTGAAAAGTATAATCAATATCCTACATATAAAAAAATGGTAGATAAGGAGAGATAAGGAGTGGGTGTAGCTCAGTGGTTGAGTGCCTGCTTCCCATGTATTAGGTCATGGGTTTAATCCTCGTTATCTCCAAAAAATTTAAAAGGTAAATGCCATCCTTTTAAAATTATTATTATTATTATTATCCATTTTCTTCTACTCATGAGCTGGTCACGCTTCAAATTATAAAGTCATCATGGAGCATAAATTACTCTGGGCTAGTGCCTTCATTAAAGATAGCCATATAATATATGAATGATAAACTTCAATTTTAAAAAGTATTAAAAAAAAAAAAAAAAAAAAAAAAAAGCCATACATAGTCTCTAGTTCTAAATGACCTAGAATGCTTGGGATATTATCTATCAATATGTCTGATACTTTTAAGGGTGCAATTTGGTGAGATTTGTAAGAAAAATGGTCTAATATTTTTCTTGTTTTCTTTTTTGGCAAAATATAAAGAAGAAATATAAATCTCTAGTGAACAAGTAGTGTTAGTTAATATAGTTATGTAATAAAAATATTTTGAAATAGTGAATGAGTTTTTTATACAGTGTTTTAAAATATTCATGTTAAATTTTTTCAAGGAGGACTTGCTTCGTTTAAAGAAACAGATGAGGGTATTTTGTCAGATATGTCAGCATTACCTGACCAACGTGAATACTACTGTTAAGGAACAGGTTAGTAGTTACTATAAATAGTAATCTTTTGTAAGCAACCCTTATAAAATCTTAAATAATATAGAAAATTTATGTAATACTACAGTTGAATGTAGTAGAAATATCTTGTATCTATCCATATATACCATACACAAAAAGTACATTAATATATCAGGCTTGCACATAATAAAATTGATTTATTAATTTCATATGGCATTTATAATTGCATCATAGACTGTCCTATTGTAGTTATCCTATAGTGTTTCTTTGTGACATACTTGGTAAAGAAACCCCATTTAAAAGAAACAAGATGTATAAAATTACAAAAGCTAATATTCCTGAAAACAACCAGTATGCTTCAGAGAGGAAAGTCCAGGAGGTTTTTGTCATCTCTGAGAATATTATCAAATGTTGACATCGCAGACACTGCCCTGTCCATCCTGGTTAAGTATTTTTCCTTATATGGACCTTTTCTTTTTTCTTTTTTTTTTTTTTAAATATGGAACGCTTCACGAATTTGCGTGTCATCCTTGCGCAGGGACCATGCTAATCTTCTCTGTATCGTTCCAATTTTAGTATATGTGCTGCCGAAGCGAGCACTATGGACCTTTTCTGAAATAAAAATTTTAAATCACTTACCTGCCTTCAAAGCATTACCTTCCCACTCCACATGCCTTCGTGATTGTAACGCTAGATAATAAGAAGATTGTTACCTAGTGCCAGAGATAGTTTTCCCATCTGTAAAATGAAGCCCAGTAGTTGCACTGAGTGCTATTTTTGGTAGCTTGTGGTATGTTGGGTACTGTTTATTTTAGTTTGGAGTATATTTTATTCTTGAAGTCATCAAGAAAGTTGTTCAAATATGGCCATCCCTTTGGTTTGTCCTTTATTCATTTTAAAATATCAAAACTAATTTTAACAAAATATATTTGAATTTTCTGTAGTTAAAATTTTACTTTGAATGCCTGTTAATCTCTTTCCTTTTTTCATTCCCACCTCCCTCTCATCTCTCTCATACATATATGCTTGGACACATATAAATTATATTTAATGGGCCAAGGTCTAGTTACTGAGTTTTTTTCTTTACAGATTTTATTTTGAAATAATTTCTAACTTATAGCACAATTGGAAGAATAATACAGAACCAACATACCCCTTCCCTCAGATATCCAGGTTCAACAGTTTTAACATTTTGCCACATTTCACATTTGCCAGGTCATTCTATTTATTTACTGAGTAGTTACTGAATTTTGGATCTTCCTTGCAAAAGTAGGAAGTGTATTATCGTAACTCTTATATTGCTGAATTCTCTCCAATGTTAAGTATATAGTTTTGAACTGTAGCAGTTAAAGATGTGGGACTTAATCTCTACAATTCAATAAAAGGATCAAAGTTTTTGAAGGTGGTAACTTGAGTTTAGAGTTAAACTCTTAGAGTAGGATTATTGTGAAGAAGAATGTACAGATACAAAACTAATACATGAAATATTACTTGATATTATTACCATTTGCCTGTGCCACCAAGATACTCATCTTTTTTTTAAAGATTTTATTTATTTGTTCAATTATCCCCCCCTTGCTGCTTGTGCTCGCTGGGTCAGCCAACCCCGCCATGCGGGCGGGCTTGCCTTCACCAGGAGGCCCCGGGAACCGAACCCGGGGCCCCCCATATGGTAAACAGGAGCCCTACTGATTGAGCCACAGCCGCCTCCCCAAGATACTCATCTTAATACCACCCCCTCTCCCCTTTTTTTTAGTGTTAACACATACTTCCTTTTGGGTTATCCTGTGTATCCACCTATGTATGCCTCCTGTGTATGCCTTGGAGATTAATTAATTGGTCATTAAACATCCTGTATGTCATTCTTCCTAACAGCTTCCTGGAATGTGCCCTAGTCAGCTCACTAGACCTGCTGGTTCACCTAATTAGTAAACATTATCATACTTATCACCTCATATCCTCAGTGTGTAATATGGCAAAAAGCTTTTGTGAACTCAAGTATACTGATAGGTGTAAATTACAACTATAGTAGTGAAATAAGGAAGAGTCTGTAAAAGGGGAAAAAAGCATACAGTAAAGAGAAAAGGTAAACGTGGTTAGTTCCAAAATGGCAAAACTATTAAGATTTGCTGCATGTTCTGTATTATAATGTCTTTCCAGCAGTGGTATTCCTATTTAAATGTATTTTCTAAGTGACTTTGTGACCTAAAAGTTATATTTTTATTACTTCTTCCCAACAGATGATTAACTTTTTTTCCTATTACTTTCTGAGTTATCATTGATTCATCTCATTTAAAATTCCTGGCAAGTTTCTTATCAAGCTATTGGGCTTAAAGTCCTTGAGGTATAATTATGATATTTTCAGTTTTACCTGATGAGTAGTAAGCAGGCCCATACCTGTTTTTGTTTTCTCTTAATCACTAACATATTGACAATGAGAGTACTTAAAAAGTTCCATAGACTTTGTGATTTCTCTTCTAATACTTATCTTGAGTATAAGGTTTTTTTTCTTCCATAGAAAAAAATGAATGCTAGAAAGTTTATATATTATTTCATACTTGAGAATGTTTACCATGAGGCATTGTGGTATACTGCAAGAGTGTTGAATTTGGGTCGGTAAACCTGAGTTTGATTTCTGGTTTTGTATCTTCTGGCAGTGATAACATATTGTATCAGTCACTTAAAGTTGCTGAAAATAAAGAAGAATGTTGTGAAATTAGTTTGCAGTCAGTAAAGCACTACCCAAATACAGTAATCATTGTTATGCAGATTATAACAGCTTTAAAAATCTTAGGAAAATACTGAACATTGATTTTTCTTAAGAGTTTCAAATATAAAAAATTAGATTCTATTTCTGTGTTAAACATATAAGTTGCTTGTGGCAGTTGGTGAGAAACCTTGGTTTAGCATGCTCTCCTTTTTTTTTAAACAGGCCTTCACTATTCTATGTGATATTTTGATGATCTTCAGCCATCAGATTATGTCAGGGGGGCGTGACATGTTAGAGCCATTAGTTTACACCCCTGATTCTTCATTGCAGTCTGAGTTGCTCAGCTTTATTTTGGATCATGTCTTCATTGAACAGGATGATGATAATAATAGTGCAGGTAATTTTATCACCATCTTTTTGTTAAATCTCTGTGTCCTGCATAAATCAAATTCAAGTACCAATGATGTAAGGTTTTATACACGTATATATTTTATTCTTTAAACATGAGACACATGTACAAGTTCCAACACATTTGTGTTCATTTTTTGTAATATTGGAAAGACAATGTGATGTTGCAGAGCATGAGTTTTTCTAGTCAGATCTCTGTTTCTTACTAGCTCTGAGCCTGTTTTTCTAATTTGTAGCTACCCCATAGAGTTACTGTGAGATTAAATAAAGTTTAGTAAAGTGCCTAGTAGAGTGCATGGACATGTAATAGGTACTCAATAAAATTTACTAGCCTTTCTCCTTATTCATTAGAAATACCAATATTAGGTATTTTCAGGAGAATAAAATGTTTCTTTAAAATGTGACCATTTTTATTGTGTAATTTTACATAGATTTTCATATTTTTGAGGTATTAAACAATGTGATTTCTGAATGTTAGAAGATGTTTGAAACTACTCTAAAATTCTGGGTCAGTACAGAATGTTCACAAGAAAATAATCAAACCACCCTTGCCTAGTGTTAAGTTTTCTTCACACCATGATTGCATACACAGATGTCTTATTTGAACAAGAGTTGTGGAAAAACAAGTCATATTTGGTGGCTTCTTTTTGGGTTTGTTTTTCATCTGAAGTATACGTGAAGGAAAATATAACATCAACATGTGTATAGCTGCAAATAATCTGACAAATCACTGCAAATTAGGACCTAAATAAACATATGTAATTCTAGTTTATTTTTTTTTAGCAATTAAGAGCTTTGTCCTTAAGAACTAAAAACTTGTCCAGAACACAACTGAGAAACCTTGAACAGCCAAAACAGTTGTCAAAGTCCATCTACTAAAGTTTATACTTTCTACTTTTCACCTTTTATTCTCAGCTATTGGTTTTGTTATACTTTTAAAAAAATTGATTTGACAGACATTGGTCAGTATACTAGGTGCTACAGGTATCAGAAAATGAGACAAGGTCCCTTCCTTCAGGAATTCACCTTGAAATAGAAGAGACAGATCTATATCTATAAGCAAGTAATTACAGTGGAATGTGATAAGCAATAGAAGCATGTATAAAGTGTTGTGGAAGTATAGTTCTAACTGGTCTGCAGTGATCAAAAAGGCTTTGAGATTAGTTAACATCTGAAAGGGATCCTCAAAGATGACTAAGACTTCTTAAAATCTGTATGGGAAAGCATGGTTGTTTTCCAACAACTGGTACAAATGGTGGAGGTAGTAGCACAACAATGTGAATGTAGTTAACACTACTGAATTGTATAGTTGAAACTGGTTTAAATGGGAAATTTTATGTTGTATATATGTTACCAACATTAAAAAAAAAAAAAACTGAGCAATTGCATATTAAAGCCATTTTAAAAACCTGATACCACATCACAGCTATGCTACATAATCCCTTCATTAGTTGGGGATGGCCCCTACTTCATTTAGAGTAGGGGTTCTTATT
Source organism: Tolypeutes matacus (assembly GCA_026826555.1). Taxonomy (NCBI): domain Eukaryota; kingdom Metazoa; phylum Chordata; class Mammalia; order Cingulata; family Chlamyphoridae; genus Tolypeutes; species Tolypeutes matacus. The sequence goes on from JAKSZT010054512.1 coordinate 454,808, forward strand.
TTTTTGTTTATTATTTTTTTTCCTCTTTTTTTTTTTTTTTTTTTTTTTTTAAGCAGGGGTTCTTAACAAGGGATCCATGAGCTTGAATTTAAGTTAAAAAAAAGCATTATTCTTGGGACGTGTTGGTGCAGGTGTGATATATTTATTAAATAACACACAGTATAGTGTGTTAGTAAGGGGTCTGTGATTTTCACCTGACTGGCAAAGTGGTCCGTGGAACAAAAATGCATAAGACCCCTGATTTAGAGGATGGGAAGTTGAATGAGAATAAGCTTGTCAATACTCCTGGATTTTCTAGGAACTTCCTGGAATTATCCACAGAGTCTTGTCTCTCTGGAGTTTGTTCTAATTATATTTTGAGTATTCCAATCCTATGGAAAAGTATAAAATATAACATATTTACATACCCACCACCAGTAGCTGTCAAATCTTGCCATATTTGGTTATGTTTTGTTTTGTTTGTTTTAAAGAAGTAAGGCATTGTTAAAATAGAAACCCTCATCTGTATTTCTCTCCAGTCCTGTTATTCTTGTTTTTCTCAAAAGATAACTATTATACTGAATTTGGTGTTTATCCTTCCCTTGCATTTTAAATTTATTTTATCCCCTGTTGATAACTTTTACATAGTTTGTTGAACATATTATTTTGCAGCTTGCTCTTTTGAGTTAATATTTTTGAGCTTTTATCAGTATTATCATGTGGCTGTAGTTTATTTACCTTGACTGGTGAGTGTTATACATTATAAATTAACCACAGTTTATTCATTTTGTCATTGATGAACATTTAGGTTGTTGCCATTTCTTCCGAGCTAACAAATAGTGTTACAACAAATAGTCCTACACTTATCCCCGTGAAAACCTGCTCCCAAGAGTTCTTCTACCTAAAAGTGGAATTGCTGGATTGTAGTGTATGTGTGCAAAAAATTTTTTTATTTGAGAAGTTGTGAGTTAACAGTCATGCATAACATACAGGATTTCCCACCAACCCACCACCAACACCTTTGATTGAAATAAGGATGTTTTATAGTGAGGATTTTCCGTTAATGTGGAACGTGTGTTATAATTGATGATAGCACTTTTTAATAATACTGCTGTTTTTTTAGCAGTAGTGAGTTAGCTTTGTTACAATTGATGAAATATTATTAAAATAGTCCTATCTAATGTCCATTATTGACATTAGGTATTTATTTTCCCATATGCCACCCTATTATTAATACCTTGTTCCATACATTCGTTACAATTCATGAAAGAACATTCTTGTACTATTAACTATATAGTCCATTATCTCCAATAAGGTTCACTGTGTTGTACAATCCTGTTTTATCTTTTAAATTTTATTCTAGTAATATATACATTCTAAAGTTTCCCTTTTTAACCATACTCACCTATATAGTACAGTGCTGTTGATGATACACAAAACAGTGTGATTCTACCACCACCATCCATTTCCATATCTTTACCATCAGCCTAAATACAAATTCTGTACAAGTTAAGCATCAACTTTCCATTCTCTAACCCAATCTATCTTCTAGTAACCTATATTCTAGATTCTAACTCTGCTTATTATGATTAGTTCATAACAGTAAGATCATATGATATTTGTTCTTATTTCACTGAACTTAATGTCCTCAAGTTTTAACCATGTTGTCGCATGCATTGGGACTTCATTCCTTTTTACAACTGAATAAAATTCCATTGTATGTATATACCACATTTTGTTTAACCATTCATTGGTTGATGGACACTTGGGTTGTTTCCATCTTTAGGCAGTTGTGAGTATGCTGCTATGAACATTGGTGTACAAATATCTGTTCGAGTCCCTGCTTTCAGTACTTCTGGGTATAATCCTAGTAAGCGGGATTGTGGGATCATATGGTAATTTTATACTTAGCTTCCTGAGGAACTGCTGAACTGTCTTCCACAGCTGCTGCATCATTTTACATTGCCACCAGGCCATTCTAGTATGTGTGAAATGATATCTCATTCTGGTTTTGTTTTGCATTTCCCTAATAGCTAGTGATGTTGAGCATCTTTTCATGTGCTTTTTAGCCATTTGTGTTTCCTCTTTGGGGAAATGTCTATTCAAGTTTTTTGCCCATTTTAAAATTGGGTTGTTTTTCTTTTTATTGTTGAGTTGTAGGATTTCTTTGTATTTTCTGGATATTAGACCCTTATCAGATATGTGGTTCCCATATGTTTTCTTCCATTGTGTAGGTTTTCTTTTCTTGACAAAGTCCTCCTTTGATGCACAACAAAAGTTTTTAATTTTAGGAGTTCCCATTTATCTATTTTTTTCTTTTATTGCCTGTGCTTTGGGAGTAAACTCTCCGAAACCATTGCCTATCACAAGATCTTGAAGATACTTCCCTACATTTTTTTCTGGGAGTTTTATAGTCCTGGTTCTTATAGTTAGGTCTTTGATCCATTTTGAGTTAATTTTTGTGTGTGGTGTGAGATAGGGGTCCTTGTTCATTTTATAGTTCTTCTAGTGTATACCTAAAACAGGAATTGCTGTATGTGCACATTTTTTTTTTAAAGATTTATTTATTTACTTTATCCATTTTAAACCCCCGCTTCCCCATTTGCTGTTTTGTGTCCATTCGCTGGGCATTTCTCTGTATCTGTTTCCTGCCATCTCTTCTCATCCTTCTCCTCCAGTTTTCACCAGGATTCGATCCTGGAGACCTCCGATGTGGGAGAGAGGTTTTCTGCCACCTGCGCCATCTCGGTTTCTGGCTTTAGGAGCATCTCGTCTTGTCTCTCCCCTGCGTCTATCTCCTATTACGTCATCATCTTGCTGCATGGCTCCCGGGGCCTGGTGGCTCACCGGCACACAGGGCCTGGCAGCCCATGCGCCTTCTATATATATTTTTTTTATTTTACCGGGAGGTCCCAGAGATTGAACCCAAGTCCCTCCATATGGTAGACGGACACCCAACCATTTGAGCCACATCCACCCCTGTATTTGCACATTTTAAACTTGATCACATGTTGCCAAATTATTCTCGAAGGTGGTTGTATCATTTTACCCCACCCCCACCCCCCCAGCAATCTACATGAGTTTCCATTACTTTTCCTCCTCCTCCAACTCCTAGTCTTTTAGAGCCTTGGTTATTTAATTTGTTAGCTTACATCAGATTAGAAAGGGAGAGTTAAATAGGGAATGTTTCTGACAATACTTAATGATAATGGCAGGTACTTCTCTAAAATTCTTTGGTCCCTACAAAAGAAATGGTTCCTAATTTTTTGTTAGAAGTTGAAAAACTAATCAGGACTCAGAAAAGCGCTTACTATCTGGGTAATTTAGTCTATAAGGGAGGAAAGTCTACATACCTCTAGTTCCTTATAGGAGCACTGAACAATGATTGGAAACAACATTGTGTGGAAATGGTCCATAATAATGACAGAGTAATTATGAAAAGTTTAGCTTATATACTTCATGTAATTTTAAAAGAATAAACAGTATGTTTTAGGTTTCTAAGCAAATGGCTTTGGCATTCTGTGCACTTGTGATAACTTAGAGCTTTTCCTGATTCTCTGTCTTAAATTTCCATTCTCGAATTTTCATTTTAATTTACTATCAGCTATCAAGGATTACCAGAGACAGTGTAAAAAATACTTGTTTAAAAGAACTTTCTTATTTTACACAAAACCTTTTTTGATGTTGGGAATCTTACATTGAGGAGTTGACAGGATAACTACAGACTAGTACCAAAAGAGGAAATATAAATGCATAAATAAACTTTAACTTCAGTGGTAACCGAAAAAATGTAAATTAATATGAAATAGTATTTTTTTAAACAAATAATTTCATTTGTAAAATCTGTCCAGAAGAAAAAAATCTTCACACAGGTTTTTATGTAAAAGGCTTAATCACAGTTTTATTTACAATATCAAAGAATTATGAACAATCCTTTGGCAGTACTTGGGGGTTACAGTGAGGCTTTCCCCACTAAAGAATTTAGAAATAAGTCTGTCTTCTTAAAATTGAATGTCAAGATTCACATAATGGATCAGAGCAGAAATATGCAAAGTTATCTTATAAAGACATAATCATTCATTGGCTAGACTATCTCAATATATTTAATATCTACAAAGGCAGAATGAATCAATAAGAATCAGGGGTGATGTGGATGGTATCATCCTTGGAAGGATTAGGAGAGTTTGTGAGATTGGCTGCCCCCAGGAAAGGAGGAGCCTTAACCGACAGACTTTGAATATGCAGATCTCATTGGCAAACTATTTCTATTGGGGGCATAGATGAATGTATTAGCCTGACTTCATTAAAGATCATTTCCTTCAACTCACTCCATTTGTTCATGTTCCATGTTTACCAAGCAACCTTCTTATTATTTGGCTTCACAGAAATTTTGTCTGTTAGCATAAATGGGCTGGTCATTCACTAAGAGTGGTTCTATCTGAGTTATAGAATTATGGGTAATTTAAATTTTTATTTTAAATGTTTTTTCTTATTTTTCAAATACTCCAAAATAAGAATGTTTTATAGTGAGAACTTTTTTTTAAATGGGTGAAGTAAAATACAGATAGCTTAATGTTTAGAACTTTCTCCCCAGATGGTCAGCAAGAGGATGAAGCCAGTAAAATTGAAGCTCTGCACAAGAGAAGGAATTTACTTGCAGCATTTTGTAAGCTAATTGTTTATACTGTGGTGGAGATGAATACAGCTGCAGATATCTTCAAGCAGTATATGAAGGTAAAGTTGAAAAAAGGATTGCCAATATAGTTTTATTTAAACGCTTAAATGATGATATAGCACTTTAGCTTTTGTGTTTGGTTTCTATTAAATTCTTTTAATAGTAAATTCTCTATTTTAACATCTTTAATATTTTCAGTCACATTTCCCCATATCCTCACTTTTCCTATTAATGAACATTTTTGGTTTATCAAGTTCATTTGTTTTTGGAGTAGTGGAAACAGTCTGCCTTAGGCTGTCACTATTAGAAACTATATTTGTGATTCAGTTTCAGATAACAGAGTGGTGCTACTCTTTTGCTTGATGTAGTACAAAAACTTCCTGCTTTCAGTAGTCAGGAGACCTGGATGGTAGTTTTGGCTTGTTTACTATGCAGCTTGTGACCTTGAGTAACTCAATACATTTTGCCCCCAGATTTCTTCCTCATTCTACTGTGATAGCTAAGTTTCCTTTTGACTCTGAAAGTCTGATGTGCTTCACAGTAGGTTTTTCATAGTTTTCATAAATATATGCAAGATTCTCTAATTTTAAGTAGCAATAGAGAAGATATTGTCAATTGCACTAACACAATGTGACTTCAGATAATTTTTCTTTACTCCTTTCTCAAGTAAAATCTAATTATAAATGTAAACTTAAAAAAAAACCCTTTGCATTCAAGAAATAAAATATATGCAGTAAGTTTGACAAACCTCAGTCAATCCTTTCTATGGAATGAATGTTTGCTACATAACATAACTCTAGCCCCATGGAGCAATTTGAAATTACGTTAGAACTTTTAAGTCATTTGGCATGGTAATTGATAATTTGTGTTTTTTATAATCAAGGTTTATTAAGTCATATAGCACATTTTAAACTTTTCGACTTAGGTCTTCTAGAATAAAGTTAATTTTATTAGCCATAGGGGCATGGTTATCCTGTTATCTCTGATAGTTATTTTGAAACTGGATCTTAAATTAGAAAAAATTACCTACAGTTTGTAATATAAATGTTGCATTCTGTAAATTTTCTTTTAAATGCTGTTTACTAGCTGTTAGATTCCATAAGCCAAATTAATAAAGTTAGGAACTGCACATGAACTATAGACTAAAGTAGCAGTGAATAAGTTTTACAGATACGAAAGTAACTGACTATATTCATTTAATAGTTGACAAAGTATATGCGAACTTTGTTTTCATATCCTCTATGTTCTGAAAATCTGTACAACCTAATTAATTGTTATATTCCATGCCTCCTTTACTTGAAACCAAGCCGAGAGCTTAATTTGATAAGATTTTAACTGTCTGGAACTTCTGATGTTACTGATACCACTTCCAGGTCTTTGAAAACATAATTTCAGCCAAATACATACTAATATGTAACTAACTTAAAATTAAGTCCTATTGTCTAATAGTTTAAAAAGATAAAGATCTGCTAATTTGTGCATTTTTTCCCTAGTATTATAATGACTATGGAGATATCATCAAAGAAACAATGAGTAAAACAAGGCAGATAGACAAAATTCAGTGTGCAAAGACCCTTATTCTCAGTTTACAACAGGTAAGACATGAAGAGTACTTACTGGCTTTAACTTAATTAACACTTACTAGTTCCCAAGGTGGCTGTAGAAAACTGGGCAAAGAATACAATAGATAATTCATAAAAGTAGAAATACAAGATATTCAACTTCACCAAGGTAGGCAAAAAAATGCAAGTGAGAGATCATGTTTTGCCTTTAGACTGGCAAGATTGGCGAAATTTACAGCTGTCTAAGGTGTGAGGAAAATAGGTACTACCACCAGTGTAGATTGGTAAATCTTCCTGGTAGGCAATTCGGTAATACATGTCAAAATTAAAACTTGTATGCCTTTTGAGGCAGCAATTGTACTTTAAAAAATGTATCCAAGATGGTAATAGGACAAGTTTACAAAAATAGGTATACAAACTTGTACATTGTGACATTACTTAAAATTATAAGAAATTAGAAATAATCCAGATGCCCATCAATAAGTTATTAAATAAATATATTGTTTAGTACATCTCTGCAATGACTGTTGTTATACACTTAAAAATTAGCATATGAACACTGTTTCCTACCTAAAGTTTAAACAGTGGTGATGAAACCAGGGATGCTGGCCAGATGGAACCTAATGGGTGTGAATGAAACAACTCAAGATTTAAGTCAAGTTAAAAACTGATTGGATGTTCCCATTTGCTAATGTTACTCATCTTTGGAAATGGAAAACATGTATTAGTGTATGTTCGTATGCTTCTTTGGGCAAAGATCTTTCTTAAATACAAAGATTCCATAATCTGTATTTAAAGTGAAAGCATTTAAAACATAGGCTTACCTGATGGTAACAGTTATTCTATTAATAGTTAGCTGTAGAACTTAAGTTCACATTTAACTTATGTAAAGTGTGTGAAACCTAGTACACTGTGGCTAGTAGGTAGTCAGTAAATATTAGATTCTTCTAACACCTCAGTGAGTTTTATATTTTTACCACCTTCCTGCCTGTCTCTGTAACCTCACTGAATCAACCTGTGGACCAGAGTGTTAATAAAATGTTATTGCACAAGATATTTTGAAAAAATTGGCTTATCATGCGGCTATCAAAAATTTTTCTTTCTTGTAACATAAAAAATGCAGTTTTTATTATTGAAAAAAAATAGTGTAGAATAATTACTCTCTATAGAAAGTTTAGAAAATACAGGAAAATAGAAAAATACAAGTTAATAATTTTTTTACTTAACAGTAACCTTTTTAAAAAACAAATCAATTTTATTGATACATATTAATAAAGCATACAGTTCATCCAAAGTGTACCATCAGTGGTATTTGGTATAATCACATACTTGATTGCATTCATCACTTTTAATCATTATTAGAACATTTTCATTATTTCAATAATAATAATAATAAACAGACAAACAAGAAAATTCTTCACCTCTTAATCTCTGTGCTTCACCTGCTGTACAGAGCTGCTATTTCTGGCTATTCTTGCACAATTATTTATTTATTAAGCAGTGTTATTGAGCTATACTCATAAACCATATGATCTATCCAAAGTGTATAATCAGGGGCTTTTAGAATAATCACAATGTTGTACGTTCATCACTACAAAAAATTTTAGAAGCTTTTCATTACTCCAAAAAGAAAAACTCCACACGCCTTAGCAGTCCTTCCTCAACCTTACATAAACACTAATCTAATTTCATCTTTATAAATTGATTTATATTTACATTTTATATATAAATGGAATCATACAATATGTAGTACTTTGTGCCTGGTTTCTTTCACTTAGCATAATGGTTTTTTTGGTCTGATATTAACATCTTGTAGTGTTAGCATACATTTGTTCAACTTCAAAGAAAAAAACATGCAATTTTACCCGTAATCATATTTCATATGTGGTTTTACTATGCTATACAATTCCATGTTACATTTTTTGGCTTTCCTTTTAGTAATATACACGATCTTAGAGAATGATAAGCTGTGGGTTAACTTGTACAAAAATGGTAAAAAGGATATGTGTTAATCTGTGGAAATGAATAGAAAAGGTGAAAGCCCCACATAATGTTTGTAACTAGCAGTACTATTATTTGGGTATGAGAGTGGTTTAAACAGAAAGTCTCAGATCAACCTCTTGATCTTAATAGTCTTCTTAGTCTGTTTTATGCCTCTATGAAATTTTACCTTTTACAAAGTTAAACTATGCTGTGCATTCTGTTTTGTAGGCTGCAGTTTTCTTATTAATCATGAACATTTGCACATTACTTTCCGCAGTATTTGAATGACTGTATAATATTGTTTTATAGTTGTATTGCAATTTATCCAAACTCTAATTTGATGTTGAGAGCTTTTCCAATTTTTGCCATTATAAAATGGCACTGAAAATATTTTTTGTTCCTGTGCACTGTGCATAAATGATTTTATTACTTTATTTTTTTGGGATTAGAATTGCTTAGTCAAAGACATCAAAATTCCAAGGTTATCTCAGTTTATGCTCCCAGCAGACCAGTGTGCTCATTTTAGTGTATTATCAGTAGTGATTATCTATTAAAAATGTGCCAATTCAGTAGTTGAAAAATAGTTTTTTGTGGTGTGTTTTTTGTTTGTTTGTTTTTTGTTGTTTTTTAGGTACTGGGATCGTATGCGGGAGCCTGGCTCTCAACCACTGAGCCACATCAGCTCCCCTGAATTTGCTCCCTTCTCTATTTGCTCATTGTTTTGCTCAGTTGTTTTGCTCGGTTGTTCTGCTAGTTGTTCTGTTAGTTGTTTTGCTTGTTGTTTGTGCTTCTTATCTCTTCATTGTTTTTGCTCATTATCTGCTCGTTGTCTGTTTTGTTTTTCTTTAGGAGGCACCGGGAACCGAACCCGGGACCTTCCATGTGGGAGGCGGGTGCTCAACTGCTTGAGCCATATCACTCCCCCTGAAACATAGGTTTTTGCTTTGCTTGCTTTATGATAAAAGTTCTCTATTTGACAATTTACCTGTTTTCTTACCATTTACAAGCATTGTAAATGGTAAGAATAACACAGAATAGTTGCTTAATAATTTAGTTGGCTTCCTTTTCTTTATATTAAATGCTATGTTAATATCCATTTAATACCAGCAGAATACTATTCTGCCAAAACTAACTTAAAGGGTTTCTAATGTCAATAGCTCTCCCTCGTCTAAAAGTATAAAGTACTATAGTTTTGATCATTTTTATATCATATGTTTATTATAGTACATATTTTAGAATAAAATATAATGCCTTATTTATTGAACACCTGCTATATTTTAAATAGAAACTACAGTATTTCAAATATGTTAATAATCCTTAATTATTAAAACACTTTAACTTTATTTCTTTCTGAACAGCTTTTTAATGAAATGATACAAGAAAATGGCTATAATTTTGATAGATCATCTCCAACATTCAGTGGCATAAAAGAACTTGCTCGACGTTTTGCATTAACTTTTGGACTTGATCAGTTGAAAACAAGAGAAGCCATTGCCATGCTACACAAGTAATCTCCAAATATTTTATTCGACACATATTTTTTAATCATGAAATTGTTTTGTGTCTATCCTTTTCATTTGGGATAGCCAAATTGATGCTTTATTATTTGTTTACAATTATATGCTATTTTTTTTCTTTCTTAAATTTAAGAGCAGTTATAGTGTTATCTCAATTAACAAATGAGTTGGGACTCAAGCTACCTTTACAAGAAAATCTGCAATTTAAACAGTGCAAAGTCTTTATAAATTACATGATGCAAAACAGCATATATTTATGAGCATTACAAAATCTTTTGTCAGCATTGATTATAATCTTTATATCTTAATTATGGACTAAAGATCCTTGCCCTTGGCAAAATCTGGCAACTTGGACCTTTCTTCATTGAAAGTTCCCAATTTTATTTGCGTTTCTTTTTTTCCCCTTGCTGATTTTTATAGTGTTGAATGTCTCCCTGTAGAAACTTTCCTACTTTTGGTTAAGTTATGCACATACCCTCCTCACCTTTTAATTCACTTTCTCCTTTCACCTTGCTCTAAAACTCACAAATTCATTTTTATGCCTTTTAATCCATTGGGTTATAATTTTAGGTAATATTTAAGGACCACACGTGGTAATTATTTTGTGAAGTGATACGTGATTTTCTTTTTATAATAGCCTTTCTTCTATTACTCACCAATTCCACCATCTGGGTTACATTTTTTTTATGGAGTATAACTTTGGGTTCTCTTGATTAATAATAAAAGTAACACTGTTTTGCCATATAAATATAGTTAAAATGGGCCCTAAGTGGAGTTTAGTTAAAAAATTTACTCCTAAATGGGTTGTTAAAAAGTCTTTAATCATTGTTTTAAAATTAATCCTCTGTTTCAGTAGGCTTCCTTTTTATGTCTTTAAAAGTACAGAAAATGATCACTATGTGAGAGGATTTGCATTATTTTCAATGGAAAAGAATACTGAAGAGAGAATGTAGATATGCTAACCCACATTCAAACTGAAAGTTAGCCCCTTAATTCTGAGGGCTGAAGAAGCATATTGCTAGAATTTGTGTGTGTGTTTTGTTTGCTGAAAGTAACAGTTAAATAAAATGTTAATATATTTTCTCATTCTCACAGTATAGCCTCCTTATTCTCTATTCCTCTGATTATATGCATGGCAAAAGAAAGATCTTAATAGTGGGAAGAAAGTATAAGTTATTAAATTTTATACTGTAATCTCTTAAATGTTTATTTCAATCTTTTTTTTACTTTTACAGAGATGGCATAGAATTTGCTTTTAAGGAGCCTAATCCACAAGGGGAGAGCCATCCACCTTTAAATTTGGCATTTCTTGATATTTTGAGTGAATTTTCTTCTAAACTACTCCGACAAGACAAGCGGACAGTGTATGTATTTACTAGAAATATTCTATTTAACTTAGTTTTAGATTTCTTAAGAGCAATCATTATACTTGGTTTCTCCTCCACACAGATTATAAATGTAGGATTGCATTAATGCGCAAAAATCTTTGTACTTCAGCAAGTTTTAAATTTAAGGATTATAACTATATTTTACTCATGCTTCTTCATTTGAAATCTGTGAGCTTTAGAGGTGTAACTTGAATGTTTTATGTATTCTTATTTGCATTCTTAGCTCAGTTTAACCAAAGTGGGAGCATTTAAAAAGCAGTAAGATTGGTGATCCATCAGAAGCCTCCTAGTTAGTCTATGTCTTGAGCTGTGACTACAATGGAAAGTGGAACTCTCTATTTTATCTTCTTTTAAATAGTATTCTTATCCTCAGCAAAGCATTTAAACAGGATACTTTTCTGGTATACTCTTCTAAAATTGTGAATTAAAAGAGGTCCAAACAAATGGCGTTAAGTTCCCAAAATCTTCTTTGTGCCACGCCCCCAATCCAATGGCTTTGAGGTATAAAAGGGCAGAAGAATATGAATAACTCCTAGTATAGATAACCTCGTCTGAAAATCCACTAGTATTCTGTATTTAACGACTGCATGGACTTTGCATGAAATTCTGAAGTAGATAGAAGTAATCTATGGTGATAGAAATCAGAGTAGTGGTTGCTTCTAAGGTGGGGGAGTTTAGGAAGGGACATGACAGTACTTTCTGGCATCATGGGAATATTTTGTATCTTGATAGGTATATGGGTGACATGGGCATTCATTTGCAAAACTGATCCATTGTATTCTTAATTCCTGTGCATTTTATTATATATAAATTTATCCCATTTAAAAATTGCGTAGGTACTAGTAATCAGATCGATACAAATTGAAACAATGAAATAACATTTCTCATCTAGCAGATTGGGCAAAAATTAAGAAGTCTTATAGTGCCAAGTATTGCAAAGGATGTGGAGCAATAGAAACTCATACACTACTGGTCAGGGTACAAATTGATACAAGACAACTTTTTCCAGCCATTTGGCAATATCTAATAAAGTTTATTGTTCTCCCTACCTTTATGATCCACCAATTCCATTCATAAGTAGATAGCATACAGAAACTCTTGGACATGTGAACAAGGAGACTAATAAAAGAATGCTCAGTGTTGTATTGTTTGAACAGGGCAAATCTCAAAAGAACCTAAACCTCTGTGAAATAGAAGTAGATCAATAAACTGATATACAGTGGAATACCATACAGCAGTCAAAATGATGGAACTGAAACTACATATATCAGTGTGGCTAGATTTAAAAACATAATGTTCAGTGGAAAAAATCAAAGTACGAAATGGTGCTATGATGTTTACAGGCATTTAAATATGTATTAAAAGTATTAAAATATGCATGGAGATGAAAAATAGCATATTCAGGGTAGTGGTAGCCTCTGGTGAGGAGTAGGAGAAAGGGGAATAGATTTAGGGAAGGCTACTTACCTTTAATGTTCTATAAAGTTGTGTGGTGGATTCATAGTTGTAAATCTCTGCATAAGTGAGTACATTTTGGCTTGGGCTCCTTAACTTGTTACGTAATGGTAACAGTTTTCAGACTATTCACAGGCCACACTTTGAGGCGTGCTATTCTCTACTACTTTGTATGACAGAAATGTATCATGGTTAAAAAGAATTACTGAACAGCTAAGACAAAGCAGTATATTTTATAACTGCCATCTCCTGTCTTTATTGCTGTTCAGAAGTGGTAAATTTGGGTTGATGGGCATTAGTCATTATTATGACAGCTATTGGAAGCACGATTTCACCTAATAAAGTACTGAATTTAATATCATATGCTTGGCATTTGAATCATGGTTATGGTGCTTACTCATTTTTATGACCTTGGGCAAATTACTTCTTCACTTTTCTGATCCTTTCTGTCCTTCTCTGTAAAATGGGGAGAATGTCTCCCTCACGGGGTTCTAAGACTCAAAGAATCTGAGAGAAAAATGACTAGTAAATAGGAGTCACACAAATGTTAGTTGAATTTTGATTGCAAAATTGCATATAAAGCTATAGAACCTTTGTGATACTTGAATCTAAGGGTGGATTTATGATTTCCATTAGGCTGAAACTTTTTTGCAGGTAGGGATCATATCTAATTCATCTTTATATTTATCCTCAGTGCTTGGGACATAGTTGGTGCTTAATAAATATGAAGCTGAAATGCTCCGAATTACTTGATTTGATGCAAGACTCTTGATAGAGACAGAATTGCCCTAGCATACTGATGAGACTGAGATTGAATTGTAGAATATAATAATATGACCATGAGGGTTGGTAGAACTGGTACTGTAACCCAAAATGTTTGACTTCAAATCCAGTGTTCTTTCCAGAGAAATGACTCAGGTTTGTTGTTCTGTAATAGAGGACCTGAAAAGTCAGGACAATATATAAACATCTTTGGAAAGAAAATACTAAGTCTTCAGCTGTTACAGTATACTTTGAGAAAATATAGATTATATACCATTATTCTGTTTCATACTTATTTGCTTTGCTTTTTCTTTAATTTTTACTAAATCACTAAGTGTTCTTTATCGAATTTATGGAGAGAGAAAATGAAAAGATGAAAAGGAGTGACTTTTAACAGTTTCTACTTCTTTTAAAGGTATGTTTACTTGGAAAAGTTCATGACCTTTCAGATGTCACTCCGAAGAGAAGATGTGTGGCTTCCACTGATGTCTTACCGAAATTCTTTACTAGCTGGTGGTGATGATGACACCATGTCAGTCATTAGTGGAATCAGCAGTCGGGGATCAACTGTGCGGAGTAAAAAATCAAAACCATCTACAGGAAAACGGAAAGTAGTTGAGGGCATGCAGCTTGCACTCAGTAAGAATATATTTTATTCTCTTTATATTTATCCCTAACGTTTACCAACTGAATCGCCATTAAGCTCACCTTATTTTTTTCTTTGAGATTTGTGTTGTTTAATAATAGCTTACCCAACACTTCAAGTTATTAAGTGCCTTACATATCTTTATAGCCCCCTGTTCCTAGCACTATCATGTGGAAAGCAACCAGGTGTTTGTTGTCCTGAATGGGTTATATTAGACATCTGATTAGTCAAAATTAATGACTGAACTTCATTGCTAATCATTTCTTTTTCAGCTGAAGAAAGTAGTAGTAGTGACAGTATGTGGTTAAGCAGAGAACAAACGCTGCACACCCCAGTTATGATGCAGACACCCCAACTCACCTCAACTATTATGAGAGAGCCCAAAAGATTACGACCTGAGGATAGCTTCATGAGTGTCTATCCAATGCAGACTGAACATCATCAAACTCCTCTTGATTATAAGTAAGTACATTTGATCATTTTCTGTACTATAACTTTATTAATTACATAGAAAAAAGTTAAGTTAAAAGAAGAATAAAATTCTCCTTGAAGCACGCAGGTAACATGGATGTTAGCTCAAAGACAACAAGAGGAAGCAAGGCAGCAGCAGGAGAGAGCAGCAATGAGCTATGTTAAACTGCGAACTAATCTTCAGCATGCCATGTAAGTGAGAGTGCCTTATTGTCTGAGTCTAGGAAGTTCACTAATTCATTTTAACATTTTAATGTGTGCCGTATCTAAAAATTTCAGCAAACTCTCTGGAGTAACTAAGCTGAAATAATCAAGGAACTAAAAATTGGTCTTTCCAACAGTAAAAAAAAAAAAAAAAATACTTTTTAAAGTTAAATATTAACTAGTTAGCCAAAGGACCAAATTAGGTTGATCTGTTGGAAAAGTTTAAATATAAATCCTTGTTTATTTTGGTGCACAGAATTTGTAGCCAAAATCCAGTTTTGCTACATCTTAATTGCTTCCCCACCTTAGTTCAGGCCCTCATCTTTCACCTAAACTATTTTGTCAGCTTCCTAACTAGTTTTCTTCTTCAGTCTCCCATTTATCCCCTCACCACACCCTTCCACTTCCATCATCCTCCCACCACCACTCCATCATTCACACTGCCATCAACAATTACTATTCTA
The DNA here is from genome assembly GCA_026826555.1 of Tolypeutes matacus. NCBI lineage: Eukaryota > Metazoa > Chordata > Mammalia > Cingulata > Chlamyphoridae > Tolypeutes > Tolypeutes matacus. The sequence continues at coordinate 469,914 of JAKSZT010054512.1, forward strand.
GAATAAAAATCTGATCATGTAACTCTTCTACTTAAAACCTTTCCATGGCTACCCCATTGCTTGCAGGATAAAGTTCAAACTCCTTAGCTCATGGCATGCAAGACCTTTCAAAATATTGTCCCTGCCTACATTTTAGTGTCATATGCCATTCCCTGGCAACTGGTAAAAATCATTCTAAAAGAGCAAGCTCAGATGTCACTTTATGTGAAGCTGCGGTCATCTATGCTCCCATAACACTCTGTATATTCATATTTTTAGTAGCACTTACCACATTGTATTGTAATTATTTGTTTATGAGTTTGTCCCTTTCTCTAGACTGTGAGCTCCTTAAGGGCAGGGACCACATTCATTTACTGAAGGTACTTGGTACAGAAAAGGTGCCCAGTAGATGTTCATTGAATGAATTAATGTTTGGTGCTAAAACATTTTGTAGTTTAACTTTTATAAATACTTTGTTTTTGTTTTTGTTTTTTTAATTGAAATCTGTACAAAAACTTTAGGAATCTTCATTAGCTTTGACTCAAAGATTTTTAATGAAATCTTCATTAACTTTGGCACTAAAAGAAGTGGCAGACAAGCAGTCTTTAGATAATGTTTTCATGTCTTGGTTTGTGCAAAGGGGAAAGTATGATGATTCTGATTATTTAAGTTTTAAGTTTGAAAGCTTTGTACTTGTAACATAATGTGGTATAGTTTTAATACTGGAAGACAGTAATTGTTACCCTCTTTTTAAAATTTATATTTTGTTTTGTTTGTTTTTAAATAATGAAAATTTTATCTGGCTTTCTTAAGAAGTTAGTCATTTACCACATTAGTGATAGGCTATTTAGATTCACTTTAATTAGTATCTCCAGAATGGTTTTAAGAACTGCTAGAGACAAAGTATATTCTATTTCATGTATAGGTTCTGATCCTAATTTGTAACGTTATCATCATCTATAGTATCACCTAGTTCTATCCCCTTTTCTCTATTTCTGTGGCCACATAGAATATACATTCTTATTTCATGCTGGATTCTACAACTGATTTCTTAGCTTCCAACCATTCACCAATCCAGACATTCCCAGAATTCTGCCATGCAATCATTTGGTCCATATGTTTCCCCTGGAAATTTTCTACCAGTTCCCAAGAGCCTCCACAGCATTTCATTAGTTAGTACCACCATTTATCATTATTTTTTTGGTTTGCAGTTGTTTTAATTCCCAATTATAGGTAAGCATCACCCCCCAGGCAACTCCAAGGGATTAATCCAGTTAAGTAACTATTACCAGAGAATTCTTTTGATTGTTATTGTACCATCATTGGTATATTGCCTGGACTTTAAAATATTTTCATTTTACAGTGATTTTTCTGTAAAGGTGTCTGCCCTGTAACTGAAAATATTTCCAAATTCTCTTTTCCTATCTTTTGCATAGTTTATGTTACATATATCTTCCTTATTCTCCAAATGAAAATGCAGAATGGATTTCTATGACATGGTCCACAAGGTCCACAAAGCACTCACATTTCTGGTTTTCATGACATGGTCCACGAAGCACTCACTGTTGGCTCCATTAAGTAGAGTAAAATAGTCATTTACTATCCAGAACTCTTAGGAAATGAGGACCATTGTCAACACACATTTGTCTTTTCCTCTAGAAGAAGCTTGAAAGGTAGCCTTGATCAGACATCATGTCTTATTATTTTTATCTTTTAAGATCCAACATAGTATCCTGTAAAATATAACATTCAGTAAATGTTGGGTCTTTTTTTTTGTCTCTGGATGAGAAAAGAAGGTAATATTGGTCAAACTGGGGAACAAGAAGTCACACTTAAATTCACTATTACGTTGACTCCTTTATGCTCATCTGGACTGATTTGTGAACTTGAGCTTATTCTTTGCAACCGTGTGATAACATACAGAGCTTTTGATTTTAATTTTTAATTTCACTTTATACATATATCTCCTAGTTTTGAGTTTTATCAGGTACAGAATTCAAGTCGTAGCATAAGTGTTGCTCATTTCTTTCTGAGGCAGAATTAATCTTCTCTGTCAGTATATCCTTATAGCACTCGATGCATACTTCTTTTGCAGTATTTATCACATTTTGTCATAATTAGTCGTTTATGTCTGTTTTCCATAGTAGACTGTGAGCTCCTTGAGGGCAGGAACCATATGTTATTCATCTTTTTTTTTGTTTTGTTTTCATCTGTAGGACACAGTAGAAGCCTGGCACATAATAGGCACTGAGTGAATGAATGAGTGAGTGCCTGATACACACTAGGCACTGAGTGAATGAGAGATGGTTAAAATGAACATGATATATTAATGAAAATATGTGTATTCTGAAAATGTCATTTCTTTGGTCTGTTTTATGTTTGTTTATTAATTTGTACCCTGCCTACTTTCAAAAAGGATTTGAGGTATCTTGTATGTTCCTATGTGGATATTTCTCATTGAACTTGTATATCGGATATCAACTATCAAGCTATATGCCTTGAAATAATGTAGAATAAACATAACTCCTTAGCATTTTTAGGCATGAACATTGGAGTTTTTTGATCAATGCCTAATCATTCTCCCTGACCTTTAATTCATCCTTTTCCATTGTAATTGAATATAGAGAGCCACATAGTTGCTGCCAATATATTAATAGCCACCACATTGGTTCAGTTCTTGACCTTGTTTTGTATTTCTCTAGTCGGCGTGGTACAAGCCTAATGGAAGATGATGAAGAGCCAATTGTTGAAGATGTTATGATGTCCTCAGAAGGGAGGATTGAAGATCTCAATGAGGGAATGGATTTTGACACCATGGATATAGACTTGGTAAGAAACTTAATGATTTCTGTAAGATTTTTCAGTTTAGGTCCTTTGGAAATTAAGTTGGTTAGTCTCATGCCACATCTTTAGAGGAAAGAAATAATTGCCATGAAAAATTAGTTTTGCAAAATAATAAAATAGTTGCCAGGTGTTTAGGCATATGAGAGGGGATTGAGAAGTTGACGAAGACTGAGGGTATTATATTAGATCCCAGTTTTGGATGATAAATGTAATATGTTTGCCTTTGAGATTAATTCAGGAATAAATAGTTTTAAGATATATATTTTGCTTTGTATTAAAATGAACTGACTACAAAAAAAATCAAATGATTTTTAACAGTGTATATTAAATTTTCAAAAATATTTTATGAGATCCTATACTAAGTATCATATCACCTTGTAATTTTCCATTTATTTACCATTATCAAAATAATACTACCAAGACAAATTTTTGTATTAGATAATGAAGTAAAATTACTTATACTTGGGAGGAAGTTAAACAAATATGTGTAAGCTTAGGCTTGTTATTAACAGTTACATGATATATATGATTAGGGCTTTATAGTATACAAAGTGCTTCTATGTATCTCATTCAACTTTGTGAGGTAGGTTGAGTGTCTTGAGGATATTAAAGCTCAGACAGCCTATCCAAGAGGACAAAACTAGTAAACAGTGAAGCTGAAAGTATAAACTAGGTCTTCTGATTTCTACTTTTAAATATACCATTTTGTGTCCTCCTTAAAAGAAAAAAAAAATTAAATATGGTCTTTTCAGAGCAGTATAATTTGGAGTCTATAAAGGAGAAAGGAAGATTTGAGAGAAGCATTAAGAAAGTAAAAAGAAAAATGACTTTTCTAGTTAATGGGTTTCAGAATAATTTTCCATGAGCAAATTGCTTTTGTACTTTTAAACATTCTGTAGGCTGAATCTATATTACTTAAAGTATTGTAAGGTATACTTGGAACTACATAGGCCACATGACACTTAATGATAAGTAATTTCATTGTTTTCAGTTACTATGTGGTTTATAGATACGGCAAATGTCAACTTACTTCCTTTTTTTCCTTTAGCCACCATCAAAGAACAGACGAGAGAGAACAGAACTGAAGCCTGATTTCTTTGATCCAGCGTCAATTATGGATGAATCAGTAGGTTTAATTTAAGTATACCCCAGGATTGAAAAATCAAAATTATAGGCAACCCTTAAGTTTGAGGTTGAAGAGCTGGGACAGCACTTTGAGCATGGATGAAAACACTTGGACATGAGAAAAAGAGAAATGATTTCAGTTAGAGAGGGGGTGGTTGCATGGTGGTGACAGATTGAGTGTCTCTGAATCCCTAGCAGACTGGGACTTAAATGTTAAGGAATTTGGGTTTTTCCTGTAGACTTGGGTTACACATTGAAGGGTTTCAAATGAGTGAATGCATGATCAGAATTTGCATTTCAGAAAGATTTCCCTGCCATTTATGGATGGGTAGGATGAATTGGTAGAATAATTGTAATATAAAGTCATGGTGAAAAATAATGAAAACTTGAACCAGGGCTTTGGTAATAAAGAGAAGGGGATTGAGATCAAGGATGAAGAGTAAGTTATACCTCTCCAATCCATAATTCCTTATTATTTTTTTTTTTTTGTTTGTTTTTTTTTTTAATTTTTTATTTATTTTTATTGTGGGTGAAAATCAAAATTCTCACAATACATACCTTATTATTAGGTTTTGTCAGTTCTTTTTCTTAAGTACCTCTCATATCAATTCACTCTCCCATATTCTCCATGACACTGCCTTAGTTCAGGTCCTCCTCAAGTTTCACCTTCAAATTGGAGTAACTTTTAGAGTTATCTTGCTGCCCACCCCCCCCGCCCCCCCCCCCCCCAGCATCCTTTATGTCTCTGCTGGAATCATCTTTCTAAAATGCAAATCTGATTTTCTCACTTATAGTTTTAAGTCTTTTATTGATTTCCCACGTTTGTGATCTGGCTCCTCTGCCATCTTAACCTTGACCTTTTCCTTACATGTATCCTGTTGCTCCAGCCATACCAAATCTTGTAGTTCCTCAAATACACTATGCTCTTTCACAACTCCATGGCTTTGTTTGTATAAGCTTATCTCTCCCCCAGTAGTGTCCCTTTTCCTCCCAGTGCATACATTCTTTAATATTAGTTTTAACATTACCTATGGAGTTTTTGCTGATCTCTCCAGGCAAATAATTTATTCTCCCATCACACATTTTTTTTATGTACTTTTTTTTTTTTTTTTTTAAAGAAACTTAGATTACATAAATATTACACAAAAATATAGGGAATTCCTATATGCCCCACTCCCTAGCCCTCCCACATTTTCCCACATCAACAACATCGTTCATTAGTATGGTACATATGCTGCAATTGATGAACACATCTTGGAGCATTGCCACTAAACAATGATTATTTTAGTTACATTGTAGTTTACACTCTCTCCGCACATTTTTTGCAAGTTATTACAAGATATACAATGGCTTGTATTTGTCATTGCAATGTCATTCAGGATAATTCCCAAGTCCCAAAAATGCCCCCAAATTACACCTATTTTTCCCTCTCCCTCCCCTCAGAACCTCCAGTGGCCACTGCCTCCACATCCATGATAAAAGTTCTTCCATTGCTAGGATCACAACAAGTCTACAGTAGAACAACTGTAAGTCTACTCTAGTCCATCGTCCATTCCCCAATCCTGAGGATTCTGTGATGGTGATGCCCATTCCACCTCTAATTGAGAGGGGGCTTAGATCCTACCATGTGGGACAGATGGATGGGATTTTCTTGCTTGCAGTTGCAGACTTTCTCTGTTTCTTGAGAAGGTCGTTGTCATTCATCATCTCCTTGTTAGTTGTCCTGGGTGAGTCCAATGAACTGGAGAGTAGGTGTTGCAAGTCTGTTGAAATTCAGGGCCCAACAAGCACATGGACAGCCCAAAGATTTAAGTCTCTTGGACATACAACTATCAACTCTAGTACTAACTATAGGTTTAAATAGAGGGGCAAGCAGATCCATGTGTAGGGAAAACACAACTAAGTCCAACTCTTATCACACCGGGGAGCTTAAATTCCAAAGTAGGGCCCACTGGCAGGGCACCAAATTCCTGAGCTGTCTGCCCTGCCTATAGTTTCTGGATGTCTTCAGAGCCCTCAGGAGCCCCATTATTTGAGGTAATATTTACATTGAGGTATATTTACATTTACATCAAATATTTACATTTGAGGTAATATTTACTCAATGAGTTCCTGCTGAGACATGCATAAGTGTAACCTCTGAAAGGAACTCCTGACTTACTTTGATGTCTCTTAGCCATATAAACTTGTCTTTACCCTTTCCCTCTTTTGCTCAAGGTCTTTTTCCAGTTTTATTGGTATTTGGTTCTTGAAAGTAATCCCTTGGTGCCCGGGAGGCTTATACCAGGGAGTCATGTCCCACACTGGGGGGAAGGTAATGCATTTACATGCTGAGTTTTGGCTTAGAGAGAGGCCACATTTGAGCAACAAGGAGGCTCTCAGGAAGCAGTGCTTAGGTACCCTATAATACTATGCTAAGTTTCAATTTCAAAAGTAAAGGTTCATAAGTACAGTCATCACAATCAAGGGCCCGTCAGTGGTACATCCTCCTTCAGTAGTCACTGCCCCAGTACTCAGGGGATTCTTGCTGTCCTATTAGAGAATGTGGCAGAGCTCTCCTGGATGGGAATTCGATATTTGGTTATTGTGTGGATCTCCACCCACTGTGACAATTCCCCATGAACACTTGAACACATTCATATGCCTTATATGTATGCCCAGGTGAACCTCCTCCCATGCATCCCCCATCTCTGACACCCCTTACCAACGATCCTCCCCTGCCACAGCTGTAACCCTTCTGTGATCTAAAACTTCCTCAAAATTGAAGCCAACAAAATAACCCAATACAATTAATAGGAAAACGATATAATAATGATGGTTTTAAAAATTACGAATAAAATGCAAAAAAATTTTTTTCTAAGTTTGAAATAATATAAAAATATAAAATTTTATATTTTATCTTTGTCTTTCATCACTGTAAGATCTGTTGTCTTTTATGTACAGTGACATTTGCTTCCATTTATTTGCCCAATGTCTTACTTTTTTTTTTTTTCATTTTGTCTTCAGAGAAGCTTTAGGTTACAGAAAAGGCACGTACAGAATATAGAGGATTCCCATATATCCAACATCCTCTCCCCTTTCCCCCTTCCCCTATTAATAACATTTTACATGTGGATGGTGCATTTGTTACAGTTGATGTACAAATACTGAAACATTGCTACTAACCATGGTCAGTGATTTACATTGTGGTTTACATTTCGGACCATACACTTTTGTAGATTTTGATGAAGTTTGATGTGGTCTGTATCCATCCTTGCAGGATCATACAGAACAATTCCATCACCCCAAAAATGTCCCGTGTTCCATCTATTCTATTCCTCCCTCCCTCTCCCCTTGGGACCCTCAGTAACCACCAAGATTAACTCCTTGAAGGACCAGATTCAAAGTTACTTGCAACAACATCGAGGGCTTGACATACTGTCCTGTCCTCCCCTATTAGGCCCAGCCTATGATCTCAAGAGACTCCTGCCCTGCCATCTGAGATCATAGCAGGACTCCCCCGGGTGGGAGTCCAACACCTTCCCGCTCATTATATGAGTCTCCATCCCCTGATACAATACACTATAACAAGATGAATACTACATGCTCCTTAGAAGCCTGTCCCAGGTATGACTTGTCCTGCATGCCTCCCATATCCAGTACCTTAAACCAGTAACCCTCCCCTGCCATATTTTCCCATAACACATGGTATATGCTTATATTGTGATAATTACCAGAGTAGTGTGATGAGATAGGATATTACATGTCCAGGTCCCTCAACAGATTGAACTCCTCTGGGCAGGGACAGTTTTGTGCATCTTGAGCTCTGCCTTCCGTAGCAGATGTTTAGTTTTATTTGTCACATGAATGAATCATTTAAGGGCTCTTCCACCTCACTTTTTAGTGTCTACCCATTTATACTCCTTCCTTCTAACACTTGCAATCTCTGGTGACTCTTTAACCATCCTCCGAGTCCTGCTATACATGCCCTAATTTCTGCCATTCCCTCCTTGGCCTCCCCCATCTCATACTCTACTTTGAGATAGGTTTTGGAAATATTTTTGAAAAACTAATTTCACATTAATATGCTCATAAGGCCAGTTAATTGACCCAAAGGAAGCAGTTTTGTAGAGCAGCAGAGAAATCTTTGAATAGACAGGTCACTTGGGATCCTTTAAATCATTGTTTCTCAAATTCTAATGCACATATGAATAATCTGGAGATCTTGTTAAAATGATTCAACCTCAGTAGGTCTGGCGTATACCCTGAGATTCTGCATTTCTAACAAGTGTTGTTGATGCATCATATCCACAGGCGATATTTCGAATAGCAAGGTTTTAAATCATAGCATATAGGTGATCTACTTCTTACACATAAGTCTATATTGAAGTGTATGGTTTCTCTGGTAACCTAAGAGTGTTTCTTCCTAATTTGATAAATAAAACATGAAGGCTGTGATTGTGATGAGGGGTAAAAGAGCTAGAATATTTTCAATCAGACGTGGTAAATTACAGTCATTAAACAATTTATTGAGCTGGAAATTGGTGCTAAAATAAATAAGATAGTCTCCCTGTCCTCAAGGATTTTATATTCTAGTGCACCTTCAGTGGAAAAGATGGGGAAAATAGAAGCAGTATTTGAAATGGAAAGTACAGAAGCTAGTATTTGAGAGCTTATGCGCCTGTCTGGCGTGAATGTGCTAGGCATGAGTTATTTTGATCCTCTCAGCAACATGGTGATAGTGGTGATAGTGGTGATAGGGATTCCTTCCCACTTTTACAACCAAGCAAACTAAGACTGAAGAGGTGGTTCAATGACTTGCTCAGAGTTTCACAACTAGTGACTTGAGTAGTTATTTGAGCTCAGTTCTTTTTTATTTAAAATTCTCATACTGTTTCTACTGTGTACTTCCCAAAACTAAAATCAGACCTCATTTGGAAGAAACACCAAGAAAAGTAATTTAGAAATTGAAAACTGTAGTGAATGCTGATGGGGGTCAGTAGAGATCTCCATTGTTTTTCCACCTGTATCTAAAATTCAGGAGAATTTTAACTCATTTGTTTGCTTAGTCACTTACTATATTTGCAAAATGGTGTTCCTCAGATTACTGAAATAATGAAACAGCAATGTAAAATATTTAAGTATCTGTTTTTGACACTTAACATTTAGAGAAAACTACAATCTGAGTGAGGCCAAAAATAGGGATCTAACAATTATTTGTCAATAATGGCAACTTTGTGGCATTCTTGTGTTTGTTTAATATGTTAAGACACAAGACCTTTATTCTAATTTTATAGTAGTTTAGCAATTAATTTTCTTCTGCTACCAAGATGTACCTATGCTTGTAGTTTTATAAGATTACCACATGATGGCAGCAGTCTGTCACTGCTGAGTGCTTAATAAGCTTTAAAAGTTCAGGTATCTTTAGAAGTCTTTACAAATATATATGATCAAAGTTAATATTAGTTTTTAAAATATATACATATCAACAATAACTTAAAAATTGAATAACGGAAATTTTTTTAAGTAAAAAAAAATTTGTTTACCTTTATACAATAGCCTATTCCTGTTTTTACTCAAGGCTATATATAAGTGAACCATCAAAACAATAGTAAAATTGGGACTTAAATCCTTTTATGCCCAGTTCTACAATTCTCTGATTCTAAGTGAAATTACTCAAAGCACCCTAAATAAATCCTAATATCTTTTCATACCATTCAGGAGTGGTAATATAAAATCTGAGAAGATCATTTTTGGGTTGCATATACATATGATTCTAGATTTGTAATGTAGTTGGTTTCACATCTGCAAACAAAGTTGGTTTATTCCATTGTGATAATGATCATTTCCTGCTACTAGTGGGCCAGTATTGCCACATCACATATGGATGTTGAAGTGTTTATTAATGTTAACATCAGAAACAGTTATGCTTTGTGTTAGCACAGAAAGAAAATGAGTATTATTTGTAGTATAAAATTGGTAAAAGAAGGGCTTAGTATAATGGGGCTAATTTAATGTTCTAGTAGAAAAATCTAGTTATAACCTAGTCTGTACAAAAATGGCAAAAAAAAAATCTGTTCAGGTACTTTCTAGTCAGGCACTGTCTTTGGAAATAACTTGGGTTCATCCTCATATGCCACACTCTACACTAAGAATTGCTAATTAAGATTTTATTCTTTTAGTAATCATCAGACCTTCCCTTACCCAAAGTCACGTCATCTAAGCCCCTTTGGTAGAAACATTCTAGTCACTCAAACTCTTGACTCTAACCAGCAAAGGGGAACTCAGAAGCTTTTTGAGGGATCAGGGAGAATAGAGGGTGAGTAGTGTTGATGGTTGTGATGAATGACAGGTAAGAAGAGAGGTGCAAGATATTACAAATAAAAGTCCTTGTGATGCCAGTCTCAGTGCATTAACTCTGACTTTAATATCAGTTCTTATACAGCTCGTTATAGTATTTTTAAAATATTATTTAATTGTCCTAGTAAGTGCTAGAATTTTAATTGATCAGCCTGTCTTTTAGTATATTCAGCTAAAAGTTATGTCCCATTCTTGTTTAATGACTAAAGGGGAGTTGTCTCTCTTACTTTTTGTTAGTGACAAGTAATTATTAGATTTTAGCTAACATTCTTTTCCCAACTGAAATATATGGCATTTTACCCAGATTTCACCTTACTTGATTACTCAAGCCAGATTTGCTAAGGAAAGATTCCTATTTTCTTTTTCTTTTTTCTTTTTTTATATATTTTAAAAGATACTTAGATTACATAGATGTTACATAAAAAATGTAGGGGATCCCCATATGCTCCACTCCCTACCCTTCCCACACTTTCCCACATTAACAACATCCTATAATTTACATTATAGTTTAAACCTCTCCCACACATGTTTTTAAGTTATGAAAAGATATATAATGGCCTGTATCCATCACTGCAACATCATTCAGGACAATTCCAATGTCCTGAAAATACCACCATATTATACCTGTTTTTTGTTTTCTGTTTTTAAAGATACTTAGATTATACAAATATCACATAAAAATGTAGGGGATTCCCATATCCCCCGCTCCCCAGCCTCCCACAGTTTTCCACATTAACAACGTCCTTCATTAGTGTGGTACATTCACTGCAGTTGATGAACACATTTTGGAGCATTGCCACTAAGCATGGATTAAAGTTTAGATTGTAGTTTACACTCTCTCCCACCCTATTCTGTATATTACGGCAAGATATATAATGGCCTGTATCTGTCATTGCAGTGTCACCCAGGACAACTCCCAGGTCCCAAAAGTGCTGCCCCCCCACATTATACCTGTTTTTCCCTCTCCCTGCCTCAGAACCTCCAGTGGCCACTGCCTTCACACCAGTGATATAATTTCTTCCATTGCTAGAATCACAATAAATCTATAGTAGAATACCAGTTAAGTCCACCCTAGTCCATAGTTCATTCACCAATCCTGAGGACCCTGGCATGGCGATGCCCATGCCACCTCTAATTTAGAGGGGGCTGTGATCCCTTGGGGCCAATGGATGGGACTCTCTTGCTTGCAGTTGTAGACTCTCTCGGTTCCTCGCTATGGTAGTTGTCCTTCATCATCTCCCCGCCAGTTATCCTAGGTGAGGCCAATTAACTGGAGAGTAGATGTTGCAACTCCATTGAGATTCAAGGCCCAGCTGGCACATGAACAGCCCAAAGATTTAAGTCTGTTGGACCATACACCTACCAACTCTAGCACTAACCAGAGGCCCAAATAGAAGTACAGAAGAGCTATGTGTAGGGAAACCAGAACTGAGTCCAACTCTATCTCCCTGGGGAGCATAGATTCCAAAGCAGGGCCCACTGGCAAGGCACCAAACTCCTGAGCTATCCACCCTGATCATAGTGTCTGGATGTCTCCAGAGCCCCCAGGAGCCCCACCAATTGGGGTAGTATCTACTTCGGCAGCCAGTGAGATCCCACTGAGATATGCATAATCGCAACCTCTGGAATGACCTCCTGACTCACTCTGAAGTCTTCTAGCCATACAAACTCATTTGTTTCTACCCTTTCCCCCTTCTGGTCAAGGTCTCCCACCAGCTGCACTGCCAGTCAGTGCTTGGTAGTAATCCCTCGGTGCCAGGGAGGCTCATCCCTGGGGGCCATGTCCCACACAGGGGAGCGCAGTGCATTCATATGCTGAGTTTGGCCTAGAGAGAGGCCACTTCTGACTAACAAGGAGGCTTCCAGGAGGCAACTCTTAGGCACCCTATAATACTAGGCTAAGTTTCCATTTCAAGAGTAAAGGTTCATAAACATAGTCATCAATATCAAGGGCCCGTCAGTGGACCATCCTCCTTCACTAGTCATTGCCTCTGTACTCGGGGGATTCTTGGTGTTCCATTAGAGAATGTGGCAGTGCTCCCCAGGATGCAAATTTGATATTCATTCGGTTATTGTGTAATCTCCACCCACCGTGATAATGCCCTGTGAACATCTAAACACATTTATATCCTATTTTCTACATACATGTATTGTTCTTAGATATTTTTTGTCTGCATGTTCAAATGTCTTTTCATAAACCATGCTTACTTCAGAGTGCAAATGCCCAAGTTTGCAAAGCTTCCTTAAATACTTTCAAAAGAACCTGTGCCGTAAGGATATGTCAGGAAGCTCGTTCATTCATTCAACCAACAATTGTTGAATGCCTTTGTGAATTCAGGACATTATTTAGTTATTAGGGTTGTGTATAAACATAAATAAGACATGGCCCCTGTTCTGAGGCAGCTCATTGTGTAGAAAGAGTTTATCAGTTATATTTGTAAGGTAAGTAGCTTCCTGGTTCATCCTAATTTTATTATTTAATTATTTATTGATGTCTAGTTTAATTCTAGAATTACATATCTGAAGAGAGGAGAAGTTTTTGTGGTGGTTTTATTAACATGTTATTGAACTTAATATTAGCAAGTATTAAGTGTTTTTTTTGTGTGTGTTTTTAATGTAATATTTACAGATATATTTTGCAAAGAAATGAATGGCTATTTTAATGTGGTTTTTTTTCCTCTCTCTCATTAGGTTCTTGGGGTGTCAATGTTTTAATACCAGTACACAATTAAATCTGTGGTGAAGTCATTTTCTAAGTGGAAGAGGAAATTTTAAAATAAAGTGTGGTAGATACAGTGAAATCCTGTACAGATTTTTCTCTAAGGAGAATGTGACACGCTTACGCTTACCAAGATCAAGTGCATTGAGGGGCAGTTTTGTTTGCCTGAAAAAGTAAAGGACAAGTAAACAATTTGATGATAAGCTACAGTTTTTCTTAGAAAGTAAATATTTTATTTATGCGCTGTTAGTTGGCTTTTGAATCAATTATTTCATGCTTTTTTAAAGAAATATAACAATCTGAAGAGGTATTTGGTACCGATATGAATCCTCTCACATTTATTTACTAGGTGTACTAAATAATAATGATCTCTGCTGGATTTCTGTTTACATCCAAGAAACAAAGTGAAGGAAGAATTTATTCCCCCCACCCCAAAATTATAGGATAGAATTGTTTTTAGCATTCTCAATTTAAATGCTTAAAACATGAATCAACAAAGCTTTGTTTTAAATATTGTAATTGTGGAAAAAGTAAACTTATAAGCAGAACTTTTACAATTTTTTCATCTAAAATGTATTTTAAGATATTTTTAAAATCCAAGAGCTTCTCTATACTTTTCAGAAATATTCCAATGCAGTGAACTTCCAGAAGGTAACCAGTCTCAAACATGCTTATCCCATTATCAACCCTGAAAGTTTGCTTGTCCTTTAAGATAAAAATGTAATGTTGTGATATTCCTTCCAGTAGTGCCACTGTATTTTGTCTCCAAATAAAAGAAGCTTATTGTAGTATGTTTGCAGAAAAATTCTAAACAAAAATTATACAGCTTATTAGAGTGTGGGAATAGGGATCTAAATTTTAAATAAAATTATATATATATATAAATTGGTGCTGATTTTATAATTGCGCAGTTTGTTTAGTTTTTTCTTACTTTTAAATTCCAACTTAAAATTATGAGGTTTCAGAAATATATTGAAAGTTTAACAATGTTTAAAAATAGAAAAGCATGAGTGTTCATGCTTTAAAATGATTTTTAAATTTGTATTTTATATTGTTTTATCTATCTGTCTTTGCAAGCAGTCTTCAGGTTAAAGATACTTCTAACAGGTTACAGTACATTTCCTCTGTATGTAAATTAGATGGGATAATAGAATTCATAACCCATAATATTCTTTGAAAGCTAAGCTTTAAACTTCATTTTGTGTCCTTTCACAAGTAAATTAGTTTAAAACAGAAAGTGGCTACTTGCCATTTTGACATCAACTCATTTTGCGAGGCTTAGGCAGCTAGACATCGTTTAAAACAAAATATTAACTTATATTACATGTGTATGTATCTATTGTCAGTCGTCTCTCAGTTCTTGAGGTATATTATTTTAATCATTCCATGCCTTAATATGCTTGCAATACAAGAATATCTGCAGATGGGTGAATACCAAAAGGCTTTCAGTTTTAGAGTTAAAAATCAACAAGCATTGGGCTGTGGTAGCCAAAAACCATAGGTTAGCTAAAAGATCATGATAAAATACAATTATTTTATTAAATCATGTTTAATAACAAATGGAACCAGACTTGTCTAATAAATTTTCCATCAACAAATATTGTTATGTGCAAAATTATTGCCTATGTTGTTTTTCACACCACCGCATTTACTAGAACTGCTGAGAGGACTGTATATATGATTTTAAAAATAAGTTGATTTTTTTTCTCACTCTGGAAAAGGAGTACTTCTTTGTGAAAGCAGTTCTTACAGCTTTGTTTTCAACCAGCTAAAAATGTTTTATATATTACTCTAACCTGTTGTCCTCCACATTCTATTGTCCTAATTGTACTGTTTTCTGATTTGTATTTATGTCTTGAGACAGTAACTTTTTGAATAAAAATAAACCTACAGTATGTTGTATATTTTATCTTTTGTAATTGAAGGGGAAGGGTGGCTACAAACGGTTTAGAAATTGTTATCTGTGATCACGTCTTTACCATGTTTAAGTGGGAATAATTTATCGAAAACATCACCATTTTATATTTTAATAAATCATATGCATTTTAAAATGAGACTAAATCCCTAATTGGATAACACATTAAAATATGAAAGTTACAGCCATTATTACTTTACTCTTACCTGAAATGGGTTTAAAACATCATTTCAAATGTCTATATTGTTCTTTCAGGATACATATGAGTGCCTACTATGTGCTAGCATGTGTTAGAGCACTTACAGTGAACAAGACAGACAAGGTCCCTCATAGATCTAGTAGGGAAGACAAATAAGGAAAGAAATAACAAAATTAAACTTGTAATAGAAGTGCTAAGATAGAAACTAGCAGGGCATGTTGAACCTAGAGAGTGAGTGGAATATGTGTGTGTAAAGCATAGATTAAGGGGCTTGGGGTAGAGGTACGTGAAAGCCAACATTTGAAAAATAATTTAATCAAATTCTTAGTAAAGATTCTGATCATAAACATGTTAATAAGAATTGCATTGTATTCTTAAAGATTCAAGTTAGTATAACACTAGCAAATTGGTCATGTTGGGCTACTTTGAAAGGTCATATTATAAGACCAGTTTTCTTTCATTGGTGTTAGAGAACTGAACATATTAAATGATAGTTAATAATTTTTTATTATGCTACCCAGTTTGTTTCTATAAAGAGGGTATGAATTAAATCTGAGTCCATCAAGAGTTAATTATGACACAAGTTTTTAAAAGTTGGGAGGCTGGGGAAGAAGAGTAAGATAACCAAGAAGAGATGTCTTCAATATCTTCTCATGAAAGGAGCTTACAAGGATTATAAGATTCAGCCAAAGAATCTTATGAGATTCACACAAAGAAAATAAGCCAATGAAGCATGAGGCCTTTGGTCATAAAGAAACTAGGTGATGAAGTTCATTAAATACATATCATTTCAGGCTAACAAATTTTATTGGCTGTTTACTGTATTCCTGGCCTTGTGTTATCTGCTAAGCAGCCAGCAATCAATAAGCCAGACTATCTTTAGGTTGCTCACAGTTCCATTGAGGTTTGGGATGCAGAGACAAAACTAATAAAATGAAGTAAGTTCAATGTTAGGCATTTACTGGGTGTTATGGGAACAGAGGAGGGGCACTAACTGCTCAGGGCTTCCTATGAGGCTAACAGTCAAGTTGAAATTTTTTCCCAACATTTTATAATGAAAGTTTTCATACGAACAGCAAAGTTGAAAGAATTTTATGGTGAACACATTTTACTCTACTTGCTTTATCACATAGTCATCTATCAACCCATCTCATTTTCAAAATGTATTTCAGAGTAAATTGCAATTGTGGGTACATTGCCCCCTAAATACTTGAATATGCATGTCACTGAGTTTAATATTTACCACTTTTTTCCATTTGAGGTAAAATTTATGTACAATGAAATACACAAACTGTTTATTTGCTAAGTTTTGACAAATGCTTACAGCTGTTTAACCCAAATCCCTGTCAAAGATAATGTTACCATCAGCCCAGAAGTTCCTTTATGCCTCTTACCAGTCAATCCCTGCTTCCATCCCTCCTACAGAGACAACAACTATTCTGTTTCTTTCCACCATAGGTTAAATTTGGCTCTTCTAGAACCTCTTGTAAATGGAACCATACACTATATATTCTTTTCATGTAAGGCTTCTTTCACTTAGCACAACTTTTTTTTTTTTTTTTTTTTTTGAGATTTATTTGTGTTGCGTGTATCAATGGTTTATTCCTTTTTGTTCCTAAGCAGCATTCTAATGTAAGGCAAATAAAGTTTATCTGCTCACTAGTGAATGGACATTTTGGTTTTTATTTTTTTTGGCTACTTGAGTTGAATTTTAAAGGCTAAGAGGTGGGCAGAGTGATTCTATAGTGAGAATCCTAGGCAAAGGAGACAGCATAAAGGGCCATCATGGGTGAAAGAACTCCTTAGTAACTGATTAGGGGTGGTTATCTAAATTGTTGGTGTACAGTTGTTCATAGTATCCTTACGATCCTTTTTATTTCTTTGGGGTCCATAGTAATATCCTCCCTTTCATTTCTGATTTTAGTTATTTTTATCCTCTCTTTGTCAGTCTAGCTAAAGGTTTGTTGATTTTATTGATCTTTCAATGAGCCAACTTTTGGTTCATTGCTTCTCTATTCTCTTTCATTTATTTCTGGTCTAATCTTTATTTCCTTCCTTCTGCTTGCTTTGGGCTTAGTTTGCAGTTTTTTTCCTAGTTCCTCCAGGTGTATGGTTGGGTGTCTCATTGGAGCTTTTCCTCCAACGCCCCCCACCCCCAGATGGCTCCCTCATCTGTTTGCTTGTTGTTTTTGCTCATTGTTTTTGCTTATTGTCCGCTTGTTATTTTTTTGCTCATTGTTTCTTTAGGAGGCACCAGGAACCAAACCTAGGCTCTCCCACGTGGGAGGTGGGCGCTCAAGTGCTTGAGCCACATCTGCTCCTTGCTCATTTGTTTTCTTCTTCGTTGTCTGCTCGTTTTCTGCTCGTTGTTTGTCATCTTTAGTAGGCACCGGAAACCGAACCCGAGACTTCCCGTGTGGGAGGTGGGCACTCAACTGCTTGAGCCATATCCGCTTCCCCTCTTTCTTTTTAATGTGAGCATTTGGGGCTATAAATTTCCCTCAACACTGCCTCCACTGCATCCAAAAAGCTTTGGTATGTTGTCTTCTCATTTTCATTCATCTCATTTCCTGATTTCCTTTGTGATTTCTTCTTTGGCCCATTGATTAAGAGTGTGTTAGGGAAGCGGCTGTGGCTCAATCAGTAGGGCTCCCGTTTACCATATGGGAGGCCCCGGGTTCGGTTCCCGGGGCCTCCTGGTGAAGGCAAGCCCGCCCGCACGGCGTGGTTAGCTGACCCAGCGAGCACAAGCAGTAAGGGGGCGATAAATGAATAAATAAATAAAAATCTTAAAAAAAAAAAAAAAAGAGTGTGTTAATTTCCATGCATATGTGGATTTTCCAGTTGTCTGTTGGATACTGACTTCTAGCCTCATTCCATTGTGGTCAGTGCAGATGCTTTGTATACTTTCAACCTTTTTAAAATTTATTGAGACGTGTTTTGTGACCTAACGTCTGTCCTGGAGAATAAGCCATATGCACTTGAGAAGATTGTCTATTCTGCTGTATTGGGATGTAGTAGTGTGTATGTGTTAGGTCTAGTTAATTTGTAGTATTGTCAAACGTCTCCATTTCCTTACTGATCTTCTTTCTAGATGTTCTATCCATTGATGAAAGTGGTGTATTGAAGTGTCCAACTATTACTGTAGGAAGTGTGTGTTTCTTCAGTTTTGTCAATGTTTGCCTCATATTTTGGGGCATTGTGGTTAAGTGCATAAATGTCGACAATCATTATTTCTTACTAGTTCTCCCATTCTCTCTTGAATACACACCAATCAGGTCTTCATTTTGCCAAACGTCTTGCCAGTGTTCTCTCTAACCTGCCTGCAAAATCTAGTTTCTTCCTCCAAGTCATAGCCTCTCCCTCTGTGCCCCAGGTCACCCTGTGGTTGGCAGGTTGGTAGTCGTGCTCTTTTGTTGGAGTTTTCAGGAATGTCTTTCTTTGGCATCCATCTCTCAGGGAACCCACAGAAGGTTGCTCCCATGTTTCCCCAAAGCCTGTGCAACAGTAATTGGACTTGTAACTGCTGTATTAAGTCCCCAAACAACCCAGCTGTCAGGTCATTGGCTTATGTCACATGAATATTGCCCTATATGTTCCTGGGTCTCCTTAGCCAAGCAACCAATTCCACCATCTTCTCCTCCTTTGCAAACTTTTTGGTATTAAGTTGAGAGAAGATTAATTGGCGTGTTTTAGATTAAGCTTGGAGCAAAGCATGGCATTCAATTTCATACTTGCAAAAAAAACCTGTTTGGATTAGGTTCACATTTTCTGAGTCTAAATCTCCTGGGATCAATGTCCTTCATTCCCAGTCTCAGTCTAAGTGTAGACACATTTAACCAGCTCTTGCATAGCGTTTAAAGATTTGTCTGGCATGTTCTTAGGATTTTGGAACCTTCAGAAGTCTTTTCTTAAGAATTGTCTGCTTTGAGAGCTCTTATGACCTTCGTAAGGCTAAATTCTTTTAAGAAGAGACTCAATTCAGTGACTTAAATAATGCAGAAATTTGTGTCTCCCTCTCGTAGCAATTCATGGCAGCTCTTCCAAATTTGCAGGTGCCTTTTCTCTATATGGTTGTGGAGAGACCCAGGCTGTCGCACTGAACCCCTTCCCCAAGGGAGTAACCCAAAATCCTATTCAGTTGGTACATTCAGCTCAAAATCCAATTTCTCTGGATTATGCTTAGGCTTCTATGTCAGGTCCAGATATGGAGATATTCTCTAATACCCAATATTCAATGGTAGAGCATAGATGACTCACATTCAGAAAAGGGAAGAAAGGGAAAAGCAGTCACTTGTCCATAGGATCCTGGCTAGACAAATTTTGAAGACTCCCTGCCCTGGTACTGGAGGAAGACCTTTGGTCAAAGTCTGGCTGTGCTCTCTGGATGAAATTCCCTTGTCCTTTGACTTCCTTATCCTTTCCTGAAAGTTTTTCTTTGTCCATTATCCTCCATGGCCACTTACGAATTAGGCAGTGCCATATCATTCATTTTGTTTGACAGCATTTCACTTTAAGGTACCTGTTTCTATATTAGTTGCTGTAGGTTGCTGTTACAATACCCAACATGAATCCAATAACTTAGAGACTTTCTAAGATACAGTGACTCTTATTCTATGTGGTCATCTGGGGATCCAGAATGACAGTGGGAAGCTCTGGGGTTTTTTGGTCATTTTTAAAAACCTTTTTTCAGTAAGCATATCATGTACTAGAGGTCAATATGTGTCCACAGTTTTTTCTTTTGGTGTAAAATTTATATATGAAACGTTTTATTTTGAACAAATTTCAGACTTACAAGAAAAGTTGCAAGAATTAATACAAAGAATTCCTGTATACCCTTTCCCCAGATTACCTAAGTGTTAGTTAGCATTTTACTATATTTACCATTCTCGCTCAATATGTGCATATTTTTTTCTGAAAAGTATAAGAGTATGTTACAGACTTAATGACCTTTTACCTCGAAATACTTTAATGTATATTTCCTAAAATACGAGGACATTCACTTACATGATCACAGTACAATTTTAAAAATCAGGAAATTAAATTGATACAATATTATGTAATCTGCAGACCTTATTCAAAAATTTCCAACCATCCAACTAATGCCCTTTTTGGTGTGAGAAAAAGGTTCTGGTCCACAAACTAATTTAGGTTTACATAATGCATTTGATTGTCATGTATTTTTAGTCCCTTAATCTGGATCCATTCCTCAGTTTTTGTCTTTCAAGACATTATCGTTTTTTAAGAGTACAGGCTAGTTATAAGAATGCCCTTCTATTTGAGCTTGTCTAATATTTCCTTGTGCTTAAAATCAAACTATGCGTTTTTGGCAGGAATAATACCACAGCTGTTATGCTGTGTCCTCAGTGCATTATATCAGGAGGCACATGGTAGTGATTCCACCTACTCTCCCCCATCCTAATGTGATTATGTTGTCATTCATTTTATGTATAGTTAGGTACATTTGTTTCTGGTTATATTGAATGGTAGGGTCCTCCCTGACGTTTGTGGATTTTATTTATTTTTGAATATATGAATGGCTCCAAAAAGTAAAAACTGTACAGAAATATACTCTCAGAGAAGTCACACTCCCACTGCAATTCCTTCTATCCCAATCCCATCCCCCAATCGTTTTTCCTTCCTTTCGTTTATTTTGAGTATTTTGTTGCTCATTTAATTCATTTCCATTGTTTCCTTTTTATATAGTTAAATGAACATAGTGAATAATGAATTCTTCTCCCCATAGATAACCATTATCTTTAGTTTCTGGTTAATATTTCCTGTTATTCTTTTTGCAAAATGAGCAAATATGTGTATATATTCTTATTTCCCCTTCCTTATTACTCTTTTGCACTTTACTATTTTATTTGAACAATATGTTGTGGAAATCACTCATCATTCATAAATTCTTCCTTGTTCCCTCCTGCAGTTACTTAATATTACATTGCTTTGATGTACTATAGTTAACCACTGTCTCGTGTATAGGCACACAGGTTGTTTTCCAAGGTTTTGACTTACAAAAATGCTACAATGAATAACCCCATGTCTATGTATTTTTGTATTGTTGAAAGTGTGTCCTCAGGATAATTCCTAGAAGTGGAATTGCTTGTTCAAATAGTTAATGCCTGTATTTTTTATAGATATTGACAAATTCACCTCTGAAAGGGTTTTACCAGTTAGCATTCTTACCAGCATGTGGTACTATATGCATCAGTGCCTATTTTTCCATAGCCTCAACCCCTGAATGTGCTGTCTTTTTTTTTTTTTTTTTAAGATTTATTTTATTTATTTATCTCTCCCCACCCCCTCGTTGTTTGCACTTGCTGTGTCTGTTCGTCTTCCTGTTTCTTTAGGAGACACCGGAAACCAAACCCAGGACCTCCAACGTGGGAGAGAGGCACCCAATTGCCTGAGCCACCTATGCTCCCTGCTTTGTTGTGTCTCACTGTTTTTTTTTTCCTTGTGTCTCTTGTTGCATCATCTTCTGTCACCCCACCGCGCCAGCTTGCTGACTTCTTTAGGAGGCACCGGGAACTGAACCAGGGACCTCCCATGTGGTAGGCGGGAGCCCAATCACTTGAGCCACATCTGCTTCCCTGTGCTTTCCTTTTAATTTGGTCAATCTAAGTGAGAAATGGTATCTTAGTACACTTCCAATTTGCATTATAATTGAGGCTAAACAGTTTTTTGTTGTTTAAGGGTCATTTTGTTTTGTGAATTGTCTCTTCATGGCTCTTGCTTATTTTTCTATCAAGGTTTTATTCCTCAAGTTTTAAGAGTTCTTTATATGTTAGGGATATTTGCCCTTTATCTGTGATATAGGTTGAAAATCTTTTTGCCCAGTTTGTCATTTGTTTTGTTTATGGTTTTGTTTTGTTTTTTTTTTGGCATGCAAAAGCTTTAAAAACTTTTATGTGGTCAAATATATCAATCTTTTTTTTGTTGTTGCATTTGAATTTTGAGTCAGAGAAATTCACCCAAATTTATTTCTAGGACTTATATGGTTTGATTTTTTTATATTTAGATCTCTGATCCATTTGAAGTTTATTCTTCTGTATGGTATGAGGTATGAATATAATGTTGTCTTTTCCCAAATGGCTATCAGCATTGTTTATTTAAAAATCCATCTTTGTCCCAGTGATTTGATATGCCACATTTATCATACATTAAATTTCCATATGTATTTGATGTATATTTCTGGATTTTCTTTTCTAGTCTACTGTTCATGTGGGCAGTACCACACTGTTTTTTATAAAGGCTTTATAGTGTGCTTTAACATCTGGTAAGGCTGTTCATCACCCACTTAAGATTTTCTTTACAGTGCTTTCCTAGCCATTGTTGCATGTTTATTTTTCCATATGAACAGTATCATCTTGTCTAGTACCATGAAATACTTGTTAGTATTTTATTGGGATTGTTTTAATTTATAATTAATGTGAGGAAGCCTCATATCTTTATGATGCTAAGTTCTATTCAAGAACAACAGATCGCCTTCTATTGTTCAAGTCTGCTTTGTGTGTTCTAGGATCATTCTAAAGTATTCCTAACATAGGTTTTACACATTTCTTGTTAAGTTTATTTCTACCTATTTTTCTTCATCATTGCTATTTAAATGAGGTTTTCTTCTACCATTACCTTCCCCAACTGGTTATTGTGTGTTTATATGAAGGCTATTGATTTCTGTATGTTAATTTTGTATTCTTCTACCTTACTGAATTATTTTATTAATTGAGGTTGACTCTAGGGTATTCTAGGTATACTAGCATATGATCCATAAATCAAGATAGTTTTAACTCTTCTTTTTACAATTTTTATGCTTCTAATTTATTTCTCCTGTCTAATTGCATTGGACAACACCTTCAATACAATGCTAAATGATAGTGGAGATAGTTGACATCATTGCCTTTTCCTGATCTTAGCAGAAATATCTTTGGTGTTTTCCCACTATGTAGGACGCTGGCTTTGCCAATAAGGTATATATTCCTTATGTGTATGTGTGTACGTATGTATAAAATCATGTTAAGAAAGTATCCATCAATTCTGGGTTTCTTGAGTTTTTTTTTTTTTTTAAAGAAATGGGTATTGAATTTTCTCAAGGCTTTTTCAGTATTTATGGAGACAATCATATTTCATGCTAAATTTTTTTTTTTATTACAGAAGTTGTAGGTTTACATAAAACTCATACAAAAAATACAGTTTCCATAAACCCTCTATTATAAACACCTTGCATTAGTGTGGTACATTTGTTACAATAAATTAATATTATTACAATCGTATTATTAACTATAGTCAATGGTATACATTAGCATTCCCTGTTTGTGTTGTACAGTCCTGTGGTGTTTTTTAAAAATTTTTATTCTAGGAATATATATACAACCTAAAATATCCATTTTTAACCACATTCAAATATATAATTCAGGGTGGTTAATTACACTGACAATGCTATGTTATCATAACCACCATCATTACCAAACTTTTCCATCATCTCAAATAGAAATTACGTGCAATTAACTCCATAATCCCTATACCCACCAGGCCATGGTAACCTATATTCTAACTGCTGACTATGGATTTGCTTATACTATTTATTTCATATAAGTGAAAACATACAATATTTGTCCTTTAGTGTCCGGCTTATTTCACTCAACATGATGTCTTCGAGGATCATCCATATTGTTGCATGTATCAGAACTTCATTCCTTTTTATGGCTGAATAATATTCCGTTGTGTATATTCATCAGTTGATTGTCACTTGGATTGCTTCCATCTTTTGGCAATTGTGAACAGTGCTGCTGTGAGCATTGGTGTGAAAATATCTATTTGAGTCTCTGCTTTCAATGCTGTAGATATTTCAGATCTTTCTCAGTATAAGATTATGTCATCTGTGAATAGTAAAGGTTTTACTTTCTCTTTCCCAATTTGGATGCCTTTTATGTTTTTTACTTGCCTAATTGCTCTAGCTAATACTTCTAGTATAATGTTGAACAACAGTGGTGACAGTGGGTATCCTTGTCTTATTCCTGATTTTAGATGTAAAGCTTTCAACCTCTCTCCATTGAGTACAAGGTTGGCTGTAGGTTTTTCACATATGCCCTTTATCATGTTGATTTACTTTCCTTCTAGTCCTGTCTTTCAGGACTAGAAAGATATTCCTTTTATGAAGACAGGATTCTGGATTTTGTCAGATGCCTTTTCTGCATCAATTGTGATGATCATGTGAATTTTTTCCTTTGATTTGTTAATGTGGTGTATTACATTAATTGATTTTCTTCTATTGAACCACCCTTGCATATCAGGAATAAAACCCACTTGATTGTGGTTTATAGTTCTTTTAATATACTGTTGGATTCGATTGGCAAGTATTTTGTTGAGAATTTTTTCATCTATGTTCATTAGAGAGATTGGTCTGTAATTTTCTTTATGTTGGCTTTATAAAAATGTGTTGGGTAATTTTCCCTCCTCTTCAATTTTTTGGAAGAGTTTAAACAGAATTGGTATTAATTCTTCTTGAAATGTTTGGTAGAATTCACCTGTGAATCCATCTGGTCCTGAACTTTTCTTTGTTGGAAGATTTTTGATGACTGATTCAATCTCTTTACTTGTGATTGGTTTGCTGAGTTCTTGTATTTCTTGTAGAGCCAATGTGGGTTATTTGTGCATTTCTATTAAATTGTCCATTTCATCTAGATTGTATAATTTGTTGGCATACAGTTTTTCGTAACATCTCTTTATGATCCTTTTTATTTCTGTGGGATCAGTTGTAATGTCCCCCCTTTCATTTCTGATTTTATGTGCATCTTCTCTCTTTTTCTTTGTTAGTCTAGCTAAGGCTTTGTCAGTTTTATTGATCTTCTCAAATAACCAGCTTTTGGACTTGTTGATTTTCTCTATTGCTTTTTTCTTCTCAATCATTTATTTCTGCTCTAATCTTTGTATAGTTTTGCTGTCCTTTTTGTAGTTCCTCCCACGTGTTCAATTAGGTCTTTTATTTTAGCTTTTTCTTCCTTTTAAATTTATGCAGTCAGGGCTATAAATTTTCCTCTCAGCACTGCTTTTACTGAATCCCATAAGTTTTGATAAGTTGTGTTCTCATTTTCATTCATCTTGAGATATTTACTAATTTCTCTTGCAGTTTCTTCTTTGACCTGATTGTTTAGGTGTGTATTGTTTAGCATCCATATATTTGAAAATTTCCCTCTTTCCAGCCTATTATTGATTTCCAGCTTCATTCCATTATGATCTGAGAAGGTGCTTTGTATAATTTCAATCTTTTTATATTTATTGAGACCTGTTTTGTGACCCAACATGTGGTCCATCCTGGAGAAAGATCCATGAGCACTTGAGAAGAATGTATAACCTGCTGATTTGGGGTACAATGTTCTCTATATGTCTGTTAGGTGTAGCTCGTTTATAATATTGTTTAAATTCTCTGTTTCCTTGTTGATCTTCTGTCTAGTTCTATCTATTGATGTGACTGGTGTGTTGAAGTCTCCAACTATTATTGCAGAGACGTCTGTTTCTCCATTCAGTTTTGCCTGAGTTTGCCACAGGTATTTTGGGGCACCATGGTTAGGTTCATGGATATTTATGACTGTTAATCGTTCCTGGTGGATTTTCCCTTTTATTAGTATATAGTGGCCTTCTGCATCTCTTATAACCTTTTCTTACATTTAAAGTGTGTTTTATCCAATATTATTATAGCTACCCTTGCCCTTTTTTGGTTACTGTTTTCATGAAATATCTCTTTCAAACCTTTCATTTTCAGCCCTTCTGTATTCTTGGGTCTAAGGTGAGTCTCTTGCAGGCAGCATATGGATAGTTTCTGTTTTTTTAATCTAATCTGTCAGCCTTTATCTTTTGATTGTGGAGTTTAATCCATTAACATTTAATGATATTACTGTAAAGGCATTTCTTATTTCACCCATTTTATCCTTTGGCTTTCATATGTCATATCCTGTTTTTACTGACTTTTTACCCTTTTGGTTACTCTTTCTGATAGACTTCATGTGTACACTCTCCTCCAACCATAGCTTTCTGTTTTTTTCCTTTATGTCTGCAGAACTCCCTTTAGTGTTTCCTGCAGAGCCAGATTCTTGTTTATAAACTCTCTAGGTTTCTGTTTATCTGTGAGTCTTTTAAACTCACCTTCATATTTGGAGGACAATGTTATTGGGTAAAGAATTCTTGACTGGTAGTTTTTCTTTGAGATTTTTAATTATATCATACCAATGTGTTCTCACCTTGTGGCAGTTTGAGATTATGAATCCCCAAAAAAAGAAAGATTGTTATACTTGTAACCTGATCTATTCCTCTGGGTGTGATACCCTTTGATTGTATTAAATTCAGCTGAGGGATCTTTGATTAGATTACCTGTTAATATTAAAGCTTTAAAAAAAAAAAAGAGTTATTTTTATTTATTTTACCCCCCCCCCGCGATGGTTTTTGCCCTCGATGTCTTGCTCTCTGTGTCCATTTGCTATGTGCTCTTTGTGTCTGCTTGTCTTCTCTTCTCCTCTTCTCTTTCGGAGGCACTGGGAACTGATCCTGGGACCTCTGATGTGGGAGAGAGGCACTCAATCGCTTGAGCCACCTCAGCTTCCTGGGTTTGTTGCGTCTCTCATTGTCTCTCCTCTTTGTCTCTTTGTTGTGCCAGCTCTCTACGCAGGCCAGCTCACCACACTGGCCAGCTCGCTTTCACTAGGAGGCCCCAGGAAACAAACCCGGGACCTTCTGTATGGTAGACAGGAGCCCAATCACTTGAGCCATATCTGCTTCCCAATATTAGAGTTTTTTGATTCAACTACATCAGTAAGGCATGACTCAGGTTGAGTCCCTACCCCCTTGCTGGGTCTGATATAAATGGGCACTCACTTGAGAAGACACACAGAAGAGAGAACTCTTTCATTTTGATCCTGCCATGTGACAGAACGGAGAAAGCTCAAATAGCTAAAGCCCTGGGAAGTGATTAGTTATTTTGATAGCTTACAGCTGACCTTGGGAAGATAGTCGAGACTGATAAATGAAGCCCTGAGAGAGACAAGCCCTATGCCAGCCTGCAGCTGAAATTGGGAAGTAGTGAAGCCTCAAGAGGAAGAGGAAGCTCAAAGGGGAGGGCAGAGACCAGCCAGAGATCAGCAACCATCTTGCTTCAACACATCACAACTGACTTTGGTGAGAAAGCAACTTTGAGTTGGACTTTTTACGGCCTTGTAACTGTAAGAATTTACCCCAAATAAATGCCCCTTGTAAAATCCAACACAGGGAACAGATGTAGCTCAGTGGTTGAGCACCTGTTTCCCATGTATGAAGCCCTGGGTTCAATCCCTAGTACTTCCTTAAGAAAATGAAAAAAAAAAAAAAAGCAACAGATTTCTGGTACTTTGTATTGGAAGCCCTTGGCTGGAAACACTTCCATGGTTCCTGATGAGAAATCCACACAAATTCATACTCAGTGTTTCTTGTATTTGATGTTTTGCTTCTCCCTTGCTGCTTTCTGAATTATCTCTTTATCTTTGGCGTTTGACATTCTGCATAGTATGTGTCTTGGAGTAGGTCTATTTGGATGTATTCTGATTGGAGTCCAATGTGCTTCTTGGACCTGTGTATTCATGTCTTTCTTGTGAGTTGGGAAATTTTCAGCCATTATTACCTCAAATACTCTTTCCTCCCCCTTTCCCTTCTCTTCTCTTTCTGGAATTCCCATGGCATGTATGTTGTTACACTTTGTGCTATCATTCAGTTCCCTGAGCTCCTGCTCAATTTTCCCATTCTTTTCTCACTCTGTTCTCTCTTTTCAATTGCAGCAACTTTGTCCTCTACTTCTCTGATTCCTTCTTCTATGATTTCAAATCTGTTGATTTTTTCTTTTTAAATCGATTTTATTGATACATATTCATAAAGCATACATTTCATCCAATGGGTACAATCAATGGTATTTGGTATAATCACGGAGTTGTGCATTCATCATTCAATCAATATTAGATCATTTTCATTACTATATTAATAATAATAAACAGAAAAAAAACCTCTCCTAAATAATCACTTTTCAATTTCCCTATTCTTCCCCTTCTATATATAGCTACTATTCTGTTTCCAGCTTTCTAATTTATTTGTATTTATATTTTGTATAGATGAAGTCAAACAATACGTAGTACCTTTTGTCTAATTTATTTCACTGAATATATTTTCTTGTTTACCCTTAATGCAAGGTTATTAATATATTACTATATACTACTGTCCATAGTTTGCTTTGGTTGTATTTTTTCCCAATATTAACATCTTGTAACATTAACATACATTTGTTCTGTTTCAGAGGAAATCATTCATATATATGTACTATTAAGCATGCTCAGTTTTCACCAGTCTTATATCTGCAATATTACCCACACACTTATTTTTCATATGAGGTTTGCCTGTGCTATGCAGTCCCATGTTACATTTTTTAGCTTTCCTTCTAGTAATATACATGATCTTAGACTTTCCCTTTCAGCCATATCATGCCCACATATTAGCACTGCTAGTTACAAACACTATGACCATTTCTATTAATTTCCAAAGATTTATGAACAACCTTTTTACCAATCCTAAATAGGTTAAATCTCAGCTTTCCATACTCTAATCTCATTCTATTTTCTGGTGGCCTATATTCTAGTTATTAACTCCAAGAATTTACATAATATATTTATTCATAATAGCACAATCATACACTGTTTGTCCTTTTCTGTCTAGCTTGCTTCACTCAACATAATGTCCTCCAAGTCATGCATGTTGTCATGTGCTTCATGACTTTATTTCTTCTTACAACTCAATAATATTCCAATGTAACACAATTTGTATATTTATTGGTGATGGACAGCTGGGTCATTTCCATCTTTTGCCAAGTGTGAATAATGCCACTATGAACATTGGTGTACAAAAGTCTGTTCATGTCACTGTTCTCAGTTCTTCTGGGTATGTTCCTGGTAGTGGTATTGCCTGGTCACATGGCAAATCTTTTTTCAGCTTCCTTAGGAACTGCCAAACAGTCCTCCACAGTGGCTCTACGTTCCCACCAACAGTAAATAAGCATTCCTATCTCTCCATATCCTCTCCAACACTTGTGGTTTTCTGTCTTTATAATAGTGGCCATTCTAATAGGTATGAAACTATATCTCATTGTAGCTTTGATTTGCATTTCCCTAATTGCTAGGGATGTTGTGCACTATTTCTTGTGGATTTTTTTTTTTCCATTTGTCTTTCTTCTTTCATTGCTCAAGCTTTGGCTGTAAGATTTAAGAGAACTTCACCTACCACCAGATCTTGAAGATGTTTCCCTACATTTATCTTCTAGTAGTTTTATGGTCCTGGTTTTTATATGTAGATCTTAGATCCATTTTGAATTGATTCTTATATAGGGAGTGAGATGGGTGTCCCCTTTCATTCTTTTCGTTATGGATATCCAGTTCTCCCAGCACCATTTGTTGAAGAGTGTTTTATCCCTGTAACATGGACTTGTTAGGTTTGTGAAAAAACCCATTGGCTAAAGAGTTGAGAGTATTTCTTGATTCAATTCTATTCCATTGATCAATGTGTCTATCTCTATGATAATACCATGCTGTTTTGATCACTGTAGCTTTGTAATATGTTTCAAGGTCTGGCAGTGAGAGTTCTCCCACATTGCTCTTAGTTTTTCAGGATGTTTTTGGCTATTTAGGTACATTTTCCCTTCCAAATAAATTTGGTAATTGCCTTTTCTCTTTTTTTAAAAGTAGGTTTTTGTGATTTTGATTGGTATTACATTGAAGTTATAAATTAGCTTGTGTAGAATTGACATTTTCATGATATTTAGTCTTCCAATCCATGAACATGGAATATCTTTCCATTTGTTTAGGTCTTCTTTGATTTCTTTTAGCAGTGTTTTGCAATTTTCTGAATATAGGTCCTTTACATCTCTGGTTAAATTGATTCCTAAGTATTTGAGTCTCTTTGTTGTTATTGTAAATCAAAATTTTTTTCTGATATCCTCCTCAGATTGTTCAATACTAGTGTACAGAAACATTACTGATTTTTGCATGTTAATCTTGTATCCTGCCACTTTGCTAAAGTCATTTATTAATGTAGGATATTTTTAATCTCACCTGTTGTTTCATTCATTTCCATAAGCTCTGTTATTTTTCTAGTCAAGCTTTCAAATTCTTCTTTGTGTTCACCAGGATCTTCTTAATATCTTTTATCTCTTTAGCCATGTTGTGCTTCAACTCCTTGATTTGATTTAAGAGATTTGGATGAATTATTGATTAGTTGTTTCAAATCCTGTGTGTCATCTGGATCTTTATTTTGTTCCTTAGCTTGAGCCATATTTTCCTTTTCCTTAGAATGGCTTGTAATTTTTTGCTGCTGTCTAGGCTTCTGATTATGATGGTGAGTTTATTGTGATGGTAAGTTTCTCTCTCCTAGGGATTTAGTGTTGCATGTTGCCACTTTTCTTCGATTCTTGGTTCAACTTGTTCTCGGTCTTTAGGATTGCCCCTGTTTACCTGTTCAAACCAGGGCCATGGATCCAGTAATGGGGTACAGACCAGTTTCCAGGGGCCTTGGGGAGGGAGGCATGAAGAAACTTACAGAATACTGATCACAGGAACAATTTGCTAGTTGCACTGAGTAATTATTGTTCATATACTATAATACTGTTGTTTTACATTTCTCTGGTCTACTCCAGCTTTTTTTGGTTACTATTTGCATGGAATACCTTTTTCCAACCTTTCACTTTTAACCTGATTGTATCCTTACATCTGAGGTTGATCTCTTGTAGACAACATATAGATGGCTCATATTTTTTTAATCTGTTCTATCAGTCTATGTCTTTTGATTGGGGAGTTCAATCCATTAACATTCAGTGTTATTACTGTAAAGGCATTATTTACCTCATCCATTTTGTCCTTTGGTTCTCTGTTGTAATATCATTCTATTGTCTGTCTTCTTGTCCTTTAATTTACTCTTCCTAATAATCTTCATTTCTAAATTCTTCTCCAAATCTCTCACCCTTGTTTTTTCCTTTCAAGTTGCAGCATACCCTTTAGTATCTCTTGTAAATCTGCTCTTTTGGTAACATATTCTATCAGTTTTTATTTGTGAAGACTTTGAACTCACCCTGATTTTTGAAGGACAGCTTTGCCAGATACAGAATCCTTGGCTGGCAGTTTTTCTCTTTCAGTACCTTAAATACATCATACCACTTTCTTCTCTCCTCCACACTTTCTGTTGGGAAAATCTTATCGAGTTTCCCTTGTATGTGATGCTTTGATTTTCTCTTGCTGCTTTCAGAATCCTCTCTTTATCTCTGATATTTGTCATTCTGAATAGTAGGTGCCTCGGGCTAGGTCTATTTGGATTTATTCTTTTGGAGTGTGTTGTCCTTCTTCGATATTGATACTTATGTCCTTCATAAGGGTTGAGAAGTTTTCAGTCATTATTTCCTCAAATATCATTTCTGCTCCTTTTCCATTCTCTTCTCCTTCTGGGACATCAATAATGCAAATGTTTGTATGTTTTGCATCGTCATTCAGTTCCCTGAGACTCTGTTCCATATTTTCCATCCTCTTCTCTTTCTGTTCTCCTCTATTTTCCAGTTCAGATATTCTGCCTCCGAAGTCACTAGTTCTGTCTTCAAGCAATTCAAATCTGCTCCTATGTACCACTAATGTATTTTTAATCTCATCCATTGGTCTTTCATTCCCATAAGGTCTTATTACTTTTCTTTGCAGGCTTTCAAATTGTTCTTTATGCTCTCCCAGTGTCTTCTTAATATCCGTTACCTCTTTAGTCATATTTTCTATAAATTCTTTGAAGTGATTTAGGAGATGTGATTATCACTGATTAATTGCCTTAAATCCTATTGGTTTGTTCTTTTGGCTGGGCCATCTCTTCCTGTTTTCTAGTATAGCTTGTAATTTTTTGCTGATGTCTAGGCATCTCAATATGTTGGTGAATTTACTCTGATGGCCAATTTCTTTCTCTTGCCTATTGTGCTTTTTCCGCAGCTCTTTTTTGATATTTGGTTTGATTTATTCTCAGTCTTAAAATTGCCCAGCTTAAAAAAGCACCCCGACCTCCCCTCCCTTTTCCCTTGAAACAGCTGATAGGAAGGAATATGTTCCCCTCAGTTGGCTGCAGTGAGTTAGGGGTTTTACCCCAGTTTAATATCTTGGGGATGGGGGAGGGGAGCCCTTCCTGGCTGCCACCGGGGCTTGGTAACTCATGTTGGTCATTTCAGCTTCTTCGTCTCTCTGTCCCTCACCCTCCTGGGAGTTGTGTAGCACTGTCCTGGTCTCCTGTCCCCCAAAGCACGTCCTTTGGACAGCTTTTGGCTCTTTCTCCATTGTTTTTGTGAGAGCATTCAGTTGTGCTTGTTAGTCCATAGCCATCTTCTCTAATGTCTCTCCCTCACTTTTGAAAGAGTCTGGATGGATATAATATTCTTGGCTGGCAGTTGTTTTCCTTCAGCACTAAGTATTTCAACCCACTGCCTTCTTGCCTCTGTGCTTTCTGATGAGAAATCAGCATTCAGTCCCATTGGGATTCCCTTGTATTGAACATGTTGCTTTTCTCTTGCAACTTTCAGAATTCTCTCCTCGTCTTTTCCATTTCATACTGTAATCAACAAATGATGGGGTCTATTTTATTCATGTTTATCCCTGTATGGTGTTCTCTTAGCTTCTTGAATGTGCATATGCATGTTTTTTGTTAAATTTGGAAAGGTCTCTGCCATTATTTCTTTGACTATTTCTTCTGACCCATTCTTTCTTTGTTGTACTGGGATTCCCATAACGCTCTTGATGGTGTCTCATAGCTGTCTTAAGCTATTTTTGCTTTTAAAATTTTTTTATTTTGGCTCCTCAGTCTAACTCATTTATTTTCTTTTTTTGAAATAAAATTTTATTGAAATATACCATTCACACATGAACATACATAAACAATAAGTGTATAGTAAAAGTTGTGAACTTATAAAACAAACATGCATATCATCATACAGAGCTCCCAACTTCACCCCACCACCAACACCTTCCATTATTGTGAAACATTTGTTACAAACTGTGAAAGAGCATCATGAAAATATTACTACTAACTATAGCCAATATATTACATTTGTTGTATTTTCCCCCCAAACCACCTGATTATTAACACCCTGTATTTATATATTATATATTTGTTATAGTTCATGAGAGAATGTTTTCATATTTGTTCTGTTAACCACAGTCCATCGTCCACCACAGGATTCCCTGTGTTATACAGTCCCATGCTTTGTTTAATCCATTCAAAGTGTACACTCAGTGGCTCTCATTTTCATCACATAGTTGTGCTGTCATTGCCTCAGTCAATTTTGGAATGTTTTCATTACTCCCAAAGGAAAAATCTCATACCCCCTATAATTATTCTATAATGCTATAAAGTGCTACCATCAACTCTATTCATTTCCATACTTTTATAATAAACCTTGGTTTTTTAAATTATTTTTTCTTTGTTTTTAAAGATGCTTTAGATTACATAAATGTTAAATCAAAAATATAGGGGGAATATATATATATATATATATATATATATATATATTTAGGAGGTACTCAGGATTGAACCCAAGACCTTGTACATGGGAAGCAGGTGCTCAACCACTGAACTACACCCACTCCCCTACAATAAACCTTATTAAGAATTCTATATACATCAAGCAACAGTTCCCATTCTCAATCCACATTCTATCTCTTAGTAACTTGTACTCTAGAGTTTACCTCTGTTAGTTTACTCATTGTATTTAGTTCATATTTGTGAGACCAAACAATATTTGTCCTTTTGTGTCCAGCACATTCCACTCAACATAATGTCCCTAAGACTCATCCATGTCATCATATGCATTCTGATTTGATTTCTTCCTACAGCTGAACAGTATTCCATTGCATGTACATACCACATCTTGTCCGTCCATTCATCAGTTGACAGACACCTGCGCTGCTTTCAAATTTTAGCAACTGTGAATAATGCCGCTATGAACATTGGTGTGCAAATATCTGTTCACAACCTTGCTTTCAGTTCTTCTGTATATTCCTAGTAATAGGATTGCCAGATCATATGGCAGCTCCATATTCAGCTTCCCAAGGTACCGCCAAACTGT
This sequence comes from Tolypeutes matacus, assembly GCA_026826555.1. Classification (NCBI taxonomy): domain Eukaryota; kingdom Metazoa; phylum Chordata; class Mammalia; order Cingulata; family Chlamyphoridae; genus Tolypeutes; species Tolypeutes matacus. The sequence continues at coordinate 504,175 of JAKSZT010054512.1, forward strand.
TCTCCACAGAGGCTGTACCACTCCACATTCCCACCAACCGCAAATGAGTGTTCCCATCCCTCCACATCCTCCCCAGCACTTACAGTGTTTTTTTTTTTTTTTTTTTTAATAATGCCTATTCTGTAAGGTGTGAAGTTCTATTCCTTTGTAGCTCCAATCTGTACTTCCCCAATAGCCAGCAATGTAGAACACATTTTGATGTGCTTTTTGGCCACCCATATTTCCCCCTCAGAAAAACATCCACTCAAGTCCTTTGTCCATGCCCCAACTGTGCTTCCCATCTTCTTGTTGAGTTGCATGACCTCTCCACATAACATGGACATCAAACCCTCATCGGACATGTGATCTTAAAATGTTTTCTCCCATTGAGCAGACTGTCTTTTTACTCTCTTGACAAAGTCCCCTGAAGAACAAGTGTCTAACCTTGAGAAGGTCCCATCCAACAATTTTTTCTTTAGTTACTCATGCTCTGGCCATAAGATTCAAGAAACCACTGCACACCAAAGATCTTGAAGATGTTTTCCTACATTCTCTTCCAGGTATTCTATGGTTGTAGCCCTTATGTCTAGGTCCTCACTCCATCCTGAGTCAGCTTTTTTATAAGGTGTGAGATAGGGGTCCTCTTTCTTTTTTGGATATGGATATCCAGTTCTCCCAGCACCATTTGTTGAATAGACTGTTCTGGCCAAGTTGGGTGGGCTTGACAGCCTTTTCAAAAATCACTTGACCATAAATGTGAGGATCTATTTCTTTTTTTAAAAAAGATTTATATGTTTATTTATTCCCCACCCCCACCCCGTTCTTTTGTGCTTGCTGTCTGCTCTCTGTGTGTTCTACTGTGTTTGCTTGTCTTCTCTTTAGGCGGTACCGGGAACTGATCCTGGGTCTTCCAGAATGGAAAGAGGCTGCTCAATCTCTTGCACCACCTCAGCTCCCTGGTCTGCTGCATCTCTTATTGTCTCTCTTTTGTATCTCTTTTTGTTGCATCATATTGTTGTGCCAGCTCTCCACACGGGCCAGCACTCCTGTGTGGGCCAGCACTCCATGTGGGCCAGCTCTCTGCTCAGGCCAGCTCGCCATGTGGGCCAGCCTGCTTTTCACCAGGAGGCCCCAGGAATCGAACCCTGGTCTTCCTATATGGTAGACGGGAGCCCAATCACTTGAGCCACATTTGATTCCTGAGGATCTTATTTCAATTCCATTGATCAAAATGTCTATCTTTATGCCAGTACCATGCTGTTTTTACCACTATCGCTAAGTATATGCTTTAAAATTAGGAAGTGAGAGTCCTCCACCTTCCTTCTTCCTTTTTAAGCTTTTTCTGGCTATTCGGGGTCCCTTACCCTTCCAAATAAATTTGATAATTGGCTTTTCCAATTCTGCAAAAATGGCAGTTGTTTGTTTTATTGGATTGCATTGAATCTGTAGACCAATTTGGATAGAACTGACATCTTAACAATTTTCAGTCTTCCAATTCATGAACACAGAATGTCCTTCCATTTATTTAGGTCTTTGGTTTCTTTTAGCAATGTTTTGTAGTTTTCTGAATACAAGCCTTTTATGGCTTTGGATAAGTGTATTCCTAAATATTTTATTCTTTTAATCACTTCTGTAAATGGGATTTTTCCCCTTACTTCCTTCTCAGATTGCTGATTAGTAGTGTATAGAAAGACTGATTTTTGAGTATTAATATTCATATCCCACTACTACTTTACTGAACTCACTTCTTAGCTCTAGTAGCTTTGTTATGGATTTTTTTGGGATTTTCTAAGTATAGGATCATGTCATCAGTGAATAGTGAAAGTTTTACTTCTTCCTTTCCTATTTGGATGCCCTTTATTTCTTTTTCTTGCCTAATTGCTCTAGCTAGAACATGTAAGATGCTATTGACTAACAACAGTGACAGTGGGCATCCTTGTCTTGTTCCTGATCTCATCAGGAAAGCCTTCAGTCTTTCACTATTGAGTACAATATTAGGTGTGGGGTTTTCATGTATGCACTTTATCATGTTGAGAAAGTTTCCTTCTATTCCTGTCTTTGGGGGTGTTTTGTTTTTTTTTATCAAGAAACGATGTTGGATTTTATCAAATGCCTTTTCTACAACAACCAAGATGATCATGTGATTTTTCTTCCTCAATTTAATGATCTGGTGTATTACATTGATTGATTTTTTTGTGTTGAGCCATCCTTGCAAATCTGGGATAAAACCCACCTGATCACGATATATAATTCTTTTAATGTGATTTTGGATTCGATTAGCAAGTAGTTTGTTGAGGATTTTTAAATCTATATTCATTAGAGAAATTGGTCTATAATTTTCTTTTTTTGTGATATCTTTATCTGGATTTGGTATTGGGGTGATGTTGACTTCATAGAATGAGTTTGGTAGCACTCTCTTCAATTTTTTGGAAGAGTTTGAGCAAGATTAGTATTAATACTTCTTTGAATGATTGGTAGAATTCACCTGTGAAGCAATCTGGTCTTGGGCTTTTCAGTTTGGGGGGTTTTTCTTTTAAATATTTTTTAACAAATCAATTTTATTGATACATATTAATAAGACATAAATCCATCCAAGATGTATAATCAATGGCATTTAATATAATCATAGTTGTGCATTCACCACTTCAATCATTATTATTTTCATTATTCCAGTAATAATAATAATAAACAAAAAACTCACACAAACAAACAAAAACTCATCACCTCTCAATCTCTCTATGCTTCCCCTGCCGTATATAGCTGCTATTGTTTCCATCTAACTTATTTGTATTTATATTTTGTAAAAAGTCTTTTTTTAAACAATTTATTGAAGTATATCATTCATACATGATCATACATAAATTATAAGTGTTCAATAAACATCATAAATTTACAAAACAAACATGCATAACATCATACAGGGCTCCCACACGTCACCCCCCCACAAACACCCTGCCTTGTTGTGAAACATTTGTTAACAAATCATGAAAGAGCATCATCAAAGTATTATCACTAACTATAGTCCATATCTTACTCCCCTATACATTTTTTAAGGATTTATCTATTTAATTACTTTTATCCATTTTTACCCCCCCCCTTTTTGCTGTTTCTGTGTCCATTCGCTGGGCAACTCTCTGTGTCTGTTTCCTGCCCTCTCTGCTCATCCTTCTCCTCCTGTCTTCACTGGGATTCTATCCTCAGAATCTCCGATGTGGGAGAGAGGCATCTTACCGCCTGCGCCACCTTAGTTCCTGGTTTTTCGGTGTGTCTCGTCTTGGCTCTCCCTTGTGTCATTCTCCTGTTACGTCATCATCTTGCTGCGTGGCTCACGGGCCCTGGCAGTGCACCTGTGCATGAGGCCTGATGGTGCACCTGCTCACAGGGCCTGGTGGCACAACTGCACACGAGGCCTGGTGGCCCACGTACCTTCTGTATTTTTCTTTCTTTAAATCTTCCCGGGAGGTCCCAGGGATCAAACCCAGGGCCCTCCATATGGGAGACGGATGACCAATCACCTGAACCACATCCATCTCCCTCCTATATCTCTTAAGGTTAACCAAAGATACCCAAAGTTACAGTCTTTTCCCATACAGGATGGTCATATAATAAATCAGGCTTAGTTTATCACCAGCGTTCTAAAAACCAGACCTAGGGAGAAAAACTAGGTGTGGGGACACATGCATAGTTTCTAATATAGCTAATGTTTAGCCTATCCTGGTTATCACAAAATAGGGACAGTGAGAATATACCCATTGTAAAGACAGTCTTATATATGCAATATTACTTAACCTCTGGAATAACCTCCTGACTCACGGATGTGGTTCAGGTGATAACACCCTATGACAAGGTGAACATGTTCATATTCCATAGAATCATGCCTCAGGTGCATCCTTTCCCACATATCCCCCCACGACTGACACCCTGCACTGGTGACCCTCCCCTGCAATATTTGCCAAGAAAGCATTCCCACAATTGTAGTTTCAACCTCAGATGTACACATCCCCAGGGTTCACCTGTTCCTTTCTCCAGCCCTCACCCCATTTCCATGGATAGTCCAACCCAAACCCCGCCCCAGCCTGCTCACCCTCACATTCCAACACTGTCGACCTCATATCGCTGCACCAGCATCACCCCCATCCACTGCCAAATCACCCCCTTCCACCTTATCATAGGTTCTGCCCAGATTAAGCATGGGCTCATCACACTTTAGGGATAGATAGATAGATAGATAGATAGATAGATAGATAGATATAGATATAGATATAATTTTTAGTTAGGCCAGTAATTTATTAAGAAAGAGAGGGAAGAGAAATTGTATATTTATTAGAGAAGTTGTCAACTTACAAAATAATTATGCAATACATGAAGAATTCCCATATATCACTCCTCCACCAACACCTTGCATTGTTGTGGAACATTTGTTGCAGATTATGAAAGGACGACATCAAAATATTACTACTAGCTATGGTCCATAGCTTACATTTGGTATATTTTTCCCATGCACCTCCCTATTATTAACACATTAGTATTGTACATTGGTTATAGTTCATGGGAGAATACTCTCATATTTGTACTGCTAACCACAGTTGATCGTCCACCACATGGTTCATTGTGCTATACAGTCCCATGCCTTATTCGATCCATCCAAAGTGTATACACAGTGGCTCTCACTTTCTTCACTGATTTGTGCTGTCATTGCCAACTCTTCACATTGAAATAATATCTTCTTTCATATTGATGCAAGAATATTGCAATATTTCTGTGAACTATAGTCATAAGTTCCATTAATTGTATTTTCCCATGCATCACCATATTCTTACCACCTTGTAATATTGATCCACATTTGTTCTAGTTCATAGAAGAATGTTCCTTTATTTATACTATTAACCACTGTATTAGTCAGCCAAAGGGGTGCTGATGCAAAATACCAGAAGTTGATTGGTCTTTATAAAGGGTATTTATTTGGGGTAGAAGTCCATAGTTACCAGGCCATAAAGTGTAAGTTTCTTCCCTCACCAAAGTCCATTGCCACGTGTTGGAGCAAGACAGCTGCTGACATTTGCCAGGGTTCAGGCTTCTTGGGTTCCTCTTCCCGGGGCTGCATTTCTCTCTGGGCTTAGCTCCTCTGTTTCCTCCATTATGAGGCTCTCTAGGCTTTGCTTTTCTGTACAAGGCCAGCTGTAGACGATCAGGCAAATGGCTTGTCTCTATCCCGGGGCCTTCTCTCCTTCCTCACAACCAAGCTCTCTTACTTCCCGGGGCTCCAGCTCAAGACTTCAACATCAAAGCTCCAACTCAAAACTGCTCCCTCTGTCCTTTACCATGCCTTTTATATTTGATTCCCCCACCCACCAAGGGGTGGGGCTCAATGCCCTACTGACGTGGCCCAGTCAACGCCCTAATCATAAACTTAATCATGCACAGATTAACAGACCAGTTTACAAACATAATCCAACATCTATTTTTGGAATTCATAATTACATCAAATTGCCAAACTGCTACAACCACAATCTTCATACCACCAAAATTACTATGTTATACATTCCCTAGATTATTCTCTAGTTTCCTTTCAGTTGACATTTACGTCCACGGACTACCCCTTTCAGCCACAATCACATTTATAAATCAATAGTGTTAGTTCTAGCAGAGTGGGTGTAGCCCAGAGGTTGAACTCCTACTTCACACATATGAAGTCCTGGTACCTCCTGAAAAAACAGTGTTAGTTCTACTCACTATGTGTTACCACCCACTCCATTCATTTCCACAATTTTACAATAAACCTTACTAAACATTCTACATACATTAAGCATCAGCTCCCATTCTCAATGCACATTCTATCTCCTTGTAATCTATACTCTAGATTTTACCTCCGTGAGTTTACTCATCATGTTGATCTTGTATCTTGCCACATTGTTCATCTCATTTATTAGCTCTAATAGCTTTTTTGTAGATATTTTGGATTTTTAAAATATAGGATCATGTCGTCTGCAAATAGTCAGTTTTACTTCCTCTTTTCCAATTTGGATGCCTTTTATTTGTTTTTCTTTCCTAATTGCTCTAGCTAGAACTTCTAGCACAAGGTTGAATAACAGTGGTGACAGTGGGCATCCTTGTCTTGTTCCTGATCTTAGAGGGAAAGCTTTCAACTTCTCCCCATTGAGTACAAGGTTGGCTGTGGGATTTTCATATATGCCCTTTATTATGTTGAACTTTCCTTATATACCTATCTTTTGAAGTGTTTTTATCAAGAAGCGATCCTGGATTTTGTCAAATGCCTTTTCTGCATCAATTGAGGTGATCATGTGGTTTTTTTCCCTTCACCTTGTTAATGTTGTGTATTACGTTAATTGATTTTCTTATTTTGAACTACCCTTGCATACCAGGAATAAAACCCACTTGATTGTGGTGTATAATTTTTTTAATATGCTGTTGAATTTGCTCTGCAAGTATTTTGTTGGGAATTTTTGCATCTATGTTCATTAGAGAGATTGGCCTGTAATTTTCTTTTCTTGTAGTATCTTTATCTGGCTTGGTATTGGGGTGATGTTGGCTTCATAAAATGTATTGGGTGATGTATTAGTCAGCCAAAGGGGTGCTAATGTAAAATACCAAAAATGGGTTGGTCTTTATAAAGGGTATTTATTTGGGATAGAAGTCCACAGATACCAGGCCATAAAGCGTTAAGTTTCTTCTCTCACCACAGTCCATTGCCACATGTTAGAGCAAGACAGCTGCCGGCATTTGCTAGGGTTCAGGCTTCTGGGGTTTCTCTCTTCCCAAGGCTACGTTTCTCTCTGGGCTTAGCTCCTGTTTCCTCCGCAAGGTCAGCTGTAGACGATCAGGTGAACGACTTGCTTCTCTTCTCCTGGGGCCTTCTTTCCAACATCAAAACTGCTTCTCAAAAAACGGCTTCAACTCTGTTCTTTGCCTTGCCTTTTATATTCGATTCCCCACCCACCAAGGGGTGGGGCTCAATGCCCTAATCATAACCTAATCGTGCCCAGATTAACAGATCAGTTTACAAGCATGATCCAATTATATTTTTGGAATTCATAATTACATCAAATTGGCCAATGGTTACAGGTGATTTCCCCTCTTTTTCAATTTTTTTGGAAGAGTTTAAAGAGGATTAGTTTTAATTCTTCTCAAAATGTTTGGTAGAATTCACCTATGAATCCATCTGGCCCCTGAATTTTCTTTGTTGGAAGATTTTTGATGATTGATTCAATCTCTTTACTGGTGATTGGTTTGTTGAGTTCCTTTATTTCTTGTAAAGTCAATGTAGATGGTTTGTGCATTTCTAGGAACTTGTCCATTTAATCTAGGTGGTCTAATTTGTTAGCATACAGGTTCTTATAATATCCTATTGTGATCCTTTTTATTTCCCTGGGGCCAGTCGTAATGTTCCCCCTTTCATTACTTACTTTATTTATTTGCATCTTCTCTCTTTTTTTTTTTTCTTTGTTAGTCTTGCTAAGGGTTTGTTGGTTTTATTGATTTTCTCTGTTGTTTTTTTTGCTGTTGTTGTTCTCAATTTCATTTATTTCTGTTCTATATTTGTTATTTCTTTCTTTCTGCTTGTTTTGGAAATAGTTTGATGTTCTTTTTCTAGTTTCTCCAGGTGTTCAGTTAGGTCTTTGATTTTAACTCTTTCTTCTTTTTTAATATAGGCATTTAGAGTGATAAATTTCCCGCTCAGCACTACCTTCGCTGTATCCCATAAGTTTTGATAAGTTGTGTTCTTGTTTTCATTCATCTCAAGATACCAACAAATTTCTCTTGCAATTTCTTTGACCCACTTTGTTTAGGAGTGTGTTGTTTAGCCTTCATATATTTGCAAATTTTCTCCTTTCCTGCCTATTATTGTTTTCCAGCTTAATTCCATTGTGGCCAGAGAAGGTGCTTTGTATAATTTAAATCTTCTTAAATTTATTGAGAGCTGTGTTGTGACCCAACAAGTGGTTTATCCTGGAGAAAGATCCATGAGCACTTGAGAAGAATTTATAACCTGGTGTTTTGTGGTACAATGTTCTGTATATGTCTGTCAGGTCCAGCTCATTTAACATATTGTTCAAGTTCTCTGTTTCCTTGGTTATCTTCTGTCTAGTTGTTCTATCTATTAATGTGAGTGGTGTTTTGAAGTACCCAGCTATTATTGTAGAGAAGTCTATGTCTCCTTTCAGTTTTGCCAGAGATTGCCTCAAGTATTTTGGGGCACCCTAGTTAGGTGCTAGATATTTATTACTTACTCCTTCCTGGTAGATTGTCTCTTTCATTAATTTATAATGGCCTTCTGCATCTTTTCACTTTTCTGCATTTAAAGTCTGTCAACGGTATAAAGTATGACACCGGTATAGCTACACCTGCTTCCTTTTGGTTACTATTTGCGTGAAATATCTTTTTACAAACTTTCAGTCTATTTGCATCCTTGGCCCTAAATTGAGTCTCCTGCAGACAGTATATTGATGGCTCATGTTTTCTTATCCATTCTGTCAGCCTATGTCTTTTGATTAGGGAGTTTAATCCATTAACATTCAATGTTATTACTGTAAAGGCATTACTTACTTCAACCATTTTATTCTTTGGCTTTCATATGTTATATCTTGTTTTTGTCTGTCTTTTATCCTTTTGGTTATCCTTTCTGATAATTTTCCCTTCTACACTCTCCTCCAAGCCTCTCTGCCTTGTCTTTTCTTTTCTGGCTGCAAAACTCCCTTTACTGTTTCCTGCAGAGCTGGATTCTTGTTTATGAGCTCTCTTAGTTTCTGTTTATCTGTGAATATCATAAACTCATCGTCATATTCAGAAGACAATTTTGCCAGATAAAGAATTCTTGGATGGCAGTCTTTCTCTTTCAGTACCTTAATTATATTATACCTGCCTTCTTACCCCTGTGGTTTCTGAAGAGAAATCCTCACTAAATCTTATTGGATGTCTCTTGTATGTGATTCTTTGCCTTTTCCTTGCTGCTTTCAGAATTTTCTCTTTATATTTGGCATTTGACATTATGACTATTATGTGTCTTGGTGTATGTCTATTTGGATTTATTCTAATTGGAGTATGCTCTGCTTTTCAGACATGTATATTCATATCATTCATGAGAGTTGGGAAATTTTTGGCCATTATTTCCACAAATACTCTTTCTGCCCCTTTTCCCTTCTCTCTCTCTCTCTCTTTTTTTTTTTGTCCTTTGGTGTCTAGTTTATTTCACTCAACATGATATCTTCAAGGTTCATGCATGTTGTCACATGTATCAGGATTTTATTTTTTTTTCACAGCTGAAAAATATTCCTCTGTGTATATATGCCATATTTTATGTATCCATTCATAGGTGGATGGAGTCTTGGGTTGCTTCCATCTTTTGGCTATTGTGAATAATGCTGCTATGAACATCGGTGTGCAAATGTCTATTCAAGTTCCTGCTTTCAATTCTTCTGGATATATTCTTAGTAAAGGGATTGCTGGATCTTATGGCAGTTCTATATTTAGCTTCCTGAGAAACCACCAAACTGTCTTCCACAGAGGCTGCACCATTCTACATTCCCACCAATAGCGAGGTGTGTTCCTATTTCTCTATATCCTCTCCAGCACTTGTTGTTTTCTGTTGTTTTGTTGTGGTTGTTGTTTTAGGAGGTACTGGGGATTGAACCTGGGACCTTGTACATGGGAAGCAGGTGCTCAAACCACTGAGCTACACCTGCTCCCTTCTGTTTTTTGTAATAATGGTCATTCTATGAGGTGTGAGATATCTCATTGTAGTTTTGATTTGCATTGAAATATTGAACTTTTTTTCATGTGCTTTTTGGCCATCTGTATTTCCTCTTTTGAAAAATGTCTATTTAAGTGTTTTGTCCATTTTTAAAATTGGATTCCTTGCCCTCTTATTGTTGAGTTGTATGATCTCTTTATATAGCATGGAAATCAAACTATCAGATATGTGGTTTCCAAATATTTTCTCCCATTGAGTAGGCTGTCTTTGCACCTTCTTTTTTTTTTTTTTTTTTTTTTTTACAGTTTTCCTTTGAAACTCCCATAACGCATATATTGGTGTGCTTCAAGTTATCTTTTAACTTCCCGAGCCCCTGCTCATTGTTCTCCATTCTTTTCTCTCTCTCTTCTCTCTTTTCAATTTCAGCTGTTCTGTCCTCTATGTCACTGATTTTTTCTTCCATGATTTCAAATCTGCTCTTGTGTGCCTCTATTGTATTTTCAGTCTCACTTATGTGTCTTTCATTCCCATAAGCTCTGTTATATTTCTATCCAAGAGTTCAAATTTTTCTTTGTGCTCACACAGTTTCTTCTTAATGTCTTTTATTTCTTTAGCCATTGTGACAGTTTGAGATTATTTATGAATCCCCAAAAGACAAAGATTATGTTCGTAAACTAATCTGTTCCTCTGGGTATGATGCCCTTTCATTGTATCAAATTAAGTGAGGGGCCTCTGATTAAGTTTACTTGATAAAAATCAATCCAGGGATTTTGATTGGGCTATGTCAGTAAGGCATAACTCAGGTTGGGTCCCTGCCCCCTTCCTGTTGTCCACTATAAATGGACACTCACTCAAGAGACACAAGAAGATACACAAGGAGAGAACTTTGTCATTTTTATCCTGCCATGTGACAGAAAGGAGAAGGCTCAAACAGCTAAAGCCCCAGGGAGAGATGGACCATTTATGTCATAGCTTAAAGGTGACCTTGGGAAGAGAGCTGAGACTGATATAGGAAGCCCAGTGGGGAAGGCTGAAACTTGGCAGAGATCACCCACCATCTTGCTGCAACACGTGGCAACAGATTTCTGGCTCTTTGCATCAGCACCCCTTTGGCAGACTGATACAGCCCTGTTGTCCTTCAACTCCATGATTTGATTTAGGAGATTTGTATGAACCTCATTGTATTAGTCAGCCAAAGGGGTGCTGATGCAAAATACCAGAAATCTGTTGGCTTTTATAAAGGGTATTTATTTGGGGTAGAAGCGTACAGTTCCCAGGCCATAAAGTGTAAGTTACTTCCCTCACCAAAGTCTATTGCCACGTGTTGGAGCAAGATGGCTGCTGATGTCTGCAAGAGCCTCCCTCTTCCTCTTAAGGCTCCATGATCCCAGCTTCTTCCAATATCAGCTGTAGGCTGGGATAAGTCTTATCTCTCTCCTGGGGTTCATTTCTCTCTCCGTTCAGCTGCTCTGTTCTCTCCACAAGGTCAGCTGTAGACTATCTGGCAAATGGCTCATCTCATATCTGCTTCTCTGAGTATTTACTTCCTGGGGTTCCAGCATGAAAAACTCCAACTAACTCCTCTGCCTTGGCATCTGACTCAACATCCTAATGATGTGGCCAAATCAAAACCCCAATCTTAATTTAATCAGATAAAAGTGAAACCTCTGAATCTAATACAATCTAAAATACCTGGAGGAACAGGCCAGTTTACAAACATAATCAATCCAATATCTATTTTTGGAATTCATAAATAGTATCAAATTGCTACAAATGGCAACTGTTAAAAAAAGCAAGAACCAAAAAACATGTGTTGGCAAGAATGTACAGACATAGGAACACTCATTACTTCCTGATTGGAATGTAAAATTGTGCAGCCACTGTGGAATACAGTTTAGTAATTCCTCAGAAAGCTAAGTCTAGCTTTCTAAGGGGCAGGGACTTAATGTCCTACCGACATGACCCAATCAAAGCCTTAATCCTAATTTAATCAAGTAAGAGTGAAACCTCTGAATCCAATACAATATAATATGCCCAGAGGAACAGACTAGTTTACAAACATAATCCAATATCTATTTTTGGAATTCATAAATAATACCAAACTGCTACACTCATTATTTGTTTCAAGTCCTGTGTCTCATCTGGAGCTTTGATTTGTTCCTTTTCCTGAGTTATATCTTCCTTTTTCTTGGAATGGATTGTAATTTTTTGCTGATGTCTGGGCATCTGATTATGATGCTGAATTTACTCTGATGTTGGGATGACCTCCCAACTCACTTTGAAGTCTCTTGCCATATAAACTCATTTGTCTTTACTTTTCCCCCCTTTTATTTGAGGTCTTTTTCCAGTTGCATTGCTATTTGGTGCTTGGTAGTAATCCCTTGGTGCCAGGGAGGCTCATCCCTGGGAGTCATGCCCCATGCTGGGGGGAAGATAATGCATTTATATGCTGAGTTTGGCTTAGAGAGTGGCCACATTTGAGCAACAAGGAGGCTCTCAGGAGGCAACGCTTGGACACCCCACAACACTAAGCTAAGTTTCAATTTCAAAAGCAAAGACTCATAAGCATACTTGTCAATATCAAGGGCCCATCAATTGTCATCCTTGCCAGTCATTGCCTCTGCACTTGGGCGACTGTTACTGCTCTATTAGAGAATGCTACCACTGTTCTTTGACTCTTGGTTCAACTTGTTCTATTTAGGATTGCCCCTATAAAACTGCTCAAACCAAGACTAAGAACCCAGTAATGGTGTGTAGGCCAGTTTCCAGGGGCTTTGGAGAGGGGGACAATAAAGGCACCTGATTTTATTTATTTGTTTGTTTATTTATTTATTTATTTATTTATTATTTTTCCCTTTTCATGCACTTTTCTGGTCTGCAGATTGTGTTCTTTGGTAGACATCTCAGCTCAGACCACAGATACTAGGCAGGAATGCATTCAGTGTAACTCTGCCAATGGGGGGGGGTACAGAAGTAATGTCCTCAGGGGGAGGGGCCAAGCCCTCACAAACAAATTTCCTAGAGGATGTTCTCCTCTCTTGGCTGGCTACAGCCTCCCTTCCTCTGCCTCCTCAGCAACCAGCCCAGGGCTATAAGGAAAGTGTTTGAGAAGGCAAGTTATCTTTAGCTCCCTGCTGGCTCTCAGTGCAAACAATGTCACAGCCCCACCAGGCCTTAAAGTGTGTGTCTCCTCCAATGCAGGCAACCAAATTCACTGGCCAAAATCCGAATGAGCTGTAGGCTGTGTCCCTTCCTCTCCCCTCTCTTGGGGAAGATGACCCCTGCATTCCCCTCAGTACACAGCCACTGAAGTCCACTGCCATGGAATTCTGCACACTGCTGTTTTCTCCGGGGGTGGGGGGATGGCTGCCAGCTACTGCTGCTGTAGCTTTACTCACAGGATTTTTCCAGCCACTTGAGGCTCCTTTCCTTTGCCCCTCTCTCTTCTGTGTGGTGCCTCACCTTCCCCTGGTGTCCTGAACCCCAGAGCAGCCTTCCAGACGGTCTCTGCCTGTCCTCTAGCTATTTTTTCTGAGAGAGGAGTGATCCCTCTGCCTCTCTAATCCTCTATCTTCCTGGAAGTCTTCTCCTATATATTTAATATCGTCCATTGTGTCTTTAATTCTAATAAGATCTGTTACTTTTCTTTGCAAGCTTTCAAATTCTTCTGTGTGTTCACCCTATATCTTTTTTTTTTTTTTTTTTTTTTTTTTCTTCACCAGTTCTTGTTCTTTCTCTGGGAGTTCTTCTTTACTCTGTCTTGTAGAGTTTTTGTTTGTTTGTTTGTTGCAAATCAATTTTATTGAACATATTAGTAAAGCATACAATTTATCCAAAGTGTATAATCCCTGTCTTCTTAATATCCTTAATCTCTTTAGCTATCTCATTGAATTTATTAAGGAGATTTGTTTGGATATCTGTGATTAGTTTTCTCAAATCCTGTGTTTATTCTGGAGGTTTCATTTATTCATTTGACTGGTCTCTACATTCTTGTTTCTTAATTTTCTGCTGGTGTCTTGGCATCTAATTTTTTGATGTGTTTATTCTATGCTCAATGCCTCTTTTTAGCCTATGTGTTTCTTATTGGTTGTCTTTTTGCTAAAGCTTCCCCTGTTCCTCCTTAGGCAATGTTAATCTGTTCTGTTTTTTATTTGCTTCTGGGTATTATTTTTTTAAAGATTTTATTTATTTATTTATTTCTCCCCACCCCCTCGTTCTTTGCACTTGCTGTGTCTGTTTGTCTTCCTTGTTTCTTTAGGAGGCACTAGGAACCAAACCCCAGACCTCCAATGTGAGAGGGAGGTGCTAATCCCTTGAGCTGCTTCTGCTCCCTGCTTTGCTGTGTCATTCATGTTTTTCTTCTTGGGTCTCTTGTTGTGTCAGCTCGCCACGCCACCCCATCATGCCAGCTCATTGTCTTGCTCGTCCTCTCTAGGAAACACCCAGAACCTCTGCTCCCTGCTTTTTTGTTGTGTCTTTCATTATGTTTTCCTTCTTGTGTCTCTTGTTGCATCATCTTGTTGTGTGAACTTGCTGCACCTGCCTGTCACGTCTGCTCACTGTCTTGGTCGTCTTCTTCAGGAGGCACCAGGAACCAAACCAGGGACCTCCCATGTGGTAGGTGGGAGCCCAATCACTTGAGCCACATCTTCTTTCCACTTCTGTGTATTTTTAATACTCCTTTTGTTTTCTCTAGTTGCTATTAATATTACCTGGAGGGATAATTTTGGTAGGAGTTTCCCACTGAACCTTCCCAGCTCAGATTTCCCAGACAAAACAGGTCCAGGGGACCTATGAAGGAGGTGTAGATTGATTCCAATGTGCTCTGGAAAGGAGGCCCTAAAGGCCACCAATCTTCTCTCTGATATCTCCCCAAATCCATGCTTTCCTAACATACCCAGCAGGTAGCACTCTTTATCCAGTTTTTTTCCTGCTGCCCTTTGGTTTTTCCATGCCTTTAATTCTTACCTGACTTAACTCCTGGTGGGGGCATGGTTCAGACTGAAGTCATCAGCCTACCTGGGATGAAACTGTTGCACAGTTCCCAACCACTGAGATCTGAGTTCTCAACTGCCACAACCTGCGCTGGGCCCCCTGAGGTGGGCAGTGACTCTGCCCTCACTGCATGAGAGAGTGATCAGACTGCCTGCATTTTCCCTCCTTCCTATCTGAGAGAGAGGGCATGCTTCCTCTCCTTCTAGGGGCACGTTGGGGCCGAGGGTGCCACAGCCCTTTAAAGTGGGAAGGGTGAATCTGCCTGTTCTGCCCCAAGGAAGTGTTCAAACGACATCCAATTTTTACTTCTGCTGGGTATGGAGGCTGTATTAGTCAGCCAAAGGGGTGCTAATGTGAAATACCAAAAATGGGTTGGTCTTTATAAAGGGTATTTATTTGGGGTAGAAGTCCACAGTTACCAGGCCATAAAGCATAAATTTCTTCTCTCACCAAAGCCCATTGCCACGTGTTGAAGCAAGACAGCTGCCGGCGTTTGCCAGGGTTCAGGCTTCTAGGGTTCCTCTCTTCCCAGGGCTGCGTTGCTCTCTGGGCTTAGCTCCTGTTTCCTCCACAAGGTCAGCTGTAGACAATCAGGCGAATGGCTCGCTTCTCTTCTCCTGGGGCCTTCTTTCCAACGTCAAAACTGCTTCTCAAAAAACTGCTTCAACTCTGTCCTTGCCTTGCCTTTTATATTCAATTCCCCCACCCACCAAGGGGTGGGGCTCAATGCCCTACTGACATGGCCCAGTCAACACCCTAATCATAACTTAATCATGCCCAGATTAACAGATCAGTTTACAAGCATGAGCCAATTATATTTTTGGAATTCATAATTACATCAAACTGCCCAATGGCTACAGGGGCCCAATAGTAGCTCTCCAACCTGGGCACATTGAACCTGATTCCTACCATCCCTGGGATCTGGTGTGTTTTTCAAGCACCCTTGCTTCTACTCCTGCTGGGGACAGGGATAGCACAAAGGCTGCTGGCTTCTTTTTGGCTTGGGAAGGCTTTAACCTCAGCTGTGCTCAAAATTGTAATCCAGCTAGCCAAATTTGCTAATCAACAGGCATAGTTGGTGCCAGACCACTTTCCTTCCCTTGCTTTTGGGAAAGGGAGCTTCTGCTTCCAGCCAGGGAGTTCGTCCCAAGGTAGCCCACCTTGTCAGTGGGGGATGAGCAAATCTATTCACGAATCTTCACCGCAGATTGTCAGTTTCCTTTTCCCGTTCTTCCCTGAATGGTGTACTATGTTTTTCTAGTCTCCAGATTCCCCCAAACAGTTGATTTGGACAGATCCTGACTGATTATTAGTTGCTCTGTGGGATGAGTTGATTGTTAGAGCTCACTACTCTGTTGCCATTTTGGATCTCTCTCCTTCTAGGAGTGTTATTGTTCTGGTTCTTATATTTAGGTCTATGATCCATTGTGAGTTGATTTTTGTATATAGTGTGAAGTAGGAGCCATGTTCATTTTTTTTGCATATGGACATCCAGTTTTCCCAGCACCATTTGTTGAAGAGTCTGTTCTTCCCCAATTGAGTGACCTTGGAAGTCTAATAAAAGATCAGTTGGCCATAGACGTGAGGGTTCATTTCTGAACTCTCAATTCAATTCCATTTTTCCATGTCTGTCCTTGTGCCAGTACTATGCTGTTTTGATAACGGTGGTTTTGAAATAAGTTTTAAGATCAGAAAATGTGAGTCCTCCAACTCTGTTCTTCCTTTTCAAGATAGCCCTGGCTATTAGGGCTCCTTACACTTCCATATAAATTTTTTTTTTTTTACTTTTTTTTTTAATGAGGTACTGGGGATTGAACCTGGGACCTCGTACGTGGGAAGCAGTCACTCAAACTACTGAGCTACACTCGTTCCCCATATAAATTTGATAATTGGCTTTTCCACCTCTGCAAAGAAGGCTGTTGGAATTTTGATTGTGATTGTGTTGAATCTATAAATTACTTTGAGTAGAACTGACATCTTAATAATCTTCTAATCCAAGAACATGGAATGTCATTTTTAAAAATTTAGGTCTTCTTTGAATTCTTTTAGAAATGTTTTGTAGTTTTCTTTGTACAAGTCCTTTACATCTTTGGTTAGGTTGTTTCCTAGATAGTTGATTTTTCTAGTACTATTATAAATGGAATTTCTTTCTTAATTTCCTCTTCAAATTGTTCATCATTAGTATATAGAAACATTACTGATTTTTGCATGTCAAGCTTGTACCTCACAACTTTGATGAATTTGTTTATTAGTTATAGTAGTTTTATTGTGGATTTTTCTGGATTTTTTTGTATAAAGGATCATTTAATCTGCAAACAGGGAAAGTTTTACTTCTCCCTTTCTGATTTGGATGCCTTTTATTTCTGTTTCTTGCCTAATTTCTCTGCCTAGAACTTCCAGTACATTGTTGAATGACAGTGTTGAAAGTAGGCATCCTTGTCTTGTTCCTGCTACTAGAAGGAAAGCTTTGTCTTCACCATTGAGTGTAATGTAAGCAGTGGATTTTCCATATATGCCCTTTATCATGTTAACAAATTTCCTTCTCCTAGTTTTCTAAATACTTTCATCAAGAAGAGATGCTGGATTTTGTCAAATGCCATTTCTGCATCTGTTTAGATGATCATGTGGGTTTTTCTCCTGTGTTCTGTTAATGTAGTGTATTACATTAATGGGTTATATTATGTCAAACCACCTTTGCATATATCAGGGATAAATCCCACTTGATCATGGTGTATAATTCTTTTAATGTGCTTTTGGATTTGATTTGCTGGTATTTTGTTGAAGATTTTTGCATCTATATTCATAATGGATATTGGCCTGTAGTTTTATTTTCTTGTGGTATCTATATCTGGCTTTGATATTAATGTGCTGTTGGCCTTATAAGATAGTTAGGGTGTTTTCCCTTCTCTTCAATTGTTTGGAAGTGTTTGAGTAGGATTGGTGTTAATTCTTCTTGGAATGTTTGGTAAAATTCCCCTGTGAAGCCATCTGGTCCTGGACTTTTCTCTGTTGAGGTTTTAGATTACTGATTCAATATCTTTGCTGGATATTGGTTTGTTGAGGTCTTCTATTTCTTCTTGATTCTGTGTAGGTACTTTGTGTGTTTCTAGGAATATGTCCATTTCATCTAGGTTTTCTAATTTGTTGGTGTACAGTTGTTCTTAATATACTCTTATGATCCTTTTATTTCTGTGGGGTTGGTAGTAATGTCCCCTTTTCATTTCTGATTTTAGTTGTTTATGTCCTCTCTCTTTTTTTCTTTGTCAGTCTATCTAAAGGTTTGTTGATTTTATTGATCTTTTTAAAGAGACAACTCTTGGTTCATTGATTCTCTATTGTTTTTCTATTCTTTATTTCATTTATTTCTGCTCTAATCTTTATTTCTTTCCTTCTGGTTGCTTTGAGTTTAATTTGTTCTTTTTCTAGATCACCCAGTTTTGAGGTTAAATCTCTGATTTGAGATCTTTTTTTTTTCTTTTTTAATGTAAGCATTGAGAGCTATAAATTTCCCTCTTGGCTCTGACTGTGCTGCACCCCATAAATTTTGATATTTTGTATTTTCATTTGCCTCAAAATCTTTCCTAATTTCCCTTGTGATTTCTTCTTTTACCCATTAGTTTTTTGTTTTTTTTTACAACTCTGTTTAATATTCAATTCTTCATGTTATTGATTTCTAGCTTCATTCCATTGTTGTCAGAGAAGATTCATTGTTTGATTATATTTTTGAATTAATTTTTGATGTGTTTTGTGACCTAATATATGGTCTATCCTGGAGAGTGATCCATGTGCAATAGAGAAATGTGTATACTGATGCTGTTGGGTGAAGTGTTCTATATATGTCTGTTAGGTGTAGTTGGTTTAGGGTTTCATTCAAGTCTTCTATTTCTTTATTGGTCTTCTGTCTAGATGTTCTATCCATTATTGAAAGTGGTGTATTGAAGACTCCTACTGTTGATTACAACCATCTATTTTTCTTTCACATCTGTCAATATTTGCTTTATATAGTTTGAGGGTCTGCCATTAGGTGCATATATATTTATAATTGTTATGTCTTCTTGAAGGAGTGACCTCTTCATCAGTATATAGTGACCTTCTTTGTCACTCCTTACAGTGTTTGGCTTAAGACAAAAAGTATTACCAGTTGTATTAGGGTTTTCTAGTCATGGTCCATAGTGTACATTTGACACAGTTTTTCCATACCCTCCCGTTATCAGCACAGTACATCTTTGGCATTGATGCAAGAATATTACAGTATTGTTGTTAACCATAGTCCATAGGTCACACCAATTGTATTTTTCCCATGTGTCTCCACTTTCCCACCACTCTGCAATAGTGAGATACCTCCACGCTCACAGAAGGACACTCTTGCATCTGTACCATCAACCACAATTCTCATCCATCTCTGGGCTCACTGTGTTATTCAGTCCCTAGATTATTCTCTAGCTTTCTTTCAATTGACATTTACTTCCCCAGACTACCCTTTTCAGCCACAATCCCATGTATAAACCAGGTGCTACTCACTATAACGTGTTACAATCAACTTTATCCATTTCCACACTTTTACAGTTGTTAATTAAAACTTCTGCATACATTAATCATCATAGTTCTTCTCAACCCTCCTCTTATTTCCTAATAGACTATACTCTAGGTTTTAACTCCATGTGTTTATTCTTCATATTTAGTTCATACTAATGAGACCATGCAATATTTTTCCTTTTGTGTCTGGCTTACTTCACTTAGCATAATGTCTTCAAGATTCATCATATGTATGTTATCATATGTGTCCCAATTTCATTTCTTCTTACTATAATATAGTATTCCATTGTATGTGTATACCACATTTTGTTTATCCATTCATTGGTTGATGGACACTTAGGTTGTTTCCATCTTTTGGCAATTGCAAATAATGCCACTATGAACATTGGTGTGCAGATGTCTGTTTGTGTCACAGCTTTTAGTTCTTCTGGATATATTCCTAGTAGAGGAATTGCTGAATTAAATGGCAGTTCTATATTTAGCTTCTTGAGGAACTGCCAAACTGTCTTCCATGGAGGCTGCATCATTTTACAATCCCATCTGGTGAAGGTTTTCATGAGTTCCCCAGAAGAAGCTGGCCAACTGACTTAGAGATGGGAATTCTCTCTTCTGACTGCTGAAATAATCACTTTTCCCTTTAAAACCTTCAACTGATTGGATAAGACATCTCTCATTTATGAAGGCAATCTCCTCAGTTGGTTGTAGATATAATCAGCTGTGGTGGTTTGAAACTATATGTACCCCCAGAAAAGCATGAAATTAATCAATCCCTTGAGTATGGACCCATGGTAAATAGAATCTTTTGATGAGGCTCCTGCAGTTAAGGTGTGACTCACCTCATTCAGGATGGGTATTAATCCTCTTACTGGAGTCTTTTATAAATGGATGAATGCAGAGAGAGAGAAAGAGAGCAAGAGAGAGAGGGAGGGAGGGAGAGGGAGAGAAAGCCATGGGAGCAAGAAGCTGAAAGCAACAAAATTAGAAGAGAAGGGAGACCAGTAGATACTGCCATGTGCCTTGCAATGTGGCAGAGAATGCAAGGATTGCCAGGAGCTGCTCTTTAGGAAGAAAGAATTGTCTTGATGATCCCTTCATTTGGACATTCTCATGGCCTCAACTGAAAATTAATAAATTCCCACCATTTAAGCTCAACCCATTTCATGGTATTGTTTTAAGTAGCCTAACAAATTAAAACATCAGCCATAGATGCAATCAACTTACTAATGATTTAGGCCCATGAAATGTCCTCAGAGTAACAATCAGGCCATTGCTTGCTTAACCAAACTGGACACCATCACCTGTCCAAGTTGACACATGAACCCAACCATCACAGTCCACCCCTTGTCTATTTGGAAACCACACACATCATTTTAAACCATACTTAATCACTCAATAAAAAACATTAACACATATTTTTGGCCTAACAATATTCAACTATCCTGCATACTACCAGAAATTTACTAACTCTCTCTAGAACAGTGTGCAAATCCTTGGGTAATAGTCACTCTTAAACTTGATATACTATAACTTAAATATTATGACATGAAACTAATAAAACTTATGTCATATAAGAGTATAATATTGGGAAGAAAACAAATATATTTCCTTTATGTACATATATAATAATACTCATAACAAATCAAGGAAGAAATACTCATAACCGTTATAATCCTCATTTCTGTAACTGGTCATGTGGTCATAATTTATACTTATCACTACCTTCTTCCACTACCCCTTCCATGTTTCCTTAACCTCAACAAGCACCTCAGCTGGCCATGATTCTTTGCCTGGTGGAGTGGCCCAAAACTTCAACCTGAAGTTTCTGGGCCATTGGAAGTCCTGCCAGGATTGGGTTGTTGCAATTTTCCATTGACTTAAATCACAGGGCATCGTAGTACTAAGAGACACCCTAGGGGACCTTCTATATTCCAGGCAAACTCCTCTTTACCTCCATTGTGTAGTAGCAGTCATATTTATCCTTGATAGTCAGGATCAATTACCCCAGCCAGTATAGTAATTCCCTGCTTTGCTTGTTGATTCAGAGGCAAGAAGAGCCCAAAGTGGCCAGGTGGAAGTCTAAATTTCCAGTTCAATGGAATTGTTGTATCTCCTGGTGGAAGCACTCATCATTTTGGAACTAAGACCTGTAGTTCAGCAGAGCTTAAGGTTGCAGGGACAGGAAGCAAAAATTTTCCTAGTGGATCACTAAGGGTAATAGTAAGTGGTGCTACTCCCATTTCCACCCCTTGATTCCTGGACCCATGGATCCTGGCTATGGGAGAAACACCACCATAGAGTGGATGCTTATTGAGAGCATACACAACCCCATCCCTGCAGGATATTGCCACCTAGTTGGTCCTATAATTGAGTCTTCAAAAGGGCATTCCACCATTCTATCTATCTAACTCTTTCAGGATGATAGGGACTATGGTAAGACCTGTGAATTACATGAGCAAGTGCCCATTCCTGCACTTCATTTGCTGTGAAGTGGGTTCCTTTATAAGAAGCAATGCTGTGTGGAATACCATGATGGTGGATAAGGCATTCTGTGCATCCACAGATGGTGGTTTTGGAAGAAGCATTGGTGCAGGGAAGACAAACTCATATCTGGAGTATGTTTCTATTCCAGTTTTGAAAAATCATACCATGTAGCAGGCTGATCTCCTTAGGTAATGGTGCCATATCGGGGACTGATTGTGGGTCTCTGCTGTTGGCAGATTGGGCACTCAGCAGTGACTGTAGCCAGGCCAGCCTTGGTGAGGAGAAGTCCATGTTGCTGAGCCCATGCATAATGTCCATCCCTACCACCATGGGCACTTTTTTCATGAGCCCATTGGGCAATGACAGGACTGGCTGGGGAAAGAGTGCCTGCCACAGAGCTGGTCATCTTATCCACTTAAGTATTAAAATCTTCCTCTGCTGAAGTCACCCTCTGGTGAGCAGTCACATAAGTCACAAATATTTTCATGATTTTGCCCACTCAGAAAGGTCTGTCCACATACCTCTTCCTCAGACCTCTTTGTCACCAATTTTCCAATCAGGGAAAATTGGTTGGACCATCCAACCAAACCATTGGCAACAGCCCCTGAATCAGTGTACAAATGCACTTCTGATCATTTCTCCTTCCAAGCAAAATGAACAATCAGGTGTACTACCTGAAGTCCTGCTCACTGGGAAGATTTGCCCTCACCACTGTCCTTCAGGGACATCCCAGGAAGGGGTTGAAGTGTTGCAGCTATCCACTTTTGGGTGGTACCTGCATATCGTGCAGAACCACCTGTAAACTAGGCCTGAGTTTTCTCTTCCTTAGTCAACTGATTGTAAGGAACTCCCCAAGAGTCCATAGCTGTGGGATGGGAAAGAGAAGGCAATGTGACAGGAGTGGTGACCATGGGCATTTGGGCCACCTCCTTATGTAATGTACTTGTACCTTCAGGAACCACTGAAGCCCTATCTCATATATATCATTTCCAATTTATGATAGAGTGCTGCTGTACACTCCCAATTCTATGGTTTGGTGGGTCAGATAATACCCAGCTCATTATAGGCAACTCAGGTCTCGGTAACTTGGTGGCCCATGGTTAAGCATTCAGTCTTTACTAAGGCCTAATAGCAGGCCAAAAGCTGTTTCTCAAAAGGAGAGTAATCTGCAGAGGCTGGCAGGGCTTTGCTCCAAGATCCTAAGGGTCTTCATTGTGATTCTCCTGTAGGGACCCACCAAAGGCTCCAGACAGCATGCCTCTTTGCCTCTGACACTTCCAACACCATTGGATCTGCTGGATCATATGGCCTAAGTGGCAAAGC
The DNA here is from genome assembly GCA_026826555.1 of Tolypeutes matacus. Taxonomy (NCBI): domain Eukaryota; kingdom Metazoa; phylum Chordata; class Mammalia; order Cingulata; family Chlamyphoridae; genus Tolypeutes; species Tolypeutes matacus. Next base: position 527,198 of record JAKSZT010054512.1, read on the forward strand.
ACCTTGCACAGCAGCCTGGACCTGTTTCAGAGCCTCCTCTTTTTCCAGTCCCCACTCAAAACTAGCAGCCTTTCTGGTCACTTTCAGGGCACACATAGAAATCTTCACATCCTTCATGTGGCACTTAAGTTGCAAATGTGAAGACTTGAGCTAATCCCTTTCTTTTATAACTGTCTCCAGCATATTTAGGATCAACCAGCCAACATTAATATAACTTTTAATTCCACAAAACTCTGTTAAGGTGCCAAAAACACTCGCCCAGAGCCTTGCCTCTTATAAGCATTGGGGTAGCCATATTCAGTGGTGATATATTGTGTATCTCTATTGCCAACTCATGCCGTAGGCTATCAGTGCCATCTTGATTACTGGAAATAGAGACATTAGTGCCTTTGAATCTCATCATATTAGAGGACCAATTCTCCAAACCCCAGAAGCAATTCAGAAATTCCAATAGGCAGGCTGCAAGCTGTGAACCCCAGTGAAGATTTTTGATCATTTTTCCAGGAGAAGCTGGCTGGGTAATGTAGAAATGGAAATTCTCTCTTTTAACTACTGAAGTCATCACTTCTCTTTTTAAAGCCTTCAACCGATTGGATGAGATGCATTTCATTGTTGAAGGCAGTCTCCTCGGTTGGTTGTAGATGTAATCAGCCATAGATGCAATCAACTTACTGATGATTTAAGTCCATGAAATGTCCTTACAGTAACCATCAGGCCAGTGCTTCCTTGATCAAACAACTGGGCACCATCACCTGGCCAAGTTGACACATGAACCTATTCATCATACCAGTAATAAAGAGGGACATGTGATAATGACAAATTGGTCAACATAGTAAAAAAGTATATTATCAGTATATTTGTATCTAATAACAGAACCCACAAAATACCTGAAGCAAAATTTGACAGAATTAAAGAGGAAATAGTACCCCTCTCTTAGTAAAAACTAAAAATAACTAGACAAAATATTAGTAAAGTCATGAGTGATCTGAATGACACTGTCAACCACTTTGTCCTAATTGGTGTTTATAAAACACTATACCCCCGTTCTCTCCCCGTCGGCCTCCTCCGGCTCGGGTTCAAGCGCGCGGGGGCGGGGGCGGGGGGCGGCGCAGGGGGCGGGGGGCCTCTTGGGGCAGCAGACCTGGAGGCGGAGGTCTCCCGCGAAACCAGCGGAGCTGGAGTTCGTGCAGATGCTGGCCATCGTGGTGGTGATGATGGTGGTCGTGGTGGTGATCACGTGTCTGCTGAGCCACTACAAGCTGTCCGCACGCGCCCTCGTCAGCCGGCACAGCCAGGACAGGCGGAGAGAAGAGGCCCTCTCGTCGCTGGAAGGACGGCAGATGGTTCATTGAGTTAGGAAAGAAAAGCAAGAGGCTTCAGAGTGGGTGCAGGGCAGCCAGGAAGGATGCCTCTGACCCTCAGACAGCACTGTGTCTGGCAGCGGGATCCCAGAGCCACAGGCCTATGCCCCGCCGCGGCCCACCGACCGCCTGGCCGTGCCCCCCTTCACGCAGCGAGACCGCTTCCACAGCTTCCAGCCCACGTACCCGTATCTGCAGCACGAGATCGACTTGCCCCCCACCATCTCGCTGTCCGACGGCGAAGAGCCCCCGCCCTACCAGGGCCCCTGCACGCTCCAGCTGCGGGACCCCGAGCAGCAGCTGGAGCTGAACCGCGAGTCCGTGCGGGCACCGCCCAACAGAACCATCTTTGACAGTGACCTGATGGACAGCGCCGTGTTGGGGGGCCCCTGCCCCCCCAGCAGTAACTCGGGCATCAGTGCCACGTGCTACGGCAGCGGCGGGCGCATGGAGGGGCCGCCCCCCATCTACAGCGAGGTCATCGGGCACTACCCGGGGCCCTCCACCTTCCAGCATCAGCAGAGCAACGGTCCGCCCTCCTTGATGGAGGGGACGCGCCTCCCCCATGCACACATCTCCCACCTGGAGAGCACAGCCGTCTGGAGCAAAGATAAGGAGAAGCAGAAAGGACAGCCTCTCTAGGAAGCCCCCGGGGGCCGGGGCGGCGATAAAAAGGAAAAAACACTCCGCACTTCTTCAAAGAGAAGAGAGAGGAGCCCGGGAATGCCACTCAGTGCAGCACGTAACCATCCTTTACCACCTCTCTGTGTATAAATATTTACATGTTATGTCTGGTCTGAACGCACAAGCTAAGAAAGCTTGCAAAAACCCACGTTTCTTTGTTGAGCTGTGTCTTGAAGGCAGAAGAGAAAAAAAAAAAAAACCTAGATTAGTCTTCTTTTGTTTCTAGTTGAGCTGCGTGCGTGAATGCTTATTTTGTTTGTTTATGATTATTTCACTTAACTTTAAAGACATATTTGCACAAAACCTTTGTTTAAAGATCTGCAATATTATATATATAAATATATATAAAATAAGAGAAAAACTGTATGTGCGAGGGCAGGAGTATTTTTGTATTAGAAGAGGCCTATTTAAAAAAAAGTTGTTTTCTGAACTAGAAGAGAAAAAAATGGCAATTTTTGAGTGCCAACTCAGAAAGTGTGTATTACCTTGTAAAAAAAAAATTACAAAGCAGGGGTTTAGAATTATTTATATAAATGTTGAGATTTTGCACTATTTTTTAATATAAATATGTCAGTGCTTGTTTGATGGCAATTTCTATCATGTCGGTTGAGACTTTAAGGGAGAAATGTCAAAATATCAGAGTAGTCGTTTGGCAGAGGAGTGAGCCCCCCGTGGTAGCCGGAGAGCAGCCAGCTTCCCGGGGGAGTGAGGGGCTGCTTTCCCTGCCAGTGGATGCGTTGATTTAGTGATAGATTATTACCATGTTATACATTCCCTGCCGAAGGGGACATACTCCCCACCCACCCCCACCCCTGGGCCACTTAGATCCAAACGAACAAAACTCCGAACAGACTTTGGATCTCAAACGAAAATAGGAAAATTATTCCAGAAACACCAAGTTCCAGGTGCTGGTTATACCTTTTCCAAAATGAAAATAAACTGTTCTCTGAAAAAATAAAATAAAATAAAATAAAACACTATACCCCCAAATTAGAGGATACCTATTCTTTTCAAGTGCAAAGATAGACCATCAAACAAATCTCAATACATTTCAAGAGACTGAAATCAGAGTATATTCTTTGACCACAATGAATTAAATTGGAAATCAATAACAAGATATCTAAGAAAACAAAACAATATTTGAAAATTAAACAACACACTTCCAAATAATCCACAAGACAAAGAAGAAAGCACAAAAGAAATTAGAAAATATTTAAACGGAATTAAAACAAAAACAACATATCAAGATTTATGGATGCAGCCAGAGCAGTGCTTAGAAATTTATGGTTTTAAATGTTTATATTTTATTTTAAAAAGAAATGTCTAAAATCAATTACATAAACATATTATGACTCAAGCAATGGAAGAAATTACAACATTGATGTGAAGCCAGTGGCCACTGGAGGCTCTGGGGGCAGGGAGAGGGAAAAGCAGTTGTAATACAGGGGCTTTTTCGGAACTTGGGAATTGTCCTGAGTGACATTGCAATAACAGATATAGGCTATTTTATATCATCATATAACATGCAGAGCTGTGTGGGAGAGAGTGTGGTCTACAATGTGAAATATGGTCCATGCTTAATGGCAAAGCCCCAGGATGTGTTTATCAATGGCAATTAATGTGCCACACTAATGAAGGATGTTTATGTGGGAGGTTGTGGAAGGTGTGGGAGGTGGGGTGTATGGGAATCCCTATATTTTTTGTTTAACATTTATGTAATCTAAGTATCTTTAAAATTTTTTTTTAATTAAAAAAAAATATATATATATCAATTACATAAGGTTTCATCTTAAAAAGCTAGAAAAATAAGGGCAAGGTAAACCCAAAGTGAGTAGAAGAAAGGAAGTAATAAAGATAGGAACGGATATCAACAAAATAGAAAGCAGAACTGTGTGGGAGAGAATGTAGACTACAATGTGAACTATGGTCCATGCTTAATAGCAAAGCTCCAGGATATGTTTATCAATTGCAATGAATGTGCCACACTAATGAAGGATGTTTATGTGGGAGGGTGTGGGAGGTGTGGGGAGTGGGGCATATGGGAATCCTTATAGTTTTTGTGTAACATTTATGTAATCTAAGTATCTTCTAAAAAAAATTATTAAAAAAATAATAATATACTGTATTCATAGCAGTTTATTATTATTGGTTTACTGTTACAAATATAATGTGATTAAAGGAAGTCATTAGGAAGGACTGATATTGGAAACATGAATAAAAGAGTAAGGACAGTAATTTTTAAAAAATAAAAAGTAGAAAAAGAATAGAGGAAAATTAACGAGTCAAAACCTGGTTCTTTGAAAAAATCAACAAAATCAATAATCTCCTAGCTAGCTAGACAAGAGAAAAAGGAACACAATTTAATAACATCAAGAATGAAAGAGGACCTCGCTACTAATCCTATGGACATTAAACAACTAATAAGGGCAGATTTTGAATAACTTAATGCCAATAAATTTGACAACTTTGATAAAGGGACAAATCCCTTAAAAATTATAATTTATCAAAACTGACAAATATGAAGTAGAAAAATATGAATAGTTCTATGTCTATTGCCCACTCCCCCCCCGAGATGGCTCCTTGCCTGTTTGCCCATTGTTTGTGCTCATTGTCTGCTTGTTGCCTGTTTGTTTTTTCTTTAGGAGGCACTGGGAACCAAACCCGGGACCTCCCATGTAGGAGGCAGGCACTCAACTGCTTGAGCCAAATCCATTCCCTGCTTGTTTGTGTTTTTTTTTTTTTTTCTTTTTATGCTTGTTTATCAAGCAGTTTTATTGAGATACATTCACATACCATATGATCTATCCAATGTGTATAATCAATGGCTGTTACTATAATCACAGTGTTGTACAGTCATCATCTCAAAAATTTTAGAGCCATTTCATTACTCCAAAAAGAAAGACTCCACACAACTTAGCTTTCCTTCCTCAGACCTACATAACCACTAATCTAATTTCATCTTTAGAAATTGATTTGTATTTACATTTTATATCAATGGAATCATACAGTATGTAGTACTCTGTCTGGTCTCCTTCAAGCAGTGTAAGGTTTTTTTGTCTGATAGTAACATTGTGTAGTATTAACTTACATTTGTTCAGCTTCAAAGAAAAATGGTCTTATATATGCAGTTCTATGCATATTCATATTTCACATAATATATTTAGTTCAAAATAGGCCAATCATACAGTATTTGTCCTTTTTGTGTCTGGCTTGCTTCACTCAACATATTGACCTCCAGTTTCATCCATGTTGTCATATGTTTCACAAATTCATTTCTTCTTACCGCTGCATAATATTCCATTGTGTGTATACTCCACAGTTTGTTTATCCACTCATCAGTTGATGGACACCTGGGTTGTCTCCAATTTTTGGCTATCAAAAGTAATGCTGTTATGAACATCGGTGTGCAGGTGTCTATTCGTGTCACTGCTCTCGGTTCTTCTGGGTATATACCTAGCAAAGTATTGTTAGGTCCCATGGAAAGTCTATATTCAACTTCCTTAGGAACTGCCAAATAGTCCTCCACAGTGGCTGTACCATTCTACATTCCCACCAACAGTCAATAAGCATTCCTATCTCTCCACATCCTCTCCAACATTTACAGTTTTCTGACATTTTAATAGCAGCCATGTGGGAGGTGGGCACTCAACTCCTTGAGACACATCTCCCTGCTCATTTGTTTTTGCTTGTTGTCTGCTTGTTGTCTGCTTGTTGTCTTACTCGTTTTTTATTTTCTCATTGTCTGCTCTTTGTTTTTCTTATTGTCTGCTCATTATTTTTTCTCAATGTCTGTGTTGTAACCCAGGAGATCGAACACACTCAGACTTTAACCACTTTTATGAAGTTTATTGAGCTAAGCCCGCGGGTGACTGCAGCACCTCTCACGCAGGAGAGAACTGCAGCCCTGAGGTTCTAAAATGGCTCCCTTTTATAGGGGGTTGCTGACGCAGTTTGCAAGCAAGCAGGATGTACAGAAGCGGATCTTGGTGGTTAGCTAGCGTTTGCGCACTTTCCTTGGTATGCGACGTCCTGATAGCCTGGGGCATAGCTGCAGGGTTGAGATGTTCTTGCAAGATTGTTCAAGGGAGGGGAGGTTGTGTGCTTTTCAGATAGGACACTTAGGGGACAGTGGAAAAATTTCTTCTCTACGTTACTCTGGTTGCCATGAAGGCCAATGAATAGGCTAATTTAGGGTACAACATCTGCTCACTGTTTGTCTTCTTTAGGAGATACCAGAAATGAACCTGAGACCGCCTATGTGGGAGGCAAGCGCTCAACTGCTTGAGCCACATCCAGTCCCCCTATGTCTATTAAGGAAATTAAATTTATCAGTGGTGACTGCAGCAAAATATTGTGAATGAAATTACTACCAATGAATTGCATGCTTAAAAATGGTTAAAATGGAAAGAACATTATCAGGAATTTGAAAAGACAACTTACAGAATGGGAGATAATAGTTACAAATTATAAATCTGATAAGGATTTATTATCCAAAATATATAAAGAAATGCTACAACTTAACAACAACAACAAAAAAGACAAACACCCTTATTTTAAAAGGTGGAAAGAACTTTGTGATGATTTGAAACTGTATGCATCCCAGAAGAGTGTTTTTTTTTTAATGTTAATCCATTCCTGTGGGTGTGGACCCACTGTAAGTAAGATCTTTTGGTGATAGGATCCTTTTTTTTTTAATTTTTAAAAAAGATTTATTTATTTACTTTATCCATTTTAATCCCCCCCCTTCCCCATTTTGCTGTTTTTTGTGTCCATTCACTGGGCAATTCTCTGTGTCTGTTTCCTGCCATCTCTTCTCATCCTCCTCCTCCAGTCTTCACCAGGATTCGATCCTGGAGACTTCCGATGTAGGAGAGAGGTATTCTGCCGCCTGCGCCACCTCGGCTCCTGGCTTCTGGAGATTTTGGAGCATCTCGAATTGTCTCTCCCCTCTGTCTCTCTCCTGTTATGTCATCATCCCGCTGCATGGCTCCTGGGGCCCGTCAGCTCACCAGCACACAGAGCCTGGCAGCCCATGCGCCTTCTATATATATATTTTTTACTTTACCGGGAGGTCGCAGGGATCGAACCCACGTCCCTCCATATGGCAGACGGACGCCGAACCATTTGAGCCACATCCGCCCCCCTGGTGATAGGATCTTAAGATGAGACCCACTCATTCAAGGTGAGTCTTAATCCTCTTACAGAAGTCCTTTTTAAGAGAATGAAATGCAGACAAAGAGAGAAAAGCTGCAGAAGTAAGAAGCTGAAAGCAACGAAAACCAGAAGAGAAGAGAGAGACCAGCAGATGCTGCCATGTGCTTTGCTATGTGACAGAGGAGTCCAGGATTGCCAGCAGCCAGTCTTCAGGGAGAAAGCATCACCCCATAATGCCTTGATTTGGACATTTTTCGCAGCCTTGAAACTGTAATCTTGTAAGCTGAAAATTCCCGCTATTAAAAGCCAACCCATGTTATGGTATCTGCTTTGAGCAGCTTTAGCAAACTAAAAGAGATTTGAATAGACATTTCTACAAAGAAGACATACAAATCGCTAATTAACACATGAAAAGATTCTAATGTCCTTAGTCATCAGATAAATGAAAATCAAACAGACAATGAGATGCTACTTCACACCCACTAGCATGGCTATTATTTAAAAATGGAAAATAAGAAGTGTTGGTGAGGATGCAGAGAAATAAGAACCCTTGTACTTTGTTGGTGGAAAGTCAAAAGTGGTGCAACCACTGTGGAATACAGTTTGCCAGTTCCTCAAAGAGTTAAATTGAAAACAGGAACTTGAAAATATTCACAAATCACATATCAAACATATTCTTGTACACCATTATTCATAGCAGCATTATCCAAAAAGTGGAGGAAATCCAAGTGTCCATCAACAGATGAATGGATAAACAAAATGTAATATATACATATAATGGAATATTATTCAGTTATAAAAAAGAATTAAGTGCTGATACATGCTAAAACATGAATGAACCTTGTAAACTTTATGTTCAGTGAAATAAACCAAACAGACAAATATTGTATGATTACACTTACATGAAATATCTAGAATAAGTAAATTCACAGAGACAGAAAGTAGATGCAAGGTTAACAGGGGTGAGGGGGAGGAGGGAATGGGGAGTTTTTTTGAATAGGTAGAGTTTCTGTTTGGGGTCATGAAAAAGTCTTGGTAATGGATGGTGGTGTCGGTAGCACAACACTGTGAATATGATTAATACTGCTGAAGTTTAAATTTAAAAATGGTTAAATGGAAAATTTTGTGTTATATATATGTTACCTCAATAATTTTTTTTTAAAAACCTAAAAAACATAAACTTCCACAGAAGAAAAAAGCCCCAAGCCCAGATGGTTTTACTGGTGAAATCTATTAAAGATTCAAGGAAGAGATAACACCAGTCTTACTTAAACTCTTCCAGAAAACAGAGAAGGGAATAGTTCCCAACTCATTTTATGAGGATAGTATAACCCTGATACCACAACCTGACAAACATGTTACAAAAAAGTAAATTATATGCCAAAATCCCTCATGAACATAGGAGAGTATACCTTCATGATTTGGTGATAGGCAAAGGTTTCTTAGGACATGGATAACTATCAATGAAAAAAACATTAAAAAACTGGCAGTTTGAGATTATTTTATGAATCTCAGAAAGAGAAAAATTATGTTTTGAACTAGTTTATTCCTGTGGGCATGATACCCTTTGCATTAAATTTGGTTGAGTGTCCTTTGATTAAATTACTTGATAAGATAAATTTAGGGCTTTTGATTGGACATGTCAGTGAGGTGTGACTCAGGTTGAGTCTCCGCCCACTTCCTGGGTCTGATATAAAGCCGAAGACACAGAGAGAGACAGAGAGACACAGGAAAATGAATCTGACATATTTGATTCTGCAATGTAAGAGAGAGGACTGCAGACAAACAGAAGCCCTTGAGAGGCTCAAAGAGGCTGGGCCCACAGAGCAGCTGAAGAGGAGATGAACCCTGCTATATGCCTATTTGTCCTCAGCTGAGCTCAAACCTCGGGAAGAAATTGGAGCAGCTGAGACTGATATAGAAGGCATGGAAAGAGTCAAGCTCTGTGCTTGGTTGCCCTCAGTTGAGCTCAAACCTCAGCAGAGGTCCGTGGCCATCTTGCTTCAACATGTGGTAGCTGACTTTGGTAAGAAAGCATCTTTGATGGTACCTTGGTTTGGACTTTTCACAGCCTTGGAACTGTAAGCTTTTACCCCAAATAAATCCCCTTTATAAAAGCCAACCCATTTCTAGTACTTTGCATTGGCAGCCCTTTGGCAAACTAAAACAATAACCTTCATCAAAATTTTAAACTTCTGCTTATGAACTGACACCATTAAGAAAATTCATGGGGGAAAAGATGTGGCTCAAGCAGTTGGGTGCCTGCCTGCCACATGGGAGGTCCCAGGTTCGGTTCCTAGGGCCTCCTAAAGAAGATGAGCAAGACAGTGAGCTGACATGATGGGCTGGCATGGCAAGCTGATGCAACAAGATGACACAATGAGATGATGCAACAAAGAAACAAAACAAGGAAACACAATGAAAGACACAACAAGCAGGGAGTGGAGGTGGCTCAAGTGATTGGGTACTTCCTTCCTGCATGCAAGGTCTGGGTTCAGTTCCTGGTGCCTCCTAAAAATGAAGATGAGCACACAATGAACAGACAGAGAGAGCAGACAGTGGGCGCAATCACTGAGAAGGAGGAGAAATAAATAAAGTAAATCTTAAAAAAAAAAAGAAAAGAAAATACAGGGAGCAGATGTAGCTCAAGTGGTTGAGCACCTGCTTCCCATGTATGAGGTCCTGGGTTCGATCCCCAGTACCTCCTAAAAAAAAAAAAAAAAAGAAAGAAAATACATAGGGAAGCCATAAACTGGAAGAAAATATTCACAAAACATATATCTGAAAAAATGACTGTTATTCAGGATGTATAAAGAACTAATGGCCCATAAAATAAAAAAATAAATACCTAATAAAAATGGGGAAAAGATTTGAACAGACACGTCACAATGGAGGATAGATGAATAGACAGGAAATGCATGAAAAACATGTTTAACATTATTAGTCCTGAGGGAAATGCAAATTAAAATAGCAATGAGATACACCTGCCAGAATTGCTAAAATCAATAAAACTGATGACGTATAATTTTGGCAAGGAGTCTCATTCTTTGTTTTGGAAAAAGGCTTGGCAGTTTCTCATAAATCTAAACATACACATACCCTGTGATCCAACAATTCCACTCTTAGGTGTTTGCTCAAGAGAAATGAAAGCATATGTCCACAAGAAGACCTGTGCAAGAATTTTCATGGCAGCTTTATGGGAAATAACCCAGGTTCCATCAATAGGAAAATAAATAAACATATTGAGGTCTATTTATATAATATACTATGACTCAGTGATAGAAAAGAATGAACTACCGATATATAAAACAAGGATAAAAATCAAAAACATTATGCTAAGTGAAAGAAGTCAGGTACAAAGGAGTACATAGTGTATACTTCTATTTACGTGAAGTTCTAAAATAGGTGAAAACTATTCTACAGTGGAAAAAGTCATAACAGTGGTTGCCTATGGAGTGTATAGGCTAGGATTGACTGGAATGGGACATGAAGGAACTTTCCACTGTGACAGCGAAATTCTATATCTTGGTAAGTTTTGACCTGTGTAACTCAGACTCATACACTTAAGACTTCTGCATTTCACCTTATTTATATTTTACCTAAAAACAAAAACCATGAACAAAATTTCAACTCTAGTTAATAAATGTGCTGAAGTGTGTAAGTGTGAAGCATACTGATGTCTTCAACTTATTTCAAAATATGTAAAGAAGTAAGATTAATTCATGGATGATATGGATAGATGAATATGTGATAAAGCAAGTGTAATTAAAATGTTAATTGTAGACTCCAGGGAATATGAATGTTCACCATACAGTTCATTCAATTTTCTTGTAGCAAAATGTTGATAAGGAAGCAAGAGAGAAAGGGAGGAAGGAGGAAGGAGAGAAAGAACAGGAAAGAAAGAATCACTTATCTCTAACTTCTGAGTTAGGAGAATTTAGTCTGTGGAAATAGGGAAGGCTAGCAACTTGTTCCTTGTACCAAATAAATAGACCCTGAGGTAGTTAACTAATAATACACAGACAATATATAGTTTTGTAAGACCACTTAATTTACCATTGGTTTTTAAAAGTGTGCAATTTTAAAACAATTTATTGAAGTATATCATTCATACATGAACATACCTAAACAATAGGTGTGTAAAAATAGTTGTGGGGAAACGGATGTGGCTCAAAAGGTTCGGCGTTCGTCTACCACATGGAGAGACCGGGGTTCGATCCCTGGTACCTCCCTGTAAAAAAAAAAAAAAAATAGTTGTGAACTTACAAAATAAACGTGCATATTATTTTCTAGGGCTCTCATTCATCACCCAACACCTTGCACTGTTGTTAAAATTCATTACAAACTATGAAAGAGCACTGTCAAAATATTATTACTAACTATAGCCCATATCTTACATTTGGTATATTTCCCCCCCCAACCTACTCGATTATTAACACCCTGTATTAGCATTATCTATTTGTTAGAGTTCAAAAGAGAATGTTCTCAAATTTGCTCTGTTAACCACAGTCCATCTTCCACCACAGGATTCCCTGTGTTATACAGTCCAATGCCTTGTACAATCCATTCAAAGTGCACACTCAGTGGATCTCATTTTCATCACAGAGTTGTGCTGGCATCACTTCAGTCAATTTTAGAACGTTTTCATTACTCCAAAAGGAAAAAATCCCACACCCCCTTCTACCCCCTATTGCTGCAAAATATTACAATATTACTGTTAACTATCATAAGTTACATGAGTTCTAATTTTCCCATGTATCACCATATTCTTAACACTTAGTAAAAGAAGAACATTCTTATACTATTAACCACAATCTTCACCCAACACCAAAATCACTGTTATACATTCCTTAGATTATTCTCTAGCTTCCTTTCAATTGACATTTATGTCCACAGACTACCCTTTCAGCCACAATCACATTTATATATCAACAATGTTATATTCACTATAATGTGTTACCATCCACTCTATTTATTTCCACACTTTTACAATAAACCTTATTAAAAATTCTACATACATTAAGCAAAAGCTCCCATTCTCAACCCACACTCTATCTCCTAGTAACTTATACTGTAGAGTTTACCTCTGTGATGACAACATGGATGAACATTGAGGACACAATGTTGAGTGAAATAAGCCAGACACAAAAGGACAAATATTGTAAGTAATCAATTTTAATTAAGAGCTTAACAACAAAACAACACGTTTGGCACAACCCCTCAAACTTAAATCAACCCAACCTGTTTAAATACAATTTTGTCATGAAATAATTGGTACTGTGGCTGCAATAGAAAGCCATTTAATTTTTGTGATTGCTCACAGAGAGACAGAGCTGGAAGGAACCTCAGAAATCTCTAATCCATCTCACATCCTTTTATACAGAAGGAAGCATGCTCAGGGAATAACAACTTGGGTTAAAAGCTGGGCTAAGATAAGAACCCAAGTTTTCCTCACTCCCTGGGGTTTTCAAACATTTTAGTGGAGGAACTACCTTGTAAAATGAAATAGTTTATAGAACCTTGTATTAATCAGGGTTCTCTCGGGAAACAGAATCAACAGGAGATATCTGTCAATAATATGAGATTTTAAAAGCGTCTCTCACGCGACCGTGGGGATGCACAAGTCCAGGTTCCGCAGGCAGGCTGCAAACCAGGGGCTCCGATGAAAGTCTGATGAAAGGTCCTTGATGAGTTTCTGGGAGAAGTTGCCTGTCCAACAAGGAGCTGGGAAATTCTCTCTGAATGTTGAAATCACTTCCCCTTTTAAGGCATTCAACTGATTGGATAAAAGCGTCATCCATTGATGATGTAATCTCCCTGATTGATGCAGATGTAATCAGCCATCCACGCAGAAAACTCACTGGTGGTTGAAGTCCATAAATGCTCTTGTATTACAATTAGCCCAGTGCTTGCTGGAACAAACACCTGGACACAATTACCTGGGCGAGTTGACACATTAGCCTAACCATCACAAACCTCTATATGCAAAATGTATGAAAATTAATAAATGAGTTCCATAGGTAGTTTAAATCTCCATTGTTTGATAAAATTATTTAACTGAAATACCTCTAAAATTTTAGGAGCCCATTTTGGAAAATGTGGTTAAAAGCAAAAGGCTTTTAGTTGGTTTTCTGGTAACTTGCAATTTTGCACCTCTGCTTTGAAGGCAGTTATTGAAATGCAAGAGGGAGCGTGTACAGTCTTCCTTTGCCCAACTGAAGCCTGGTTTTCTTTCTTCCAATGTTCATGGCCCTGTTTCTGTTCAGTCATGATTTGTAGAGTGCACTAAATAACCACTAATGCGTACACCACATTTTTTTCAAAAAAAGATAATTCAACAATTTAAAAATAAGCAGGTGATCAGGACAAAGGGTAATAAAAAGTAAAAATGAAAGGCAGGAGTGAAGGCCTGTACATCTTCTAGAAGTGGCCATAAATTTGTTTCTGTGCTTTCTAAAGGTGAATACCAAGGGTGAAAAATGATCAGTTACAAGATTCACAGTGTCCTTAAGCATATAACACAAAACCAATTTTTCAGACTAAGCCTAGCTCTTATAGGTTCTCATAAAGAGAATCTTGGGTAATGGAAGGAAGAACCTGACATTAAGTCAAACCTCTAGTGTGTTTGTTATGATATCCCTCATATAATGTCAAAGAGCAATTCATTAAAAGCTGTTCCATAGCAGTATTACTCGCAATAGCCAAAAAGTAGAAACAACCCAAACGTCAATTAAGTGATGAATGGATGAATATAATGTGGTATATGCATGCAATTGAATATTATTCATCCATAAAAAGGAATGAAGTACTGATACATGCTATAACATGGATGACCTTGGAAAACATGCTCAGTGAAAAAAGTCAGTCTTAAAAGATGCCATATTGTATGATTCCATTTATATGAAATGTCCAGAATAGATAAATCCATAGAGACAGAAAGCAGATTAGTGGTTGCCAGGCGCTGAGGGTAGCGGAGAGTGGTGGTGAAGAGAAAAGGGTGTGACTACTAATAGATTTGGGGTTTTTGAGTGGGGTTGATGAAAATGTTCTAAAACTTATTATGATGGCTGCAAAACCCTGTGAATATTCTAAAAACCATTGAATTGCACAGTTTAAAAAGTTGAATTGTATGGTATGTGAATAATATCTCAATTTAAAAAGCAATTCCTGATTGGATGCTCGAAAAAGCCATCTTTGCATTGTTCCCGGGCCGGCTCTCCGCTGGCTCAGCCACCTCCGCCTCGCGCCACCGCCGCGCACACCAGCAGCTTTACCGCCAGAGTCCCCGAACTCTCGCTTTCTTTTAAATCCGTTGCATCGGATCACCGGCGTGCCCCACCATTACAGACGCGGCCGTGGGCACCAGCTCCGAAATCACCACCAAGGACTTAAAGGATAAGAAGGAAGCTGTGGAGGAGGCGATGAACGGAAGAGACGCACCTGCTAATGGGAACGCTCATGAAGAAAACTGGGAACAGGAGGCTGACAACGAGGTAGACGAAGAAGAGGGAAAAGGTGGAGAAGAGGAGGAAGGAGATGGTGAGGAAGAAGATGGAGATGAAGATGAGGAGGCTGAGGCAGCTACGGGCAAACGGGCAGCTGAAGATGATGAGGATGACGATGTGGACACCAAAAAGCAGAAGACCGATGAGGATGACTAGACAGCAAAAGAGGAAAAGTTAAACTAAAAAAAAAAAGGCCGCCGTGACCTATTCACCCTCCATTTCCTGTCTCAGAATCTAAACGTGGTCACCTTCGAGTAGAGAGGCCCGCCGCGGGCAGCATCCGCAGCAGATGACACGCGCTCTCCATCACGCAACCAAAACCACAGCATGAATTTGCAACAGGGGAGGAAAAAAGAACCAAAACTTTCAAGGCCCTGCTTTTTTTTTCTTTTTTTAAAAAAGGAAAATTTGTTTGTATTTTTCATTTACCATTTTATGTTTTTGTACATATTGTTAGGGGTCAGCCATTTTTAATGATCTCGGATGACCAACCCAGCCTTCGGAGCGTTCTCTATCCTACTTCTGACTTTACTTGTGGTGTGACCATGTTCATTATAATCTCAAAGGAGAAAAAAACCTTGTAAAAAAAGCAAAAACAACAAAAAATACAATCTTATTCTGAGCATTCCAGTAACTTTTTGTGTGTATGTACTTAGCTGTATGAGATGATTAAAAAGGCCAAAGATAAAGGTTTCTTTTTTCCTTTTTTTTTGTCTATGAAGTTGCTGTTTATTATTATTATTTTTGGCCTGTTTGATGTATGTGTGAAACAGTGTTGTCCAACAATAAACCAGGATTTTATTTTGCTGAGTTGTTCTGAAAAAAATAAAAATAAAAATAAAAAGCAATTCCTTAGGGACCAAATCAATTCAGTCCGGTAATACAGTTTCCTTGATGGTCTCACTTTTATCCAGGATGAATTTTATATTAGAGAACTGGATGGATTTCATAGCCTTCAGACAATCCTCTATAAATATTGTTTCCCTCAGCTGAGATTTTTTAATATTTATTCAGCAGCTGTCGGTTTGAGGGTATGCTTTCTGACAAGTCCTTACAACACAACCATTCTGTGTTGCCAAACTATGGAGCCATATGTTTTCAAAGTCAACCCAATGAAAGATGAGCTAAACAAGGACCCGTCCTTGAAGAGAAAGTTGCTGCTCTTCTGCATGGAGACCGGCTAGGGGAATACTTGCTGTTAAGGCCAATATAATTCTTGAGAAGTAAGTTGTGGTCTGCTTTGGTACATAGATGAACCAGACTCCAAAATTCTAAACCAAAGAGAGTCACCACACTGAATTTAGGCTGGAAAAAAAATTAAAACAGTAACCAAACCTCAGTCAAGAAAAAGAATGTCAGGAAAGTTTTAGTTTTGAACAATGTAACTTCCTGATGAACAAGCTACCAAAGAGAAACTGGTTGTAGATGGTATGACTAGGTAACTGAATGAATTGACTTACTGAATAGAATTGTTAGTGCTGAACTTAATAAATGTTGGGAAATGTCTGCCCAAAATGGTGTCTTTGATTTTCTAAGGGTTGGTTTGAAGCCCTTCTTTATAGTTGTCACTCCTAGTTTGTGATAATAAAAGCTTCTGCATATGGGGATGGATGAAGCATCTATCTTCTGAATTCCAACTGGTATTAAGTTATGAAGGTGTACCTAAAATTTAGGAGAAGCCAGAATACATGACTGTTGTATGAATCAGAAAATTTCCAGCGGAGTAATGGAATACACCTACTGATTTTGTTGTTCTTGTTTAATTGTTGACTAGAGGTGAACTGAATGCACATTTAGGCAAAATACCAAATGGTCAAGTGTTAAAGTCAATATTTACTTGAAGCCAAGGCCCAAATCAAATATTACCATCAGAGAAAAAACTTTTAGGAAACAAGAGTAAATCCAAAATTGTATTGAAAAATTATTAAATTTCTTTTGTTAAAAATTGGGTTTTCAAATTTAAAAATTTTGACATTAAAATGCAGGAACATTAATTTCTTAGCTCTGTCAATTTTGTGTACTGCCTAAAGAAAACACTTTTGAATATTTTCATAAGGAGTTTTAAGATTGTTGCTCTCATTTATGTTTTTATTTCTGATATTTTGTAAGACCTTGCTTTGTCTTTCTTTAGATTCATTTTTATTTTAAATTATATTTATTTTATTTAATTTAATATACAGTAAAATTGGTTCTTTTTTGGATGTACAATTCTATCAGGAGTTCATAAATAACTTTATGGGTTCATTTTCCTGAGTTCCTTCCTGTCCATGATTTCCCTGGTACTTTCCTGGGGCTCCCCTTTTCAGTCCTCTGGCCAGAAACCTGGGGCTTTACTTACTCCGTTCTGTGGTGTGTGTGCTTCTTGTAACTGTGCCTACATCTAGGGGAGAGAAAGAAAGCAATGGGGGGTTTGCACCACCCTCTTGGGATACCCTTCCTCAGGTTTTTAGGCCTCTGCAGGTCCCTGCTGCTGCTGCTGCCGCAAGAGGATTGCTTGGGGGTGATAGTTTGGTGGTGCTTTGAATTCTTGTCTTCTTTCTCAAGATGTCTGCTACCACATACTATACAGAGTCCTCCAATAGCTGCTCCACACATGTTATCGAGGTTGTACAGCTGCATTCAGTGAGAGAATAACAGGTGAAGTATGCCTCCAAATTTTAACTGGAACTGGAACAAGCCTTTGCTGTTTTATATAATCATTTGAGAAAAATTTGTCTTTAATCCACCTATCTAGAAATGTGACAATAGAGCAATGTAACTCTTTTTTAAGAATATGTGGGCGGATCGGCGGCGTGGACCGAATGGTGGAGATTCGTGAGTTTTGAGACTGCCGGTGGAGGTTGGCACAGGCGGCTGAGCCCCGCGGTTACGGAAATAAAAAATAAAACGGCCATTTGGAGCCGCGGGCGGGGGCGAAAAAGTTTTATTTTCTGGGAAGCTGGCTGCCTGGCGCCCCTTGGACCTTGTGTGAACAGAGCAAACAAGCTAGTCAGGTGAACCGGAGGGGGGATTTTGGTCGGGGAACGCAGCTGATTTCCCTAGCCACCCAGGGATAAGACCCAGGCCGCTGCGGAGCCAGGAGGAAGGGACACTTCCCAAAGAAGGGAGGGTTCGGTTGGAAGACAGGGAAGGGTATTTTATATTTTTAGAAATCGATCTGGCTGCCTGCACCGCCCCATAGCTTTGGGGAGCAGATAAGCCGACCTGAAGCAGCACCAGGCTGAGAGCAGACGCAAATCTGCACTCAAACTGATTTACTGAGCAGCCCAGTGACGCTGGAGCTCGGCTCCAGAAGGGGCAGAATCAGCCATCTTTAGCATTCCTCACTGACTAACATCAGAGTTTCAGCTAACCTGGGGAGTCCGGAAAGTGGGACGTGCTTGATTAATTTCCACGGGCCCAGCTAGGGTCCCTTCCGTAAGGGGGTTGGTCTAGAAGAGGAATTACTTTGGGTCCTGCATTTGGCTAAAAAAAAATGAGGTCACCTCAACAATTGAAAAATAAATTCTTT
The DNA here is from genome assembly GCA_026826555.1 of Tolypeutes matacus. Classification (NCBI taxonomy): domain Eukaryota; kingdom Metazoa; phylum Chordata; class Mammalia; order Cingulata; family Chlamyphoridae; genus Tolypeutes; species Tolypeutes matacus. The sequence continues at coordinate 545,413 of JAKSZT010054512.1, forward strand.
TTAATTTAGTTTAATAGCTAAAAGCTGCTTCAGGACCTGCATATAGAACCCTGTGGGGAAATTCATTGATAAACACAAGTAGGCAGGAAGGATCCACGTGGACCCTAGGGGAATCACTGACCCTCCTTAGCTCTGTTTGACTGCTTGCCTGTGTGGATCATTGGTTTCTCTCTGTTACTTTCTGGTCTATTGCTATTATTCCCGTTTTCCTCCCCCCTTCCTTTTTCCTTCTATTTTTTTTTTAAATAGGTGCTGCCAGCTGGTCACTTATTCGCTGGGCTTCTTATTCAGTAATTTCCCACTCGCTGTATATATTGATTCTGTATTACAAACTATCGCTTATCCTTCCTGCATCTTTCTGCCTTCTGTTTTCTGTTGTGGCTCTTAGAGACAACATTTTTTCAGAGGCCAACAACTTAAGGGTGTCAATTTATATCCCATCTATTTTGTTTCCTTCTTCTTTTTTCTTTTTTTTTTTTTTATTAGTATTAACTTTTTCCTTTCAGACCTTTCTCTACTATTTCTCTACCTCCTCATAATTCTAGCCTTCTAAATCACTATATATATATATTCCTCCATTTGTTTTCCCAGTCCATTATAGGAACTCCATATTTTTCCAAGTACTCTACACTGCCTACACAAGTTAAATATTCATCTCATTAAGTCTCATTTTGCCCCTCTTCTAACTTTTATCAACATTTCTATTATCCTTCTGCCTTCCTTACATCTTTTGATTCCTCTGGCCCTAACCTTTTGCCTTCAAGGGAACATAGAAAGAAGTAAGAAAATAAAATAAGAAGAAAAACTGCCAAAGAGAAAACTTAATTCACACGCAGAACCATCAGCTAAATAAAATTCCAGAGCATAGAGAAAAGCTAATCAACTGAACAAACCCATCAAGATAAT